>CM038716.1:17224023-17489023 GCA_021613375.1 Megaleporinus macrocephalus
CAGAAATGACGGGCTGGGGCTGGTGACAAACATTTGCTAATTACTCATACACAGCAACGCTAATCAGCAGTAAATATGAACAGTGAGCGATGTGGAAGGGTCCTGGCGGCTTCATTCAAGAGATGCTAGGAGGCGAAAGTGGCAGAAATGAAGTCTGAAAAAGACAATTGCAGGGAGAAAGAGGACAGTGTCTCCCTTAAACAGAGGCCCCTTTCACACACCCTCACAGTTTGCATGTTTCTGTGAGGCAAACCCATAAACAAATCCAGTAGGCCAGGGCAGTAGAAGCTTGCGAGATCACAATTACTGTGCCCTTTCTCTATTACAATCAGTGTTATGAGAGAGCAATCACATCACATCACTCTGGAGACCTTTGTATAACAGTGCCCGACTGATGGAGTTTGTTTTCTTTTCCATAGATGACACAAAATTATTGGGAAAGACCGTTGCACATCCTCACAAACAGGTTCTAATCTACAGATCTAAGTTCCAAATAACACAAAGCAGACTTACAGGGAAGAGGAGGAGAATGTCAGACACTTTCTTTTAATAATGTCAGTGTTGCATTTTTCTGCATTCATTCCATCAGAATTACTCCATTTAAGCCTGATTCCCAGGTGAAATGATCTCTACAGTGGAAGTGGGTTTAATTAGGCCTTCAAAAGTGAGTGTGAACTTGCGCATCACTTTCATGGGGAGAAAAAAACCCCCAGCTAATCGCCTGTATCAAAGGTGCCACAGACTGCATTTACTCAGCATTTTTAATTGTTCTCTGGTGTCTACATTCAGAGTATATGACTTTCGTCAAGGTGAGAAATGCCCAAATGTGGATGCACTTTTACACCTTTTGATTAAGCTCTAGAATTAAACAAGCTGTTTTCTGGTGAGCTTATGAATAATTGAATGAGCTCTGCCTTGATTTGCTGGTTTCCAGCGAGACACCCCTAAATGAGCCACATAGTTACTTGAGGCTTACTAGTAGCTAACATTACCTACACTAGTTACCGGTTTTCCATATCGACACCAACACAAAGCAAATTAAAGTTGCTACTCACTATACAACTCTCATTAAGACTAAGATGATCTGCTTCAACCCACAAACAGAGATAAAATCTCAAAGCATGGCTACTACTTATGGGTTACTTTTGGGGTTGTGATGCTAATAAAGGTGGAACTGCTCATCTCCTCAGTCAGTTCAGTGTTAAACGCTGAATAAAGCTGCTCGATATTGCCCAAACTTAACTTCGTTAAGGGTCTTATTAAAGATGTTGGAGCTGCAGTTGGCCTTCTGTTCACCACACTGTTTTGCAATTTTTTCTTTCCACTATAAATAGTGGCGCAGTTACATTCTCACACCTGTACAAGCTGAAGCATTTAAGGTGGAATATACGTTCTGATTAAGAAGCTGGTGAATAGGAAGCCAAGTTCAGGCATGTTTAAAGATGAACAATAAACATGCCCACTGACAGTTCGGTTCCTGGGAAGCGAATAAATAAGTGCCGACATCCCCTCAAAAGCCTGGAACAGTAGCTAGCTAACTAGATTTCTCCACAGAATTCACCATTTTCTTTGCTGTTGCTCTGTTGTCATGTGTAAAATGGTAGGGGTGTGAATATTAATGAGTCAAAACTGTCACGTAACAGTTTGGGAATTAAGAAACAGGCCTTTTTTACTGTCCTCTTTTGTAAATGCAGGAGAAAGGGACAGCAGGGATTAAGGATCACGGTGTGTCAGCTACACGTGCTGAACTCTCCTTATTGAACTGGGGCCACGTAAATAACAGGTTTCCACTCTGTGGCACCTTCAGCGAACCACCGTATCATAAAATGGCTGAGAGTATCACTTTGTACGCCCTCTGTTTGAAGCTAGCCAGCAGTAGAAACCTCGGAGGGCTGGATATGAAGCTGACATTAATAAACCACACAGGTTTCCAGAACAGCAACACGTCCCACCTTCGCTCCGGGAACGACACAAAAAACACAGGACAACATACAGAAAAGGCAAACTTTTTAAGTTAAGCAGGCAGACACGCGACTAGCTTAGTTTCTGCAATATGGTTAGGAGAGCTGGCTGACTCGATAGTTAGCTGTCAGCTAACTTAGCTTCTGCGAAGTTTCCTCAGAGCCACCAGCCAGAAGTTCAAGGCTGAAATGAGTCAGTATCTACGCTGTAAACTGGTGTAAAACTCGATATCAGTTTGCTTTCTGAAGTTAGCTTCTTATTCGATTTCCCCCGTTCCACCTTAAATGGTGCGGCATGAAGCGCCAGAATGTAACTGCTGCACGATTTAAGGTGGAACGAATAAGAAAGCTAACTTCAGCCACGTTTTCCTTCAGGTTTACGCTCAATAACGGGTCCAGTGTTTAATGACAAACTAATATCCTCATTATATTCAGAACACATAGATTCAGACACACGGCTGGCGATAAAATGAAAAGTCTGCCAGACATCCACAGTTTCGTAGCTTAGCTCCAGCTAACGTTACTGTAACTGTAAGACGTACAGTAGAGACAAGACCGCTGTATCTTCTCACAACAACACTGCCCTAACAGCTATCCAGTCGTGTTGTGTTATTAATTCCCCAGTTGTAAAACAGTACTCACCCTTCCTTTATCCAGGCTGTGGACGCAGAAAGTGTCTCTTTAATGGAAGTTACGAAGGAAGTGCCGTCAAGTCAAGAAGTAACGTAAACGTAATTAACCTGTAGTCCACGAGACCTCGGCGTCAGCGGCTATTTCGCTGTTCGCGCAGGAGCTCAGCAATGACCTCTGGATTAATTTCTAAAGTAGGCTGCCGTTGTTAATCTACGTTAACAGCGCTGAAGAGAGTCTCCGATAGCCCGAAACTCCACCCCGGCTCTAACGGCGGCCCAGCGGCTCGGCTCCCTCCCAGACGAGTCGTAAAGATGGCGGCGTCCCGAAGGTCCACTCCCTGCCGAGCTGGACGGGCAAACAGCAACAGAACATACCGAAAAAATAAAGCTCCAAAAAAAACCACACCCCAGATTTAGGCCGGGACGCTAATCGCACGCCGTTTATAATCTAGCTATAGGGCGTAGGGATTTCGCTTCACAGTGAACAACATGTTGTGGTGGTTTTCTCCCTCCTTCTCCTCCTTCTTGTTCCTGGAACGCCAGTTCCGCCCAAAACACTTCTAGAGGGGGGCGGAGGGGGAGGTGGGGGGACTCACTGTCCGATTAAAGAGCCTATTCTGAAGAAATAATGAGAACAACAATGCACCAGAAAACTATACCACAATATTGTGGCACATATAAAAAAAAACTATCTGAGACATTCACTGCTGGTTTGCAGCATCAGATTATCACACAGATAATAACAGGCGTCTTTTATTCCCCTATTATTAAACATTTATACGCAGATATTTAAAGAAACTGGATTCCTAATACACTTTTAATACACTTACAATGACTGAAATCTTTTTGCTTGTATTGAATAATAAAAAAGGCCACTGATGACACTTTTAAAACAGTCAGCAACATATGTAAAGGGCACACATGGAAATGTAACATAAAATATCTCTGCAAGCAGGCTGGGGAAACAATGTCCTGTCCTGTTATGTGAAATGCTACATACTTCAGTAATCTGCCTGTTTTGTTAGCAACTGTCTATTGAGGCCAGAGCTCTCAGCACTAGCCCATGAGTTAAATCTATAAAATGAAACAAATGGAAAATTTTAATGAACCTTTTGAGGAGAGCCCATTACCAGAATGTGTCATTGCATGACTAGATATAGATCACCAGGATGTTAAAAGTGAACAGCAGCACAAACACATTAGGGTGCTGTCCTCAGGCCTGCAATCTACCAATTGGTAAACAGACCGGAGAGCCGCTGCTCCGGATTGGCCCACAACCAGCTGAGCCTGCAACCAATGGCAGAGCAGGATGACTCCTCTCTGTATCCAGGCGAACAGGAGGCTCTGGAGCTTATAGAAGCAGTTTTATGAATGACATTTAAAGAGACAGGCTTCATTTATTTTTTATTTTCTTAGTTTTATTATGCAGCTGTGATGTATTACTGATAGTGTTTAACACAGAATATCTCTTGGGTTAGGATTTCTGCCCTGGCTTTTCTGATAAACGAAACTTTATGGTAATGTGCACTTGCTGTGTGCTGCAATATGTAATGATCTGGTTAACCCTTTAACAACCTGGTTCAAGAGTGACCTGACAGAGATTTCATTTCCTATATCTTTGCAATGAACTAATTTCATCATTCATCTACTAATTCCTGTTTTTATTTACATGTTTTTGACCATCACACATCCTTATTTCAGTTTTGAATTCTATCACTACCCTTCTAAAGCACAACATGGGTCAAAAAATGACTTATGTATTCACTATGGAATTTAATAGGAACTGTTCATATTTGTAAACATTTGCAGTCAGGAACATATTTATAAAAAAATGAATTTTGTTCATGAAGTAACTTATGAGAGTTAGAATTAAGGTAATCAAAAACAAGATTTTTGATAAACACGTGGAACATTAAATAAGAAATAAACCGATATACCAACAATATAATCAGCAATACATAATATAACGTAGGAAATGAATATGTGTCAAATTTGATCGATGTTGTGCATTTTTTTGCTTAGCTTGTGCATTAAAGGGTTAACCTGCCACATTTCGCTCACTCCCAAGCCAGTTTTCAGACCATATACAAATGGAGACCAAAACAGTTCAATTAGGAGGAGATGAGCACTCAAGACATGACACTACTGAAAAACAAGAAAACAAACAACCAAGAAAATAAAGTACAGCAGGCAAAGTGTATCCTGCTTTGAACTTCCTCTGTGGCATATCTCTGCCTGTTGGCATTTCCTGAGTAAGACCCCAGTGTGGAGGGAACCCTCCCACTGCAAAAACCCAACTGCAATTATGTCTGGCAGGGGCGTGTCCACTAAAGCCCAGCATAAATGAGAGTAGTTACTAGGGTATACTGCTAATGTACTGCTATTGTACGTTCCCACCATTCCTACCATTTAAAAAAATCCAGTACTTCCTAATTACTTTTTAGTATTAAGTGAATTGCTGTGTCATTATTCTGAGATACTGTCTCATTATTTTAAGATAGCCTACTGTCTCATTATTTTGAGGTACCATCTTCTTATTGTGAGATGCAAAGTTATTATCTTGAGATGCTTAATGCTTTTTTTAGTATTAAGAATAACAACAAAGAAATAGAATCTTAAAATAATAACTCTGTGTCTCTAAATAATAATATAGCATCCCAAAAGAATGACAATAATAATGAAAATAAATACACAGTTAAGTGCTGGATTTGTTTTTAGATAGCAGGAATATACTTCCATACTTCTTTGTGGTTTTAACTTTGAGATTGATGCAATTTCTAAATGATGAGTTGATTCACACATTTAACCGTTAGATCGTGATCGAAAGCATTCGTAATTTTACGCTTCATTAAAGTTATAATAACAAAACGAATTTCACTTACTTTTTATTAACACAACTAACCAGTAGATGGCACACAAATACTTCAGTTCTGTAGCTCACTTCGACTCGTGAACGAATCGACATTTTGAATTGGTTCTTTTAGATGAATCAAGATGATCCACATAAAAAACTAAGCAAGATTTGTTCTCAAGTTATGCAGTTTACTGACAAATCATGCGTTGGGCTTTACAGGTGCTATTAAAGTGGCTACACTCAACAAAGGAGAAAGGTCTCACTTGTGAAGCAGTGATTTGTTTAGTCAAACCGACAGTTCAAATGAATCGGTTCATAATACGAATCACTCTTCGCACAGTGGCGCATGAATATGACGTAGTTGAAAGTTTACATGTGCGGCGTGAGTGAAAATGGCTGCTGGCAGAGAACAGCAACAGCAGCAAGCTCATCGTCCCGGGACGTACAAACAGAAAAACAAGCAGCACAAACATGGAAAGCATCGAACCAAAGGAGAGATCGAGCGGGAGAACAAGGGTGAGGCTGGTCCTGTCAGTTTCTTCCTTTTCGCCGTGTCGCGCTAGCAGTGCTGCGTGGCTAACGCAGTCAAGCACGTGTTTAAAGTTCAGCACTATTAGTGGCCGAAGAAGAGAACCGGGTTACAACAGACATATATATATATATATATATATATATATATATATATATATATATATATATATATATATATATATATATATATAATCGTAGTTTTAAATTAGTCGTCTATTGGCATCGAAGTCATGGTCTTGGCATCCACCTGGGTATAACTAGTTAGCTTGCAAGTTCATTGGCCACATTATTAGGTACATCTACACTGTATCTTCACGCATTGTCTGTGTATCAGGTCACTTGCTCTATATATGCGTTTTGTAGATTTCTGTTTATTTACGTAATATGTCAGTAGTCTTTCTTAACCTCGTTCATCAAAGCCTTGGCTATCCACTGGGACATAAGGGGAGTGACTCGCTCTGAACACTGCAGTGACACTGACATGGTAGTGAAATTTTATTGGGCGTGAGAGCGGAATGGCTCAGACACAAGCTTTTCTGTAGGTTTTTAAAAACAACTCAGTATCACTGCTCTAAAACTAGCCCAAAGATATCCAGCTAACAGCGTCCTGTGGCCAGAATCTGACAACTGTTAAAGGGCATGTTAAGTTAACAGGTGTGTCTGAGCGTGTATGTCACTGTGTGTGAGTGTGTGTGTGTGTAGGAGGATGGTTAGGTTGGTGGTGTTTGTTACTGCTGTAATGTGAGTTAGTGTGCACTGTGAGCTACTGTAACCAAAAACAAATTCCTTGTATGTGTGAGCATACTTGGCAAATAAAGTCCGATTCTGATTCTGATTCTGACTACAGCAGTGATCACCAGCCCTAATCCTGGATATCTACTTTCCTGCACAATCTAGTTCCAAGCACAGTCTGCTACATCCACCAGGCTAATTCACTTTTTTTAAAAAGTAGGTTAGATGGGCAACATGTTAGATTCAGACTGGAACTAATCTCCGTCTTTAGGAGGGTTGGTGACTACTAGACTAGAGCAGTACAAATAGCAGCAGTAGATGAAATATCCATCAACTTTGCATCTACAGTGTAGACAAACAAGATAGGTGTGTTTAATGAGGTGGATGCAATGTCCAGCAAAAGCATTGTGTGATTGTATTACCAACCCGACCCCAATGGCATTACCATGACAGAGATCCAAAGTAGATGTACTAATAGAATGAACATTGAGCGTACATGTGCTGTAAAGTAGAATCTGTGCACTGAAGAAGGTTATGTTCAAATGTACTGCATTATTCTGACCTCTCAGGTCCTGGAAATGCAGGGTGTAAACAGAGAAATCATTTGGTAAGGGCTCTGCAGGAACTTGGACAGTGAATTAACTTGCTCTTTCTGAAATGTCTGCATCAATTAGGCAGAGTTGCAGTGGTGGCATTATCTAAAAAGCAGAGGAGAGAGCTAAGGAAGATGGACAGGAGACATAAAGCCAACCAACTGCGCCGTAACAAGAAAGACATGGTAAGAAATGAGTGAAGCTCGCCTGATCACCATTATCTTAAAGTTAACACGAATTTGTGAACAGCCACTCTTCTCGCTTCTGCTAGGTGCTGACAGAGAAGCGTCGTTTGGGCAGCAGGGATGGTCCACCTCATCTGGTGGCTGTAATTTCTCTGCATGCTGGTGTGGATGCTGGAGCTGTGACGAAGATACTGAGGGGACAGGGGATTGGTGGAGTGCTACATGAAGAGCAAGGAGTCAAAGGGGCTCAGGACAGTTTTGCTCTGGTTCTTCCTCGTTTTAAACAGAGATACACTTTCTACCGTCCTGACACAGGTACCTGCAATTTTCAAGCTTATACTAATAAATATGGTTTATTTTCAGAAAATGAGACAGAATTGCGTAGGGAATAGGTTTAGGACCCCCACAGTGCAGGTACTGTTTGTGTGGTGGATTATTCCCAGCATTTCTGTGATGTTAATGTGGTAGTTAGGTTAACTAATGTAGTAACTAACTAATGTCGGACCACATGAGGTAAATCATGATTCATCTATGTTATATTTATATTATGCAAACGGTAAATCCTACAATCATAGTACTGATAATTAGGGCTGTGGCAAAAACCTGGCTATACAATACGTATCGTGATACAGCAGTCATGATTCAGTATATCGCGATATATTGCAATATTACAAGCAAAATGATATATTGCGATTTTCCAAACACTACTATAAAAATATACCACTATATGTCAATGCTCTTAATAGCATTGCGCCCTTGAGTTGCTTGTTAATGTTGAAATTAATTACAGCACTGCCATCTAGTGGTCAGAGGTTTAAACACAACACACAATGATACACTGTCTGCCTAGACTCTGCCTGATACTGTGTTTTTGAGAATCGATACAGTATCACGAAACATAATATCCCGATATTGTATATATCGATATTTTCTTACACTCCTACCAATAATTAAAATGAGCTAATGTCACACATTTGTGGTCAGATATGAAAAAAATTCTGTGTTTTTTTTTAGCTCTAACAACAGCCAGTTACTAACATGAAGACTGTATTCCATGTTTAAAATTAAAAATGTTCTTTAAATAGCTTGCTGTTGTTTTAGAAATTGTTTTAAAATGTGTGATAAAAAATCTGTCATGGTGCATTTGGTTTAGAACCAAGGGTAATAGGACCTTAAAGCTTCACCCTTGTGTGGTAGCACATAGCGGAGTACAGAGAACATGCTTTATTCTTCAGAAATATTCAAACTTTTTTCTGAAGAAGGCCAAACGGTTTGCGTGTCTAATGAGCAAGAGGCATTAGCGCGAGAGTAGCTGGGTTTTCAGATGAGCTATAGCCAGAGCTGCCTGTAGTAGCATTACATGCCAATGGAAAACCCTCTTATACTTAAGGTGAGTCATATAATCACATGCCTGCTTGTTGAGGTGCTGTTGAAAACCATTATGTTCACAAGTAATATTGTTTGAACACATTTGCAGGCAAACTTGTTGCACTCTACTGCCTTATTAGCTGAGATATAAGTAAGCTTGACTTAGTAAAGTAGTAACCTGGGTCCAAAACTAACAGTGGCAAGCTAGAAATGTGAAGAATTTCAGTTAATAAACCTTGTGTTATTGAAAATGGCAAGTGATGGTTAAATATAGAGGACTGCTCTTTATCTAAAATGATCTCTCTCTGTTTTCAGCTGACCTGCATTCACTCTTGGATGTGGCTAAGGTGGCGGACAGTCTGGTTTTTGTGCTGGAGTCCACAGAAGGCTGGGACAGTTATGGAGAATACTGCCTTTCCTGTCTCTTCGCCCAGGGATTGCCAAGTCATGGTGAGACAAAGCTAGACAGAGAGTCAGAGACTGTGGCTTGCCTTAATTGTAGATCATCTCTGCCATTTTTGTCAGGCGGGTGCACAGTTGCTGTGCTTCGGCTTTGGCCGTATTACAGATGGATTGACGAAAGGTTTCCTTTTGTTGCTGCACTAACAACCACTGCAATAATTTCATCTCGGGTATTCACTCTACAAACCCAGTTTCAAAATTGTCTGTTTGATCTGTAATAAGTTGAGAAAAATATTTCATATTTTTAATCTTTCAAACTTTAAATGTCATGCCAGCAACACTTTCCCAAAAAGTTGGGATGTGAGTGTGTTTACCGCCGTGTTGCATCCCCCTTTTTTTAAAAAACACTGTGGACTGAAACAGACTGATCCAGTGTAGAGAGCAATTACTTTGTTACACAGGCTTTCAGCTGTGCAACCATACGGGGCCTTGTTTTGCATTTCGTCGCTGTCCGATGAAAAACAAGTAGCTCCAAAATTGCAACTTTACAGGAGAGACCAAAAGCATACTTTACTTTCGATGTAAGTCCATAGAACCAGATTTATTTCCAAGCTATTGTGAAGCACTTCTATTGGTTCATTTGTCATGAAATGTTGGCGTGTTCAAATGATGTAAAAAACTGAAAATCCACAAAAAACAGACATACAGGGTTTTAACGAGAGACTGTTCTGGATGTCGGATATGCCAGACTAGCACCCGCACTCTCTGATTACGCTGTCGTGCTGTTGAAACATTTGCAGAAATTTTCTTGGGGTTGTCATTTAGAAATAAGCTTTTCTTTAGAAATAATGAATGTCCCTAAAAAAGTTCACCCACTACTTAACCACTCATGCCCCCTTACCATGAGAGACGCTGGTCTTTAAACCTAATGCTGGTAACAATCTGTTTGGTTCTTCTTTCTCCCAGAGAATTCAACAACACACATTTTTATTTCTAATCTGAGTCATCAGACCCCAGTGCACGTGCTTTAGTTTCACATGAGCTCAATCTCAAGCGATGTTTCTGGATGCTGTTGATATGATTTCCACTGTGTGTAGAACAGTCTTAATTTACTTGTGTAAAGTGGTGGACAGTGTTTATCATATATGGTTCTTTTATCTAGTTTTTAATGCAGGGGTTGAAGGTTATAGGCTTTAATTAGTGTTCTTTGGCCTTTCCTGTAACACACGGTCTATTTGTACTGTCATGCCTTGTAGATCGTGAAATACTTCAAATCTTTGCAATACCAGGCTGTGGAAGTGTACTTGCTGATGCATAGATGGTGTCTTGACCCATGCTTGTTCATAAATTGTCATTCTTGGGTGCTTTGATTATGAATTGCCTGTGTAAAGTGTTTTTATGCCTCTTTTTAAAACAAAAATGACACCAGGAGGGTCACCTACAGAACAAATAAATCAGTATAATAAATACACGGTACTAATGTGTGCTGAGAAGATACTTTGTGTGGTGAGTTCTAACTCTGTACTTCCTCTGTTTGTTTCTGTGTTTCTCAGCATTGGTGTGTCAGGGCATAGCTGACATGGCGGTGAAGAAGCGAGCTGAATCCCGGCGAGCGCTGTCCCGCTTGGCTGAGGCTCGTTTCCCTGACGCACGTCTCTTCCCCCTGGACTCTGAGCAGGATGCAGTTCTGCTTCTGCGGCACCTGGGGGCCCAAAAACAGCGGCGGCTGGCTTTCCGCTCCCGCCGCTCGCATATACTGGTTCAGAATGCCTCTTACAAACCCAGTAACTCCCAGGATGGTACAGGAGGCCCTTCCACAGGTCTGGGAACTCTTTGCGTGTCGGGGTATGTCCGAGGCTGCCCCCTGCTGGTGAACAGGCTCGTGCATATTGCTGGTCACGGAGACTTTCAGCTCAGTCAGATCGATGCCCCCACAGACCCTTTACCCATTACTTCAGCTGCCCCACGCCCTGCAAAGCCAGCCAAGGGCGGAGATGTGGAGATGATGGTGAGTAGACCACTTAAACAGAAATGTCTCTCATTGATGTAACTGTCTAGAACAGGCAAAAATAAATAAATAAATAAATAAACCCAAAGACAAAGGATCGCTGGTGTCACTATGTTGAAAAAAAACACAGGCATCATATCTATTTTCTATCGTCTATTTCTGTCATGCAACCAGTTAAGAAAAAGCGCTATTAAATGATATATAAATAGTATTATTATTATTATTAATGTTATTATTATTATTGTTATTATTATTATTATTATTATTATTATTAAGAGTTTTGCTGAAGCTTTTTTATATTGAAGCCTTTATTATGAGGACATGCTGTCAGAGGTCAAGCTTGACTTTGGGCTGTGTAAAGTTGCACTGCCCGCTGTGAGAGCTGTGACCAGTGCTCGCATTTTTGTCATTTCTAGATTTGTATCAAAACAACTGTGACTGGTCCTGTTAAGTTTAAGTTTTTTAAGGGCAGCTATTGTCATTCACCTGGCTCTCTGGGAAGTGGTGGGTCTTGGGGGTATTTTAACTCTTATTTAGTTTTTTATTTCTTATCTAGGAGTTCCACCATTATATTTCAGCAGTTATGGTCACAACTGTTGGGTTTGTATCAGTCATGTTGCCTGTAAAATTTTAATACGGGTGAAATAATAATATAAAAGTTAAGGTTGTGGCAGTGTACGAGTAGGGTTATCGTTTTATTGCAAAAGCCTACAGTCAGATTCACACTTAAGGCCTTTATACACATTTTTGCTGCTCCTACAGCAACTTGCACACTTGCACAGATGCTAAAATTCCAGTCCTGTTTTAGATAAGAAGGAGGAATTTCTTGGTTCACACCAGTTAGCATGGTCATTTTCACTTTCATCACCAGTCAACATATCTTGCACAAGCAAATGAGCTTTGCCAAATTAGTCAGTGCATCAATAAGACCTTGAAAGCCATTGTCCACACCAGCAAGATTGCTTTTAATTTTGCTTTCATGTACAAACACCCAGTTTCCTATTACGTGTTGCAATAAGCTGACTAAGTTTCTTTTCCCATCATGATGGCTATCAGTATTCTCTGAATTAGACATTTTCAAACAATTCCAGCAATCCGTTTCAAACAACTTCAACGTGACACAGAAAAGTTTAGTTCAAAGCTTTGTTCCAAAATCCAATAATCCAAAATGGTCCAGGCAGTCCAAAGTCCATTCAAATCCCAAACAAATCCCATTTTCAAGTTTGAATTTTCAAAATTTTAAGCACTTAAAGGATAGTTTTTACTAATGTGAGGGCCAAACTGATTCCAATATGTAGATGCTGTAAAATTATTAGACGCTCATCCTAAAAATACTGTCCGGCTGATGCTCATACCTGGGTTCATAGATGGTAGCAGAGGTAGTCAGGAAGCTTACAGTCAGGCAAGCAGGAGGGAGATAAACTATTCAATTACTGCATCTTTATCAGAACAGGTGGCCTAAGGCCATGTCAGAATAAAAGTTCCAGGCTGAAGGCCAGCAAGCAAAATATGAGTGCAAACCAAAATTCTAACTAAATTAGGCTTGAACAAGGATCAAGTCATTAAATCTTGAAAATAATTACAAGTAATTAAAAATAAACAAATATTTAACCTCATTAAAAAGCTCATGAAAAACAAGTTCATGCTTACATTGTCTTGAGATAATAATGGCTGCTGACTTGTTCATATTGTTTGTCAGCGACAAACATACTAGATGTCCGTGTCCAGCGCAGTATGTTTGTACTATTATACTATAAATCGAGTTACTTCAGTAAAGACTTTGATTTCTTTCATATGGGAGGATCAGTTACAGCAGTGCTGCTGGCATGTTTAAACGCCTCAGTGTCACTGCTGGACTAAAAATAGTCCACTAACCGAAAACGTCCAGCCAGCAGTCTTGTGGACAGTGTCTGTGACCACTGATGAGAGACTAGAGAATGACCAACACAAACAGTGCAGCAACATATGAGCTACCGTCTATGACTTGACATCTGTGAGGTGGACAAACGAGGCGGGCGCGTCTAATAGAGTGGACAGTGAGTGGGACACAGTGTTTAAAAACTCCAGCAGCACTGCTGTGTCTGATCCACATGTACCAACATGACACATTAACACCCCTCCACCACGTCAGTGTCACTGCAGAGTGGAGAATGACCCACGACTCAAATGATATCTGCTCAGCAGGGGCTCTGATTGAAGTACAGGGTGAAAGAGGTGGTAACAAGGAATGCAGAGAAACAGATGGACTACAGTCAGTAAATATAGAACCACAAGGTGTGCCTAAGAGTACCTGGTAAAACAGGAGATATGGACTTCTTGGTATAGGCATAGCAGCAGCAGTATGCAAATCAGGGCTGATGTCCAGTCTTGTCCACAAAGACGCAGTGTAGGTGCAGGTTTTTGTAACAAACAAGGAGCACACTTGATTCCACATGTGTTATCTGTTGGCCACACAGATGCTTTTGTGGACAAGATTAAACAAAACTTAATTTATACATGGTTTGTGTTTTTACATCACAAAACACGGGTCAAAATAATAATAAAGGATGATCAACTTATCAGCGCATTTATCATGAAATGAGATCTGCATCTGATTTCATTTAAAATAATTTTTTTTTTGATTCTGTAAATTGGAGCTACTGAGAACAGACTGTGTTTATACTGTATATGGGTTTTGCGGCACAGTAAACTCACAGACCATTCACGTGTGTTGTAAGGTCACCAAAGGCGCCCTCAGCCAATCAGATCTGTGCAGATTTGGAAGAGAGTTGCACACACAGGCGAGGTACGAAGTGAGAAGCAGCAGTCAGAGAAGGGTTCATTCAGACGGCGGGCTAAAACAAAAGTTGGCAGCAAAAACGACTTTTAAACCAGGAATGGACCGAGACACAGGTTTATTCTTCCCACCTGCAGCTCCAAACCAACATGTCTCTTGCGTTCTGAGACCATGGCGGATTAAAAATAGCCACGTATCTCTTGTGTGTGTGTGTGAGAATGGTCCCGACACCATTTCAGCCCAGGTTTAAAGTCCTGGCTGGACAACAAAGAGCTCACTTCTCTCACTAAACAAAAGAAAGTGTGAGAGAGGAATACAGGAGGGAAATAAACTGTTAAGATGTTACAAGAAGTTAACAAAAGGACTGCACATTTTATTTACTTTCTCTATAAATAAGCACTTTATGGTACACTTAAAAAAAAAAGCTTTCTTTTTTATGTAGCCCTCGTTTTTACTTGAAGCAAAGAAAAAGCATTTATTAGAAAATTTATAAATAATTCACTCAGTTCAGTATTTAAAACAATAAGCATTGTTGAAATTTACTGAACAGTTTGTCCTTCAGTTGCTGATGACATAAAATGCTGACACTAGGCTACTTCAGTATAAGGGATATGGCACTGAATCATAAGTTAGAAGTGATGGTCCGGACTTTGGCCTCAGGAAATTCCCTCCAACTGGACTTTAGTGAATTCTAAATGAACACCACGGAGCTATAGTAATAAAATATGGTGTTCTAGTGTTATATTGTTCATGAGGGGTCTGACAGTATGTGTGCTTTTGATGTGTACTATGCAGGATGGGGGTGCTGCTGATATGAATGGAGCTGGAGGAGAGGTGCGAGTGCTCATGAAGGCTGATGCTGCTCAAAGAGAGAGCCTGCAGGCAGAGGCCGAAGTTGATCCCATGGAGGGGGAACAGACCTGGCCTACTGAGTCGGAGCTGCAGGAGGCTGAGGGTATGGTAGCATTTCCAAAGCTGTACTACACAATATACCCTATATACACACACACACACACACACACACACACACGTGTGTGTGTATATATATATATATATATATATATATATATATATATATATATATATATATATATATATATATATATATATATGTGTGTATATATATATGTGTGTATATATATATGTGTGTATATATATATATATATGTATGTGTATATATGTGTATATGTAATGTGTGTGTGTGTGTGTGTGTATAAATGTGGGTGTATGTATGTTGTATTTCAGAGTATCAATAAAATATAAAACATAAACGTAACATATATGCATATCAATAATGTGTGCGCTGAGAACTTTTAGCCTAATAAATGTGAGTGTGTGAGGTACAAGTTTGGTATCTACGAAATACCAACTTAATTAAAAATTAATCGCACGGAATTGAAGCTAGTTACACAAGTTGAACTACTAGAGTAGACTAGTAGTGTTGGATAGAGAGTTGTTAATCAAGCTACTCATTAGTCAAAAAAAAAGTAACCATAAATTATCAGATGTGTCTTAACCTTTATGCGTGCGGCATTTATGCTTTATTTTTTTCTGAAATAAAAAGAAAAAAATCAAATAGACGATAGATTTCAATTAAAATGTGCCCAAGTGTGTTCTCTGTAGTGGAACATGTAATTTATATTCACCTAAAATAACAACAGGACAGTTTGACCGAGGTGCCCAAACTTTTGTATGATACAGATTCTTATATTATTAACATACTATTATAGTAAGGCATTCTTTTCTTGTGCTCCTCAGACCCACAGACTAATTTATAGCTGTGATACGTCAGTGTGAGTTTGAGTAATACGTTTAAAAGAGTTTTATTAATAATTTTTTTCTTTATTCGGAACGTGTAGAGGCCAGGAAGAACAGGAAAATGATGAAGGTGCCAAAGGGAACCTCAGACTATCAGGCTACATGGATTGTGGATGATGCTGAAGAGAATGAAGATGATGAAGAGCAAGATGATATGGACAGCTGTGATGATGACGATGAGGATGATGATGATGATGAGTTAATGGACGATGGAGAAAATGAGTCTCAGGTAAGCCAAAGTTTTGGCTGCTTCTTATTTATTTGTTTGTTTATTTGAGCCATCTGAATTCTTCGGTTAAGAGCGGTTGTGTCTGTGTATGACGTGATTGAAATCCCCAGAGAGAGCAGTGAACTACGTCCATTAAATAAATCATAGCATTTAAAAAAAACCAAAAAACTAGGAAATGTCTAATTAGGGCAAACCGGTAAACACAGCCATAAACTATCTATACATGACTTTCTGACCTCCTGGGAAGGCATTGGCATTATTTGTTTGTGCGTCACCATGGCGTTGTTCAAGGTGGCAGCGGAAGAAGGCAGTGAGAAATGAGGCCAGAGCAGGTCAAGCTAAAGTGCTCCCCGACTTCCACCGCGTTTTCACCGAGCGGAGCTGACAATGCAGAGCGCGGGCATAAATACAGGCGGACGGAGCGGGCGATTGGCTGAACTAGGGGCAGGTGGGCGGGCATGGCGCTGGCGGAACACTGCATACGTGACTGGCTCTTTGTGCGCTGCATGGTGGAGAGGCATTGTTTGTTTTCTCAGCGTCTGCCTCTCGGCCCCAGTGCCAGGCTGCTCACCGCAACAATAGTGTTTGGAGCTAGAGACCTGTCCCGAGAGAAGCCTCCCGTCTTCCTGCTCTTTGGACAGGGCTTCCTGTCGGGACCTGCGGAGCGGGTGGCCATTTATTTATACCAGCTGGGCTTGAAAGAGCAAGGGGGAAGCTCCTCATGTATGGAGGCTCCGTTCGATTTATTTTCTTTCAGCGCAATTAGCATGCCTCTGATGTCTGCTCGAGCACCAAAGAGGGCTTCACAATGCAAGATGTGAACAAGGAGGGAAGTGGTACCTCAGATGATTCAGAGAGATTATTTTTATTAGCGCACCTGTGATTGTTCTGCAGGTTGACCCCTCCGGGGTGTGGATTCACCCCGGCGTTATGTCTTGCCCCTTTCCCTTCTCAGTGGCCACATGTTCTCGCCAGGAAAAGGCAATGTATATTTAGCGATGGACTTCAAAGAACGGTTCTGTGGATGAAACTTGAGCCTGGCTTATCAGAGAAAAGGTTTGCACATTAACAGAAGTAGTGTCAAAAGCTGGTACAGTGTTCTGCTCTCTGTTCTGTGTGTGGAGTGCAGGGGTCTCATGAAGCAGAGTTTATGGCTACACCATCTAACTTTTAAGCTTAGTACAATACATTTTGTCTCATGACTTGATCAATGATGGAGGTGAACCTTTTCTTTCTCCCCTTTCAATAATGACAATTACAAATCAGTCACATGAAGAATCTCACACAGATATGAAGATTATTAAGCAGTTATTGCTCCACTAAATATCAACCTGAACAGTGCTGTGATTTACTGTAACTTGGTGGTCTCCACATTATAGATAGTAGGGGGGGGTAAGAAAATGTAAAATATTGGGATATTATGTTTCGTGATACTGTAGCGGTGTACTGTAGTGGTGTAGTGGTTAGCACTGTTGCCTCGCAGCAAGACGATCGGGGTTCGATCTGGGCCGTTCTGTGTGGAGTTTTCCCGTGCTTGAGTGGGTTTCCTCCGGGTACTCCGGTTTCCTCCCACACGTCCAAAGAGTCAGGTTGATTGGTCGTGTGTGAGTGAATGTTGGCCATGCGATGGACTGGCGAACTGTCCATGGTTTACCCCTCCTTTGCCCGATGATGCTAGGATTGGCTCCAGCCCCCCCCCCCCCAATGCTATTGTAAGCATTGATAAACCTGTTTATATAATGGTGTGTTTTAATAGTAGGATTTGAAAAATCCCAGTATATCACTTTGCTTGCAACATGACAATGTATCTTGATATATTGAATCGTGACCACTGTATCTCGATACGTAATGTATCGTCAGGTTCTGGCCAATACACAGCCCAAATAGATATTATAAATTATAGATCACACAACTGATGTGTAAAAATATGAATGTATTCTCTTTATTAAGGATGGTGAAGACTGTGACTCTGGAGATGATGATGATGTTGATGATGATGAAGAGGAAGAGGAGATAAGCTCGACAGGCCGTGTTGGAGCAGAGCAGAAATACGATGAAGCGATGAATGAGGCAGAAGAGGAAGATGGGCTCAAGCGCTATCGAGAGGCCCGCTCGCACGAAATGTTCCCTGATGAAGTAGACACCCCCATCGACGTGCCCGCTCGAACAAGGTAAGGGTGCAGAGAAGCTGTGCATGTACTGCATCGTATCAATGCCTGTAAAAACCACACAGTCCTTTACTCCCAGCTCAGCCTGTACACACAACCTTCCATCAGAAGATTCCTTTTCTTTCCTTGCAGGGGGCTTCCACACACTTTGAATTGTAACCCAAGCACAGATCCCTTTTTTTTTTTTTTGCCCTCGTATTGTCAGGAGCGAAGGTCTGACTCACGGCTGTGTGTGTTTGTTTGGGTGTGTGTCTCAGATTCCAGCGCTACAGAGGTCTGAAAAGTTTCCGCTCGTCTCCGTGGGACCCCATGGAGAACCTGCCTCTCAACTACTCCCGCATCTTCCAGTTTCAGAACTTCGAGCGCACACGCCGCCGCATCCTGGCTGAGGCCGCGGCTGAGGAGGAGGGAGCCATGGTAGGAGCGCGGGCACAGTAACAGATTAAAAGTGAAACCGATATAATTGTAAAATCATTGCTTATTATACTTAAAACCTTCAAAGCAAGAAATAAACAATAGGGCTGGTATTTCCAAAATAATACAGATTTTCAGTCACCCTTAAATAGTAATATTTACATTCCGTTATTAACACCACACGTGAGAAATCTGTTAGAAAAGCTCTCTCAGCTTCCGGGTAGCTTCTGATTAAGCTGATTGACAGAATGCCAAGAGTGAGCAACACTGAACAAGTATTATGAGCTTGTTTTGGTGGACACTGTGTATGTTGTTATGTAAATCTTCACTATTATTCGAAAATGTGAAACTAACAGTAAAATATAGAGAAAATATAAAAATATAAAGGGACATTGCTCAGAGTCAAGGCCGGTGCTGGTTGGGGGGCTTCCCCAATCGCAATGCAAGCAACAGCTATTATATCGGAATCATAAAAACACATTTTGCTGTGCCGGAGGAAGGCTATGTCCTTGCTTATTTCTGATTGGCTTATCAGTGTAATGCAAAATTAATTAAGTGGGGTTATTAAAATTAATAAGTTCGATCATCTTTTTGTTTTATTTACATAAGCAAAGTGTACTCTTCAATCATTAGGCTCTAAGTTTAAGTTTGAGGTCACATGCATCATTTTTATTTCTTTACCTCATATATTAATTTAAACCAGTATCATTAGATCTGCTGTCATCATTCATGCACAAATCAAGCCCTGAATATATTTCTGCCTTTAAAAATATGACTATCAACATGCCCACGCATTATGTTTTACTGCGCCCCCCCCCCCCCCCCAACCCAAGCAGTCCAGAACTGGGGCTGCTCAGAGTAGTATGAACTTTCTTAGGATCATTAAAGCTGCTGCGATGCTGATGTGCTGTTCGGTTCTGCAGGTCGGCTGGTATGTGACTCTACATATTGAGGATGTGCCTTCCTCGGTGATGGAGAGCTTTCAAGCCGGTAAACCTCTGGTACTGGTCTCTCTGCTTCCACATGAACAGAAGGTATCGTCCACCTTAATTTTGAATTTATCGGCAAGATGATTTATTTATTCATTTATTTATTTATTTAACACAAACAACATGAGGTCGTTGTTAACATGATTTCAGTTATTATTTAGTGAATATCGCATTCGCATGTTGTTCTAAATGGAAAAATGTTGAACACTGATGCTGTGTTTAATAATAGTTAATGAAGATCAAATAATGGCCTATAATAGTCTCTTAGGAGTAAAAGCCATATTCACTCACTCCTCCGTTCCCTTATGTAGATGTCGGTGATGCACGTGCTAGTGCGGCGGCACCCAAGTTGCACAGAGCCCATTGCATCCAAAGAGGAGCTGATATTCCAGTGTGGCTTTAGGCGCTTCCGAGCCTCTGCCATCTTCTCCCAGCACACGTCTGGTATGACCCAGCTATGATTAGTTTTTTCCTGGTATTATTTTGCCGTGGACAAGCTAGAATCTAATGAAATTGTCTGAATGTCTCATGACAAATTGACTAGTATAAGGACATTTAATAATAATAATAATAATAATAATAATAATAATAATAATAATAATATTCTGTACAGTTATTATTGCTGCAATGTTCTTTTAGCAGTGATGGTATGTTTTTGGTGGGGAGGAAGATCTTTCCTTCTGTAATAAGCTGGTCTGTGTTAAGACCCTGTACTGGCTTGTCGCACTGCAGATGAGGGATTAGTGAGAATTCACCCGAGGCTGCAAACTGACCTATTTGTCTATGCAGGCGACAAGCACAAGATGGAGCGTTTCCTGCGTGTCGATGCCCCTACGGTTGTGTCTGTGTATGCCCCCATCACCTTTCCCACCGCTGGGGTCCTGCTCTTCAAACAGAGGGCCAATGGTAATTGAGATTCTCCTACAGAATCACACCCCTGTGTTTCTGAGTGTTGTTGAGGGGAAAGTTGATTGAAATGTCCAACTTTTGCAGAAATGCAGGACCTGGTGGCCACGGGCAGCTTGCTGAGCTGTGACCCTCGGCGCGTGGTGCTGAAGCGGATTGTCCTGAGTGGACACCCCTTTAAGATCAACCGGCGCTCTGCTGTCGTCCGCTACATGTTCTTTAACAGAGGTGAGGAGAACGACTAATTAAAGGGAATATCTCTGACTGTAATGCAGCTTGTCAATGCAGAGTGTTCAGTGTTCTCTGTGTTTTTTTTTAAACCGTTTCAAGATTCAAGTTTATTTGTCATTTGCACATCATGTCAGGACATAACATGCATTGAAATGCTTGGGGTGAGGCTCTTTCCTACTTCAAAATGCAAAAATGTGAACAGTCTGGGGGCCAGTCTAAATTCAATTGTTATGAACAGTAAAACTATTTTTCTTCTCCCACCTGTTCATTATTAGGACAAGACAAATGGATCTACAAATACGATTAAGAAATACAAATAAAAGTGACTTATATATGATTTTTAAAAAAATGATGTAAGTCTAGCCTGAGAGGTAGTTCTTGAAGGCTTTAAACACTGTGGCCCCAGTTACTGATATTATACATATTTCTGATGGGGTATGTTTCTGCAGATTGTTGCTTTATTTCATCCAAAAATCTAAATCGTTTTGGTTACTTCTCAATGAGAGACTTGTGTTGGAATTTAAAAATAGAGTGAAATTGCCCTGTAATCTACACTCGGTTCACTCAGAAACTTGCTACTCTAGAACAACATGCAAAAATCTTGCATTGATCATTTTGTCCTGCCTAAAGAACATGTATATTAAAAGGGATATTGAGAAAAAAAAAAAAAATAAATAATTATATTCATCATATATATTACTAAATTTCAAAACATACTTGTCCTCCCTGTCCACGTTTGTGACCTCAGTGGGGAAGATAAAATGCAGGATATGGGACCTTTTGGAAAACCCTGTCCCTGGTTTTGAATATTTACTATTTTTCTTCCAGATGATATCCTGTGGTTCAAGCCAGTGGAGTTGCGCACCAAGTGGGGCCGAAGAGGACACATCAAGGAGGCCTTGGGTGAGGAGGAGGGAAAGCGTGAACGAACGCTGTTGTTAATTATAAGATTGAAATAGAGGTTTGATTACTGTTTAATGTTTGTGGTCTTAGAATGAAACTAATGTATGTTTTTCTTTTTTCTTTGTTTTCTGTTTTCACTCAGGTACTCACGGTCACATGAAATGTGTATTTGACAGTCAGCTGCGATCCCAAGACACAGTGCTCATGAACCTGTACAAGAGAGTGTATCCTCGTTGGACGTACGACCCCTATGTGCCTCCAGCTCTACCCTGGGTTAAGAACGAGGAGCCGGAAAACCTGCATGACATTGACATGGAATAGAGACAGGAGGAAGTATGGACTCGGAAGAGCAGTGGATGTGACATCCAGTGTGATGGCTGCATATATAGAGATAGCAGAATAAATGATTTGATAAAACAAAACTTCCCCTAACTTTTGTCAAGTATCATTTCCAGTGATGGCCACTAGATGGCATTCCTGTATTAAAATGAAGGTGCTTGCTGGAACCGTTGACTGACTGGTGTCTGTGCATGCTCATCATGTGGCCTTTCTGAAGGAATTTCATGAGGTCTAAAATGGTTGTACACACAGCTAGACCTAAAACTTCAAAATCGGTGAAGCCATCTCTCGGACACGCTACTCTTAAATAACTGGACAGTTAGTTCTTGGCCTTTAACACTGCCATGGATCTGATGTGCAGTTTCTATTAGCATAGCAGGGAACACGGAGAGTGCAGTCGAGCCAAATTCCTGCTGAAACCTCAAGTGATAGTGTCCCTGGCTTTATGATTGGAGCATGGGTGAAACCACACCTAAACACTAGTAGTAAATACTGTCATTGTGAGTTTTCATTTCTCATCATCTAACTCTAGACCAAACCTCACTGGAAGATAATCACCCTCAAAAATGTCCGACCAGCGGTGAAGGCTGCAGTCATTACCCTTTGGCTGTCTGCTGTCGTTGAGATGCGCCCAAGTGAGGGAAGCATGACCATCACTGGCACGCGCACATGCAGTGTCCCATAACTCACTTTTAACTCTCCGTGGGTCGCAGTGGCCTTCTGTGCGTCTTCACAGTAGAGGTGTTGGGCTGCGTTAGCCGCTCCCACTCCCTGGTGGTCCCTCTGACCTGAAGCCCCCTTTTCACCACCATTCACACTCGTGCGCACACGGAGCACGGCCCCACGCTTGTTTTCGCGCTGGATTCCCAAATACTTTTTTTTCTGCACACTCTTTTTCTCTCCCTCTCCCCCCACCAATCCTGTGCTTTTACAGTCTTCTGAGAAACAATGATTTATGGTTTGTAATATTTATCATAAAACAGTGCTCTTGCATGCTTGCAGCTACATGATTCATCCTGGGGTTCTGCTGGGACCCACACCACAGCCGCATGCCAATATGTCTGGGAAAAGAGAAGGTGAAGACTTGGGCTTGGAAAGGCGAACGCGATCCAAGAAAAGAGGGGATCAAAAGTTCAGTGTATGTGTTTTTTTTGCACACTGCGAATTTGATTACGGTGGAAAAAAGTCAAAATAATGATAAAACAATCGCACAAGGGTAATACTTCTTTATTGCCTGGGGGTGCGCTCGGAGCTCTGGACGGTTAAGTCGAGGCACTCAATTTATTTTCTTGTTCATTTTTTAGCCCTAGTGCACTCGGGGCACTGAGCCGGGATGTGTTAAACACATCTTTTTGAAAAAAATAATAAAATAAAATAAAAAAGCCTAAACGGGTGTGGTGCGCCCAGCCAAATGTTCATGATCTAGAGAGGAAATCTAATCCTCCCACGCTGGAGATGGTCCTTAACTTTAAGCAACACGCGCATGCATGGAATGTGAGCGGGGAGCTTTTCCTTCAGGGCCGCACCGCTCACCCGAATAGCATCTCTGCCAGTTTCGGAAGGAAATGTTCGAGTTCTGCGTGCGTTGAGTGAAAGTGAGGCAAGCTGAGGAGGCACATGGGATGCCTCATCCATACAGCGGTGGGACGGGGCCAAGTCGGGGCCAGAAGGAGTTAACGCTGGTGGCTGCAGGCCGCTTTGGAGCAGGAATGTCCTGCGGTTCCTAGTTCACTGCCACCACACTCAGCTGGCTTCCACTGAAGATATAATGGGTGAGAAATTTTTCCGTTGGAAGGGGATAAGGAGGGGGTGGGAAAGAGACAGACAGAGAGAGAAAAAAGACGGAGCATGGGGTTGCAGAGAAGAGATAAGAGAAGAACCGCTGCCTGCTTAAGGCAGGATGGAAAACAAAAGACTGCGAGCAGAAAGAAACAGTACTCGTCCTGCTCAGATTGGCAACGCAGGAATAAGCAAAACACTCAAAAGTGGAGGTGGCAGGGTGTGATGGAGTGGTGGTGGTGGTGGTGATGGAGGGGGGGTGGGAGAGCGCAAGAGAGCCTCAGTGGTGTGGGCGAGGGAGACGGAGAACGAGAGTGGCTGGCGTTTATGGATAGCAGATGTGGCGCTGTGGGGTTTTGGCAGGGGCCCACTGCGCCTCAGTCCCGCACCGGCTGGGTGGCACCAGGGTGAGAGAGAGGTCAGCACGCTGCAGCACATAGCCCATAAAACACACCGAAAGAGAGCGAGAGAGAGCAAGAGAAACTGAACAATCAAGAGACGACAGAGTGGAGTGCTAAAGTCCTCTTGCGTAGCTCATGCAGAGCCCCTCAAATCCACTGCCATAACACCTCTATAGCTCATGCACTAGCTAATGCAGTTTTAAGTGTACTGTAAAAGAGCCAGAGGAAGAACCTTGTAATCCATGTGGCTTTGCCCTGACCTCATGAGCTGATTCTTCCCAACCCCAGGCATTTGAATGGAGACTTTAAGTAACTTTGAATGGAGCGTGAGACGAATGCCCCCTCTACTCTATTTATTTAATTTAATAATTGCCTCATCACCTAGGATTTCGGGTGTTTTCAAAACATCACCGTCCTATCGTATTTTCCCTTTCTCTTCCCACCATTTGGAAAGGACATCTGCCATGTACATTGGGTGAACATTTTACAGGAAATGGAATACAATCTTGTTCTCCTACAGTAACTATTTCAGAAATGCAGTTTCCCCAACCGTAACCAAGTGATCACCTATGGATACACCAACGTTTCCAGTCCTGACACTGATTCCAATATCAGAACTCTGGTCCAATTCCCACCTGTTGGCTAAGTGTCCACCAGCCACATACAGCTACCTAGTTGGGCGAAGGTTAGCGCATGATTCCTCTGAGACATGTTAAGTCAGCACTAAAAACCATTTCTGATGCCTCAGCCAACAGGGCCCACCCTGGCAAGCATCACACTACTTTATGCTTGCTTGGACCCCCAGTCATGGATGACTGCTGCATCAGCAAGGACTGAACCTGCAGTCCCTCAACAACAGGCCCACAGCATTGGTTGTGTAGCAGATCAGTAGATTTATAATGAGCCAGAGAGCCTTCCTGAGCAGTGGGGGTGTTAGAGCAGGAGTGAGAAACAATAAAACGTTCAGGACAGGGCCAGGGTTGGGACACACTGGCATAGCGTAAATTCAACAGGAGGTTATTCCAGAGTTTAATCAAATGTTCCACCGTTCCTCTTTTGTTCGCACTTTCTTCTGCCAGTCCGATCACCCCTGCTATGCGTCTATCTCTCCGAGCCTCTCTCTTTTTCTTGTCTCCCCCCTTTCTTTCCCCCCCTTTAGCCTGGTCCTGACTCTGGTTTCCTGGGGCCTGGCCAAGGCGCGTGTCCCCAGAGGAGCCAGAGAGGAGATGGAGAGAGAGAGGGGGCAGAGCAGGGGCTCAGAGACAGACTCCAAAACCACAGCTGCAGCAGCAGCCCTGCCTTTGCCTTCCCCTTCCCTTCCTCTCCCCTCACTTCACTAAGCAAGGGAACTGGCCTGGCACACTCCCCAGCTCTGCCATTAATCAGAGGGAGAGGAGAGGGGTAGTGTGTGCGTCTGTGTGTGTGTGTGTGTGTGCTGATAGAGAGCTGGCGGGAACGGGGGTGGTGGTATGGAGACCAGGACCTCCCAACAAAGCCGAAGAGTTCACCCAGCGAGCGAACGAGGGAGGGAGGGAGGGAGGGAGGGAGGCTGACAGACGAAAAAGCCTGGTGCACAGATTGCGACTTTGTCAGCGAGAGAGAGACTAAGAGGACGAGAGAGATACGGACAAACAGAGCCGAGCACTTGGACGGATCTGAGATGGAGCGAGACGGAGTGGGGAGAGAGGGAGTAAGAGAGAGCAAGAGAAAGAGAGGGCAGCGGAAACAGACCTGAGGTCCGCTGAGGAGGAGGAGCAGAGAGTCCAAGATTCTGTCTATCATAGCATATAAACATGGAAAATCTCACGGTTCAATACAAACAGATGTAGAATGTGCACTTTTGTCTCATTAAGGCAACTCGGTGAAAATAGTTGTTCACATCGTGCCTCTTTAATGTATATCCCAGATGTCAGCTCTACCCTTGCATTCAAGGTCTCCACACATTACTGCGCTGCACTTATCAAAACAGCCCAGCAAACATCTAGTCCAACCTATAGGTTTCAGTGATGTGCATGTGGTCTAATGGCTTTCATCAACAGCGCTCGGAATGTTTTAAAACTCGAGCTATGTCCAAAAACTATGTGCTGTTCACCGTGTAGTGCAATACTTTGGAAGTGGTGTCTGAAAACATAGCCGAGACTTTAACACACTTTTACAATCCCACAAAGCTACGCAATAGATGACTGTGACTGAAATGGATCCCTATTTGCATTGTAGGCCTCGGTTATGTATACTCGTGAGCCCTATTCTAGCTGGATTCGTTTTACCTGGGGAGCTTCTGTAATTTAAGTGTTTTCCGACGTGAGCCATGATTGTAATATCCAGCATCTGCTGTGTACATAGTTTGTTAAAGAGGCCATAGAATGCAAAACGGTTCTACTTGAATGTTGAGACTTTAGTATGTAAAACTGACATGCCATGAACCCCAAACACTGTTGTTTCTTCCATCCATCCATCCATCCATCCATTATCTGCCGCTTTATCCCGCTAGTCAGGGTCATGGGGGGCTGGAGCCAATCCCAGCGCCATCGGGCGAAGGCGGGGTACACCATGGACAGTTCACCAGTCCATCGCATGGCCAACATTCACTCACACACTTACACCTACAGGCAATTTAGACTGACCGATCAACCTAACATGCATGGGGGGAAAGCGGGGTACCTAGAGGAAACCAACTCAAGCATGGGGAAAACATGCAAACTCCACACAGAGCGGCCCGGACCAGGAATCCATTGTCTTGCTGTGTAGCAACAGAGCTAACCACTACATCTCCATGCTGCCCTGTTGCTTCTTCCTAGAAATACAAAGCCTGCATTTGTAAAAGAGGGCAAGAAACAGATCCTAGACTGTAACAGTCCTCAAATTAATGCCCCCGAAATTTATATATACTAGCCCATGTTTCAGCCCAGCAGAAACAATGACAGCAGATCGTGGGCTTGGATGATGTTTAAAGGGGGCTGACACTGGTTTCCTAGTCCTAAAGTTTCATAATGAGCAACAACTTAAGGTGCTTAAGGTGTTTTCCTGCCTGTGTTCATTTCGATGTGTGGCTTCGAAACCAACCAAACCAAATCAGAGCTCAGCAAAATGAGCTCACCATAAAAGGCAAAACTGCTCGTTCTATTCTAGAGCCAAATCTTACGATTATAAATGCCCAGATAGTGAGCATATATCAGTAGACTGGCTCGATAAGGTCGGCACCCTGCTGACTGTTTACCACTGCCGGCCCCTCCTCGGACCACCCAGATTAATGTCTTTTTAATTTCTTCAAACAAATTTTTAAGGCTGAAGACTTTTATTTTGAAGACAAATATTACAGACAACAGAAGAAACAGAATGACTAGGCCTGATATTAAATGGTTTAGTTAAAGATATTGCTGATGCTGTGATAGCTGAATTTTTTTTACTTACCTAATATATAAAGGATAATGAAAGAAAGAAATGAAGTTTAAATGGAGCAATGAAAAGTGGGTCTAATACTCTGCCTAACCACCGGTGGGCTGCCCAGAAAACACTGAGCAAAACATCACATGCTTTATTCTCACGCTCATGACGAGACTGTATCCATAATATTTTAGGTGATGGCTGATTCACAAGTAGAAGAAAAATAAAATATCTTAAAACACCTCAAGAATCGTCTGTCTTGTAGAGCAGCATTTGGTAAGTTAAATGGACCCACCGTACTAGCCTAATGCTAGTCTACATTCCATTTCTCTGCACAGGCCTGACGCAATTGTCTGTGCACTGGTGTTTCAATTCGGGCTATTTTATTCTGAAGAATGCACCAGTCAAATCATGCACAAGTTACATTACTGGACCCCCGCTATTAAAACTAATGCAGCTCAATTAGGGCTTTAGCGTCCAAATCCTAACATAGAACTCTAGATTGATTTTGAGGGCACTGCAATCTCCCACAGTGCACCCAATTTCTAGTAAATGAGACATAGTAATGGTATCAGTCTGATACTTCCCCAAATCATTTGATGGGATATTGGAAGAAAAAAGAAATATAAGCTGATATGATCCATTAGGCCTAAACTATCACGTAAATGCTGAACAAAACTGGCACTTTACTTTTCATTGTGCATGTTTGATAATGCTGACCACAGAAGTTCTGTGTGGGAAATAGTTTTAAGTAAAAGAAAAAAAACCCCAAAAAACAAAAGCAGTCCTGCGTAACCAAGTCATGTAATGGGCTGTGAATTTGTTCCTTCATTTCTTTCTTCATTTCTTCATTTTACTGTTTAAGCATGATGGAATTTAGATGGCAGAGTTAAGCATCTAGACAAATGTATTATTTAAAGCTTAGTTTAAAAGAGGGAAAAAGACAGTGTCACATTGGTATTTGTATTGGCAGATGCTCAAGGCTGGTATATCGGTATCACAAATGGTAATAAGTTGGTAAGATGGTGGACGTGGTGCGTCTGAAATTATGTGGCTACTAAAACTCGCCTGCTGAAATTGCCTACTAGTCTGCTGCTCAAGCAGTACGTACTGGATGTAATCTAGTACCTACTGAATAGTAGGTGATTTCTGACCTATATGTTAAATCAATTGTCCCCTACTTTGAGCCCCAAATTCAAGAAGTGGACTAGTTCACCGCCCTAATAATGTTCCAACCTATATTCAGCAGTGTTGGGGTAATTACTCACTCAATCCATTACTGATTACGTATTACTTATTAATAATTGTAGAGGGATTACTTTACTCATTACTCCCTGGAATATGTAATCTAACCGCATTACTTTTAAGTTACAGTACAGTACAGTACATACTGAAACCCATTCAGGTATACTGGAATCAAATCTACAAACATATTTGTAATGTACAAATCAACTAATCTTTCAATAATGTATTTAGGAACAGATTGTATCAGTAGTACTAAACATGTATAAAATGGACTTGACATTACTTGGTGTTACTTATTTCCTCAGAAGAAGTGTATCTTAGAAATAGAAAAATAAAGTCCAATAAAGCTTTCTTTAGTGGCACAACAAAACTAACATGACAGGCAAGCATAGGAACTAAATTCACAAAAATAAACTCTTCATAAATGAAATTAGTTCTCAAATCTTCAAGGGGCTCTTTTTAAATGTATTACATGGTACTGGTACTTGTTACTTTCCTTCCTAGCGCTCAATGGAAATCCAGTGTAGCTTGTTTGGGTGCTACTGGGGACACGCTTTTCTTCGACGCAGGGGTCTTTAGTGACGAGTTTTGTTTTACCGTGGACCCTGATTAAGTGCTTCGACAAATTGCTTGTGGTGTTTGCTGCAGTCAAAAGGTGTTTCGGCTTGGACATAACTCACACGTCACTGTAATGTTATAATCTTTGTGTGAAACACATTCTAAATAAGGAGAATATAAAACATTCGCTCTCCTCCTCATGTCCGCCAGTCAAGGCGTCAGTGCATGAACTCCGCAGAAAACAGCTTCTTCAGGACTGAAAATGTGAGCAACGCAAGTAATACATTTTTTCTTAAGATGGTAACTAGAATGTGATTACAAAATATTTAGCTGTACCGCGTTACCCCCAACACTGATATTCAGCCCAAAATTTCTTATGGCTGACCCCTGACCTTCGTGTTACACGATCATGTCTGGCCCTGCAGGACTACTGAAAGTGGACCAAACGACATTTCAAGACTCAAAATGTGGCGAAACAACAGATGAAGACAAAAACTTTAAACTAAAAAGGAAACTTTTCAGCTTCTCTTGATTGTCTGCCAAAGCAGTCTACTTTTAAAAACTAATATGTTTATCACCTGCTGCTTCTCATAAAGCAAAACTACTGACCAGTAACTGTAGATTTACTGTAAACACGGGCCGAGAGTTAAATGTCTAGCCTGGTCAGGGGTTTCATTTTTTCTCCAGTTCTTTGCGCATTACGCTCATGTCTGTGGCTTTGAATAAGAAGCCAACTGCAGCCCCGTTCAGGCAACTATTGTTGGTTTGTTTACGCGACTGGTGAATACTGCCACATGTGGATAAGAGAATGTGTCTGAATTCATTTACTGATGGATACATGTTTAGAGTAATCATGTAAACTAAGTAGTCTCTCTCTACATACTGGTTTGTGAAGAATTTAGAATTGTCTGTGTTGTGCATAAATATGACCTGAAACATAATCAGATTTTCACTGTCCTACATGTAGATCAAAAGAACCTAATTAAGCAATTACACAAAATATTATGCTTGTTATTTATGTGTTGAAGAAAACAATCCAGTATTTTATGTCTGTGAGGGTAGTAGGTGAACCTCTAGGATTAGCAGTTGATCTGAAAGTGCAATTAGAGTCAGTCATTTTTGGTCAATGGAATGATAATGATCAGGTGTGAGAGGCCGCCCTGTTGTATTTAAAGAACAGGAATCTATCAACGACAGATCTTTAAAACGTGTTTGTGAAAGTTTATCATGAAAGGAACAAATAAGATTTCTGAGGAAACGAGTTGTTGATGCTCATCATACTGGAAAGGGTTACAAATCCATCTCTTAATCCACAGACTGTATTCAAATGGAGGCAATTCAAAACCACTGTTACCCTTCCTAGGAGTGATCAACCTACAAAGATCACTCTAAAAACAAGAGCAACCATCTGTGAGGCCTCAAAGGGACACAGAATATCCTCTATCAGACTAAAGCCCCCTTTCACAGTAGCTAATGCTACTGCTTATGAGTCCACTATCAGGTAAACATTGTATAATGGTGTGCATGTCAGGGTTGCTACTACTCTCCATAAAGAACATTTGCTTTAGACAAGAATGCTATTTAAACAATGTTTTATGGACAAATTGGACCAAAATAAGGTTTTCTGGTTTAAATGAGAAGTGTTATATCTGGAGAAAGGAAAACACTGCATTCCAGCACAAGAATCCTATCCTATCTGTTGAACGTGGTGGTGGTAGTACCATGTCTGGGGCCTGTTTTGCTGCATCTGGACCAGAATGGCTTGCCAATTTTGATGGAACAATGAATTCTGGATTTTACCAGAGAATTCTAAAGGAAAATGTTAGGGCATCTGTTCTAAACTAACTAAATCTTGAGAGAATATAAGTCATGCAGAAAGACAGCAGCCCTAGGCTCATAAGTCATTCTACCAAAAATGTTCAAAGAGGAATAAAATGACTGTTTTGGGATGGCCAAATCAAACTCCTGATAGAAATTTTGTGGAAGGAGAGAGAAGTGAGCAGTTCATGGGAGGAAGCTGCCAACATCCCAGAGTTAAAACTCTTCTGTGTGGAGGAACGGGCTAAAGTTTCTCCAAGCAATGTGCAGAAGCGACCAACAGCTACTAAAAACATTAGTTTCAGTTATTGCTGCACAAGGAGGTCACACCAGATACTAAAGGCAAAGGTTCACATCCTTTTGCCACTCACAGATCTGTAATACTGGATATAGTTTCTCAATAAATAAATGACCAAGTGTAATTTATTATTAATTGTTATTCAATTCTTTTAATCTACTTGTGTGACTTTATCTATTTGTGGGTGTGAAAAGCTGGTTATGTTTTAGGTTATATTTATGCAGAAATGAAAAAAAAATGCTAATTCCTGCACCTCTTGCACATTATTATATTATTGCACTGCCTTTTTAACTCTGGTATGATATAGTGCACATTTTTACATATTTTCTACTCGTCATCTACAGTGATATTTGTGTATTTGTAGGTTAATTGTTTTGTGATTTTTTTGTGTCCTGCCTTATTGTATTAAGTTTTATATATATTTACACACTGTACCACCCTTATTGTGGTATTGTGTTACTGTGCTGTATGGTGTAACTGCTACTGCCTGCTAAATCTATCTATCTAAAAGTTTCACAAACTTTCAAGCATCACTGTATAGTGCCGGTGTAGGGATCCATTTCTGTCACAGCCAGTGCACCCTAGCAGATACATGATACCCATGACACACTTTGCTGAATGTGACATAACATGACTGCTATTGAAGAGTGCTGAGCAAACTGTTTTTAATGTTACTGTGTTTTGTTTTGTTAATATTACTGTTCACTCTATAATAGTGTTCTAGTTAAAGCTGCTTCTCCAAATATAGCGACTAGTCATTAAGTGACTATTTTAAACACAGCGACTCTCGTCAAAAGTAGACTTTGTATTTTGACTTTTTGCAATGTGCCATGACTCCAAACATCTGATTGCCTGTACCATCTGTTCTGCCAGTGTGTGTGCAGGAGTTTCAGCATACAACAGCGTCAACGAGAATCAGTGGGAAACGTGGGCTGTGCGCAACCGGTGAGGGAGTATAGTCGTTTTTCTAGCACAGGGATACTTCCCTGAGGGAAAGCCAGCAGTTCGCGCAGAGTCCACACACACACACATGCACACACTCTTTCTCTATGGGCCATACCCCCCCCCCCCCCCCCCCTCCACATACACTTTCTGATTATCCAGGTGGGAGTGAAATCTGAAAAACCTAAAGCACTTCCAACCTGCTCCCCTCACCCCCCAAAGGGCCTCCCAGCATGCTTGCCTGCTGACATCACTGCGCAGGGACCTGGCAATGCAGTCTCTCTCTCTCTCCCCCTTCTCCCTTTGCTTCTCTTGCTCTCCCTCACTCTGTCTTTCTGCTTCCTGCCCCCATGATGTCACGCGCCATATGGTTTTCAGCGAGAATCAAGCCGGAAAAGAAATTTAGTCGGTGGACTGGAGAGGAGAGAAAAGGAGGAGGCTCGATGAGGGCTGTGCGTAGGACACTGAAAACAAAAGGCTGCTCTTCCCTCTTTGTGTGTGTGTGTGTGTGTGAAGGGGTGCAAAGGGCTGATGTGTGTAGGGCTAATGAGGAGAAAGCAGGCAACAGGCATTAGAGAGCACTCAGCGGATGGCCATGTGCCGTGCAGATGCCCATCTGGCAATTCTGTGCACTCTCAAAGAGCCAGCCAGCCTCCATCAACACCACCGCCATGTTTCTCCAGCTCTGCACCAGGCCTGCTGTATGTGAAGAAAGAGTTTGGTATGCCATATCGACTTTGTACTTGTCACTCAGGGCAGAAAGTAAACTGCAAAAACCATTATGAATGTTTAAATGTGCCTGCACTTATGTATCTCGCTGAATTGCCAATTCATCACCTTGTATGCATCACATGTATCACCTTCCAAAAAGTCTAGGCATCCTAAAGTTGATATTTTCTGACATCCTTAAGGATTTCACTGGAACAGTTTGATTTAGTTCTTTTCATTCTGGACTGTTTTATTGATGGAGGCTCAAAGCACAGCCAATTGCAGAAGAGCTCGTTTTACTAACAGCTTAAAGGCACAGATGCAAAATGAACCTGTTCAATTCTGAGGAGTAGAGTGTCTGGTACATGAACCACACATATGCTCTAAGTGGACATGAGAGGAAAGAAAACACAAGAAAAATGTAGGATATGGACTCTATAAACAAGCCCCAGTGACACCCCGAGACTAAAAGGCCTCATTTCAAAGTGACATCTGGTAACAATAGATAGCGAAGGAATTTTGAGAGAGTCACACCACTGGGCTGTGCAGAGAAGTGGTTGGCTGGCGAGCGGCGCACATGCCTTTCCCTTCGGATCCCAGCGTGCCCGGTTAAAGCCCACATTCACATCGCTGCTATCAATCACGGCAGCCTCTCAATTTAGGCTTTCATCTCCGGCGGATGGTGGGGGCTGCCAGCACGGGACGAAGGCGGGCGTCGGCCAGCGTTTGCGCACAAAAGGCTGGGGCGATGCAAATGATCTCCCTGTGCGTGCCCGTGCACTAAAGCTGTCTCACAGCGTCTCATTACAGTGACTTAGGACAGGGTGTGTGTAAATGTTGGGCCTACCGCTCAATTTCTGGTGAGATGTTGGTTCTTAGGGGGCGTATCTGGCAGGCAGCAACGGGACGGTGCTCATGTGGTGATCTCAGCGGTGCTGACCACAAGGAAGGAGAGAGTGCTCATCACACTGCCATGGAGATTACACTCTGAGCCTAGGAGAGGGCTAGGGTTGCCAAGTGCATTGGACAGCGATCCAGGAGAATACAGAGGAGGTGTGGTGAGGGTTCCAGATACTGTTAACCTGGCTGTTGAGCTGGTGCTGCAAAAACACCTTCTTACGATCAACATCTTGGTAAAGAGCTACAGTATTATAGTACTCTAGGGCTGTTTGCATAGTACTAAGTACATACTTTACAATACTGCAGTACCACACAGCAATCATGAACATGTGATCGGAGTAGGATAGCTTTTAAAATAATGAGATTATGTTTTTAAGGTTTATTGTCTTTAACCACCTGAAATTCTATCCTACTACTCATTGCTCATTCATTACTTTAAAAAGAAAGCTGGCTGCATGTGAAATGCAAATGATACAAACAGAGAGCAGTGAGTAATAAATTCAGTGGCAATAAATTGAAAATAGCACAAAACACAAGGTTTGATGTTTAACCTTACATTCCATAAAAATTGGGACACCGATAACCATTCCCACTAGATGTTATTAAATGTATGTTACTAGTTCAAATGATCTATTGATCATTTTCATCCATTATTTATTATTTAACTGTGCCATCACATTTACAACTTTAAAATACACCTGTTATAGCAGGGTGTAAACTAGTCAAGACAGTGGAGACCAGTGGAACTCCAGTGGAACTCCTAGCTCAGCCAATCATATCTGACCTTGTAAGTTGTAAGCCAATCACATCAGACCTGGGGGAGGGTCTCTGGTTTTGATATAACTTTAATCAGCAAGTGCTGAAGGACATAAAGCTCACTAACATAGACCTTACTTAAAATCTGTAATGAACTAACACCCTAGTAAAACACACTCCTACAAAACAGACTTGTGGTCAATTATGGTCAGCACAGCTGCCTGACTAGTTAATACTCAGTTGCTTGTTAGTTGTCTAACTTTGGGTTTATGTTGGGTAAAGAAAAGCTAGACTAACACTAACGTTAACCCAGCTGTCTCATAAAGAAACTAATTTAACCGAGTGAGAGAGATCGAAATAACATTTTTTACAGCTTTGTTTTTTATATTCTCTGCTTTTACATTTCTCTCCAGTTTCTGTAAACATAAGTTAAACCACTACTTGCCATATATTGTTGTTTACAGTAAATCTGTGTCAGTGAAAGGGTCATATAGTGTTGATCATAATGCAATTTATGATCTCTCAGTTCCTCAACCTGTAGATGAAAAGTAAGAGATGACAGCTCTGTCGAAAGACAATCAGATGCTAAGATTTTTACCAGTAAAAAAAAACGAGAATTGACTGGCCCCTTATTATGTATTTGGATTATTGTAAATCTGAATTTAATGAAATCAATGCATTATAAAATAAGGGTGAGAGAAAGAAAGCTGCAGGAGACTGACGGCTGAAGGAGCAGATCTGATGGAATTAAGTGATTAAGAATTGTGGGAGTTGTTTAAGCAATTAATTTAAATTAATACTAAACTGAATTCAACCTAACATAGAAAACATAATATTAGTCAGAACGACCTGAAATTCTGTCGCCTATAAAACATATAAAACTAACTACAGATCAATATCATGCTCTTTTAACTGCTGGGGATTGAACTGATCTGTAATCAGTGTATTTGAATATTATATTTAAGACTAAAAGAGAAGAGAATAAAATCATAAAGCATAGGATAAGCATACCTGCTGCTTTAGTATTGTTGCTTGATCTGTGCCTGTTGTAAATGAATGGATATTGTGTGTGCAAACAGGAATTTCTTGATCATTTTCTGGATGTTTTTACTTTAAACGTTCATGATGAACAGACATTTTGGAGCCCTTAGAAAGTTCCTCCAGACTTTGCTGGTACATGCTTAGACCCTCTATCTATCTAGTGACACAGTCTGCTTATAGGAACTGAGGACATTAACTGATCTAGCTTTGAAAGAGTCTTTAATTATTGTATTTTGCACGAGTTTTCAAAAAGGCATAGGTCTGAACTGCAGGCAGGCTAGTCAAGAACCTGTGCTCTCTGATTATGTAGCCATGCTGTTTTAGCATGTGTAGATTGTGGCTTGCTGTTGCTGATGTTGAAATAACAATGGAACTTAATTTAGGAGGCAACATATGTTGGTGCCTTCACAGATGTGCAAGTTAGCCTCTAATCCAACCCCACCCCACAGGACAGATGCTAGGAGTTGAACTTTTGGTTGGCTTTTGGTATTTTCACAGACAAACAAAAAGCTGACTTGCCTGCCCACCTATCCACACTTCCACTGTGTATCAGTCTGTTTTAGATGTGCTTGAGTCCAGAGAAGCTGTTATTATGCACTGTATGTGAAATATATATAATCATCTAATTAACATTATTTTTAAAAGTTCCTCAAAAAATATATTTATTCAACATTTTTAATTGTTCTCTCATGTTCCACATGGCCACGATGACAAATGCCCAGATGCTGTTTTACACATCCATTTACACCCTATGATTTGGCTCTAGAATGAAATTAGTTTTTGGTGAGGTCATGAATGATTTAATGAGCTCTGCTCTGACTGGCTGGTTTTCAGTGAGACACCACGATGATCACACAGAAGCAACATGTCGAAACAGACACAGCCTGGAAAAAGTATTTAACCCCTGTGTAATAAGTCATCATACTATTTAGTCACCTATACTATTGTTAGCTACTGGAGGCTTGCTAGTAAGTAGCATTACTTATACTAGATACTTGCTTTCCGTTGTCACTTTGCCAATGTACAAACTGTTTTCCATTATAAAGAACCCTAAAACAGATTTTTGCTGATGCATCTTGGCAAACTGGAGAGCCTCGACTCATCCTTGCTCATACAGGACTACACCTTTTCCTGGTCATACTCCTTTTAAAAATAAAGCATGATTGCATGAACCGTTTTATGAATATTTCACAATATTCTTAGCCTTAAATTGCCCTTGTCCCAACTTATTTGGAACATACTAAAGACATCAATATCAGCATGTGTACAAAAAATTATAATTTCAATAATTTTGTGAATTGAGCCTATAAATTTAAATGAAGCTATACTTAAACTATAAAAGTGTGTAATAAATGTTTTGAACTTGTCCTGGCAATTTATTACATTTTTAAATATAGGCAAATAAAACAGTCCATTCATCCTTACTTTAGCGAGTGCACCCATAAACTGCATAATAGCTGTGTCATGATGTGTCACAAGTGCTCGTGGTTTTCGAGGAAAGAAGAAACATTTTCTAATCATTACGTCTGTTGTAAGCATGCCTGACCACTTCTTATAGTGTTACTGCAGTTGTCTCTTTGTTACGAGAACAGAATCTCCCTGTCCCATTTGAGAATGTATATTGAAGGTGGAAGTTAAAAGATACTTTAAGGAAATAAAAGAAATTTCCAATTTTCTTTTTTTCTTTGTTTATTTTGTTAACTTAATTTTGCAATATTAAAAAAAAGAAAGAAAGAAAAATCTGATGACCAGTTGAGGTCAGTGCTATATCACTAAAGCTATCAAGAGTCATTTATTAGTCGCTCGATCAGTGACTACTAGTCAGGACATGTTAAGCGCCATAGGAATTTCCCATGATTGTTTAAGGCATGTATTTAAATTTGTATAAAGTATTTAAGGCATGCTGGGCACTGTAATAAAAACTGATCCAATACTGAACCACAGAGTATGACATAACCAAGAACATACTAAATGCTGGATTTAGGCCTGAATGCCCCTAACCAGATAATGTACAGTACTATGACTATAAAGACTAAAAATTCTGTCTCATTCTGGGAGGCCTTGAGTCATAAGATAAAGCCAATGCTTGCCTGAGTATTGCCAGTCCTGGGTGTGGGTGGGGGTATGCAGGGAGCATCCAGATCCCAAGCTTCTCTGCCACGGTTGAGGCTTTAGGCCAGGCTCTAATGGAGCAATGATAACTTGATTGGAATGTTATTAGTCACTCCCAGCACACACTGACACTAAACGTCGTGGACCTCCGAGCCCAGTGACCCGCACAACTGTGAGAATACAGCAGAACACGTTCTAACAGCACAAGCACGCTCATTACTCTGTCCTGCAGTGCATATGCAGCAGACGGCACAGCAAATATTTGTGCAACCCTTCTACCCCCTCCCCCCCCTCTTTGTCTCTCACTCACTTTTACAGACACACAACATACACACAGGTCCACACAAATAAACAAGGGGAGGTGTGTTATTTAGGAGGTGAGGGTTGACTGTTAAGTGCCTATTACTGCGCACAACCTGCTCAAACTCCAGCTGCCTCCCAGCAGCAGGCCACAAGGAGGTCCCTCTGCGCTCCCTGCGCTCCCTGCGCTGCGTTCCGGCATCATTCTTATACACTTAATCGAATCATGGCTTACACCATCAATTTGGAAGCGCTTTACTGTTGTCAGTTCATTAGGAGTTCAGTGCTTCGCGTCAGCCTTTACAGATTACATTAAACTGTGTTTTGACAAGTCAGAATTAAAGTCCAGCCGAGGCCTCGAGAGGGCAATTGATTAGAGTGCTAAGGCACCGCAGGGGATGTGGCTTAGCAGGAATAAAAAGAAGAGTATGTCCACATTGAATCTACACTCTGGATAAACAATCACCTTTTATTCCACCAGTTTATCATGTGTTAATATGTTCCTGTATTGGATTGTTGAAGTGCCACTTCCATCACTGCGGCTACAAAACAATAAAGACTGTTCATGAAAAAGACTTTCTCACAATAACGACAGGCTGACTTCTGCAGTCAGGATCTGAAATGTTGTGCAAATATGAACTGAAATTGTCTGGAGTGTGTACGCTTCCCCATCAGGTATGGGCCCTCAACGTAGTAACTGAGACTTGAAGAAAGCTTTGTTCATTCTTTCAATGCTACTGTTACTGTATCCTTTCTAGCCAAGCAAAGGCAATTAATAAAATCATTCCACGTAACCAACATGTAACTTTTGGTGCTAAATTAAATAAAAGAATTGCTTTGTTATAGGTCTTTGACACAAGCGAACCAGCAGTGTTTGAAGAAGTTCACTTGTTAAATTTGTCTAAATTTCAGCATAATTCAATCACTGAGCTCTAAGTCACACCAGAAACACATCAGCTCAGATATTCTAAAAAAATAATGATGATTAGAAAATAATGAAACAGAGAACCTTCACATATCTTCTCAGCTTTTATGTGTAATGTTAATGAAGGTAAAATTATTCTGGGGAAAAAAGAAGTCTTCTTTGGGAACTATTTTGGCTTACAATGCCCTGCAAGTATCTCTCTGCAATGCAGGCCTTTAAAAATTGGTCGCTGTCCAATAAAAAACATGTATCTTCATTTTTATCGATTTCTATTTTTCTGCATATATTAAATGCAGCTGTCTTTCCATTGTGGACAAATTTCACAAAGAATAAACCAAATGTAATGCTTCAAAATAGCTTGGAAAAAAATAGCTGGTTCCATTGACTTACATTGAAAGTAAAGACAGTTTTTGTCCTTTCCTGTAAAGTTGCCATTTTGGAGATACCTGTTTGGACAGCGACGATATGATTTAAAGCAAAACTGTATCTTAAAGCAATGCCCCAAGCCAATGCAACAAGCTCATAACCACTTAATGTAATAACTTTCTTTGATGTAGCTTTTAGAATCAAGAAATGTTTTAGAGCCCTGTGAACAATTCTGACTTGGTAAGTTTCTCTAGATCATTGCATTTCACATCAAACCACTATATACATGACATTCTTCACATCTTAATCACTAAATTTTGAAGAAATTTCAAAAGAAAAAATTTCCACTTAACTTCAAGTGTTTGACCGTGAATTGACTGGAAGGTCTGTCAGTGAGAATTCAAACATTCAGATTCCAAAATTGAAGGACATATTGCAGAGAGGGCCAAGCAGCAGAGCATCATACAACACCATATAGGAACGTGGATAAAGACCATACATGAAGAAAAATGTAGCTCTCAAGGTTGCTACACAAAAACATTTAACAAAATTTTATTCGTTTCAAAGGAAAACACGTTTAGCACAACATCAATGTGATAATAGAGAAAGTCTGGAAAAGATTTTCATCTAGACTAAGACTACAGCAAAGCACAGAGCTGGAAATGTGAAAATGTCTCAGTGAGAGACTGCCTCAGTCAGAGTCTGCCTCTAACTTTACAGTTTCTAAAAGCTTTTACAATACATACTTTAAACAGACATTCTTCTTTTAGCTTTTATTTGGTATTTGGCTTATTAAATTATAACTGCTGTTGGACCAGTGGAGGATGGCTCTCCCATTGTGAGTCTTGGTCCTCCTAAGGTTTCTTTCTCCAGTCTTGAGGGAGTTTTTCCTTTCCACCGTCGCCTCTGGCTTGCTCACTGGAGGATACATGTTGTAACTGCATGTTCTCAAACTTCTATATAGCTGCTTTGTGACAACATTGTGGTAAAAGGCACTACACTTGTTAAATTTCCTTCGGGATTAATAAAATCTATCTATCTATCTATCTATCTATCTATCTATCTATCTATCTATCTATCTATCTATCCATCTATCTATCTATCTATCTATCTATCTATCTATCTATCTATCTATCTATCCATCTATCCATCTATCTATCTATCTATCTACACAAATAAACTTGAATTGAATTGAAAGTACTGCCCTGTTTTTCTCTTGAACTCAGAAGATGGTTTTGATGCAAAGAAACAGCTCTAATAATAACATATTGAATTTGAATAAAAACTTGAATAAAAACAAGAACAACTCACAACAATGACAGTATGGGAAAATAAATGCCACTCATTTATACATTTTTCTACATTCTGCATGTTTTTAGGAACGACGCAAATGTCCAAATACTTTCTGGGGCAAACCGAGTCTCTGTTTCTGTCATGTATAGGCCTGTGGATGGCTTATGAATCATGTACCACACTTTTGACATTAAAAGCGAACTGAAAAACAGCCAGGTGCTGGAGGGTCCACATCTGTCCTTTGTATAGCTCTGCCTATCTGTGTCGCTGAGGTTATCAGCAGTTCATCAAGGGAAACTGGAAGTGAAAGACAATACCTCGTCTTCTCTTAAGCTGGACTGCTGTGACTTTGACCACTCTAATGAAAGAACAGCATCTCGGTCTTGGGTAATTTGGAGGGAAAGGCCCTGGAACGGACGTCAGTCAGCCGTTAAAGAGATTCAAAGGTCAGGGGCGAGCAGCGACAGGAAGAAGTGTCTGCCAAGGTGAGTCTCTCTCTCTTTTTCTCTCGCTCGCTCTCTTTCAGGCACCGCTTTTATCTCAGTGCAGAAGCCCGTACACTGTAAAAACCAAGTAGAAATTACATTCATGCTCCACATTTGTGACAGCTCTGCTGTGCTGGATCACTTTGCTGAAGTTGTCCTCATCACTAACGACTACAGTAGATTTCATCAGTAACATTAGTGTATTAGTGTTATGTAGAAGTACTGACTGGTAGATGTGTTGGTTTTGGCTTATGCTGGAAACTTCAGGTTCTGGTTAGTCAGGAAATAAGAGTGCTCAGTGCTACTCAGCGGGCAGGCCATTAGGACAGCGTCTGTAGCTGATTCAAGGCGTAGCAGCTCGGGTTCATTAGACAAGAAGAGCACCAAAGGAAAGTCGGAATGTGTTTCTCTTGTGAAAGTGTTTGCTGAAGATTACTGCTAATTATTAAATATGCTTTTTTGTCTTGGGGTGATCATAGTATGTTAACTCAGCGACCCATACTTTTATTTTAGACCACCAAAGAAGCCAGACTTGAGTGAATATAAAGCTTGGAAACTGCCAGAACAGTAGCCAGAGGTCCAACAGGTTTAAAAGCCCCTAGTTTATGAGGACAATAATAGAAAACAGTGGAAGATAAACAAATAAACAAAAACAAACAAACAAACAGAAGTGTAAGAGGTTATGTCTTCATATAAACATTCAATGTTATGATATAAGAAAGGTGTTTACTGGAATAAATATGCCCATAATTCAGCAGTAATAACCACCACTTATATCTATCATTTAAAAGTTTATGTATTCACATATTTGTTCATTTATATAAGTAATTAAAGATTGATGGTTCTTCAAGGATTCGTTAGAACAAGCACTGTTCTATTTAAAATATGAATATGATGCTTAAATGGTTTGTAAGGCTGATGGAGAAAATAAGTGTATATGGTTCTATATACAAGAATAGAAGTACGCTTTTTGTTGCTAACTAGAACCGTTCTCAAAAAGGTTTTGTATAGAACCATGGAAAAAGCTACTTTTCTTAAGAAACCTTGAAGAACCATCTTTTTCACTTGAGGACCTGTGGACGTGTGTCTTATGTTCTCATGTCTGTAGCGTCTAATAAGTCGAGTATGTCAGTGTACGGCAGTGAGTCTATCCTCCTCCTCACAGCCAGTTTGGTCACCGGTAGGTGTCGCTGTCCGCGCGCTCTGCAGCTGCAGCTCGGGTCGGTAAGCGCCGCGCGCTGCGTCCCAACACGAGCACGAGTGACTAAGGCGCGCTGCAGCACGCGCGGAATAAAAGCTTATGAGGAAAGAGAGTGGAGAGAGAGTGCGCGCGAGAGAGGAGAGGGAGAGGGAGCGAGAGAAAGAGAGAGAGAGAGAGAGAGGCCCGGGGCTGGAGTTCGGGGGGACAGCGCGCGGACAGGCTTGAGGGCAGAGAGCTGGAGAGGAGGTGAGCTGGATGGGAGAGCCGCGCGGAGAGGGAGCGAGGCAGAGCGCGCGGAACATCAGACATGAGTCCGAGGTGGGTAGAGCTCGGGGTTGGGGGTGGGGGCGGTGGGGGGAAGTAGGGTGGGTTTGTTTGTGTTTGGTGGGGTGGGGGTGATCGGGGGTTTGTGTGTTACCTGCGCAGTGTTCAGGTGAGTTGACACAGATACACACACACGAAAACGAAGCGGATCAACAGAAGAGAGACTGTTTATTTATTTATTTGTTAGTTTGTTTGTTTGCTGATAGACATTATACCGCTAGGTTTTGTTGTTGTAGGCCTTACGTTTTGTGACAAACGTACACTATTATTATTCGTATTATTATTATTATAATTATAATAATTATTATTGTTGTTATTATTATTATTTCGTTTTTAAGTTCAATGACGCCAAAAGTAAAAGTAAAACAAAATAATAGTTCAGCTGTCACTGAATTACAGATGTAGGGAATTAATCAGATACTATTACTATATCGAAAATAAGGCCTCCTGCGAACCCAGAGTTGTAACATTAAATTAATTTAGATTTAATTCACTGGTGACTGGTGATGACAGGTAGTTACAGAGCGCCTCCTCACTGTCTTAATTACAGTAGCAGTTCATTAACACTGACTGTGTCATGATCATAGAAAATATCAACACCAAAAAAATCTACTAGATCGAGCAGCGGAGGTCCTTAAAGTGAATATAAAACAGTAAATGGATGGCGTGTCACAGCAGATGTGAGGAAAGGCCTTCATTTCAGCAAACGCTCGCCTTCTTCATATTCATAAGAGCTTTTACAGCCCGATATGTGTCAGAGATACACGGTAATTTATACTTCCAGCACTCATGTGTGCTTCTCCTATTGGAGACGTAGAGCGGCTGTGGACATTAACTTGGCCATGAGAAAGTCAGGTGAGAATTAAATAAACTCACAGGAACAATAATTAAGCTTTTTGCCTCATTTTGACCTGACAGGCGTCTTGTGTCGAGCAGAGACCAAACACGCTTCGTTGGCTTAAGTTGTTTTTGCCTGAAATATTATTTGTGCATAGTTTTTTTTAAGTTCTTTAATTTCGTTTTCTATTTAGAATAAACCTGGTGTTCTCATATCACAGGTTTACAGCACCGCGCTTTGAGTTGAAATGAAATGAGTTTGCTGGGCTCATGTTAAATTAAGAAGCAGTTTACAGCGGACTCCCTCCGAGCTTATCCTGGACAGGTGAACAGTCTCAGTAATTTATCTAGTGACGGTGAAGACGAGGTCTCGGTGGCATCGCATCTTTTATTTTTTCATTTGAGGTTCTGTCCACGCGTTTCTGTTTCCCCTGCCTGTAAAAGCGTAGGCCTGTGATATACACTAAAACGCCTGTCTCTTTAAGACGGAGCGACGTGCTGTGCAGTTCAAGTTGGGGTCACTGTAAGTTCCTGCCCTCGATTTTACCTTTTAGTTTTATTATAGCCTGACATCACACACAGGGGCTGAGTTATCATCATCTCCACTCGCCTCTCTGTGCTTCCACACCGACGAGCAGCCAAGCAAATCACAGATATATAGGAAGAAATCGAAGGAAACTGATGCTGGAGTGAGCACGGCTCTTTTTTTTTTAAGGAGGAGTGAAAGAGAGGTGGAGGGAGAGAGAGAGAGCGAATAAGGAGGAGGAGGGAGGAGGGCGAGCAACCAGAAAATTCGTTGCAATTAATAACAAAAAAAAGAGTTGGCAGTCGTGCTTGGAAAACTGGCATGGGTTTCTGGAGGCTGGCAGTTCAAAGTTGAGACGTCAGAAATGACTGCAGAAGAGAGCTGAGATGATCATGAAGGGAGACTTAGAGCGGATGGCAGAAGAGTTCGGGCATCCAGGTAAACTCATGCAGCACTTTTTAACACAGCCTGCTGTGATACTTTACTGCGCTTTACATGACTTTCTAGACGCTTTGGTCGGTGAACTTATAAACTCTTAGCCTATATGTTCATTTTGGTATTTTTTTTATTCTGTGTAGATTGAAAACCAAACAGGACGCACGTATAGCAGCCTGTCATTTCGAGCTCTCATACTAACTACTGTCTACACGTTTTTAGATTGGTGTTTTTTTAGACAGTTCTTTAATGTTCAGACTGAACGCTGCAGTGACCTGTTCCAGACTAATAGTGTAACTAGATTAAGTTCATGATTGGGTTAGTGACCTCCAGCTAATGAAGGTGTAGAGAGCCTGTTTTAGAGCAGCCTGTTTTATTCTGCGCTGTTTGATCTCTTCTCTTTAGAGCTGAATCCTGAATTTTGCATATATATAAACACACACACACAAACGAACGCATGTAAATCAGGCCAGAGACTAGCACTCAGGATGCGCACTGAACTCACTTCTTGTTGATGTTCTCAGAAAAAAATACACATTTGCAGAAACAGAATTGTTTTGAGTCCACTCAGCTTTCAATCCTGCTTTTTTTGGTTTTAAGAAACCTGTATTTTAAAAAAATACGACAAGAATATCTAGTTTTGTTGCTTAAGGTTTTAAACTGTGACTTGGTGACTTTCTGGCGAGGCGCGCGAAGCAGAACCGTTGGTCTCACTGCACCGAGAGATTGATCTCAGACTTGGTGTAATACATGTACGACTTATGGAGCTTCGTGCGAAATGACGATTATTAATGGTTATTATGGTCCTGTTAATGGCGTGTAGGAGCTGAGGATGAGGGTGGTTCCAACATCTCAGCTGAAACCAGAAGAGACCGCGTGTTTGTAGAGGAGCTCTGGTGAATCCTCTGTTTACCACAGTGAGTTTTTAATGGCTGGAATTAGCGCGGAAATGTCCGCTGGAAGCACATCCATCTCCTCACGGGTGACTGGAGAGAAAGTGTGTGTGAATGACCTGCTCTGCTCAGGGACAGCGTGTGTGTGTGTTTCAGAAAGAGAGAGAGAGAAAAAGGGGAAACTTCGGCTCTCTTTTGCTGTCCGGGAAGGCGAGAGTTGTTAGCTGGGTTAGTCGAAGAGAACACAGCTCCGGATACAGTAAAGTGTTTGGGCTTCATTTATTTATTTATTTCAATTTATCGTCTCGAGCCGCTATCTCTGACTGAAAATGTTCAGCCGTTTGTAGCTTTAAATCACGAAACGAGCAGCCCTCCTGCTTCACGTTTCATATAAGTATGTCTTCGTGGTTAAATAGTGTTTTACATTTCATTCACAAAAAAGAACAACAGTGAGTCAGTCACGAGTTGTAGCTCTGCTGCTGCTTTTAAACGCTCAGGCTGCTTATTCGATACGTGACAGTAGTTTATCCTTATTGAGTGACAACGACGCGTTTTTACTGTCACCTCAGGAGAACACAACCACAACCTTTAGAAAGTGTATCTCCTCGTTTTTATGGCTGCGCCTTTCAGGGCATCACTGTGATGCAATCGTGTCCTTTAGATAGAGAACATAACTGTACCATATTTCTCTGCAGCAGTATTTTTTAAAGTTGCTCTCACTCCATGTACTGCTGACTGATAAAAAGGCACTAATGTGATTAGTTGTTCCAGTGAAATCATACTCCTCAGTGGGTACACTTCTTCTACCTTGTCTGGAGGACACCATACAAGTACCTGTTTTTTTCCTGACAGTGTAGAAGTACACGCAGCTGCGCTGTCATTTAGTACATTTTAATGAGCTTTTTTTAACCCTATGAACTGTAGGCGCATTACTGAGTCATTAATCTTTAGCCTTATTATTCAGTAATGAAAACAAATTAGTCAGCAAGTGCTGCGAAACCGAAGAGAAGGAGAGAGAAGCGTGGAGCCACACGCGGGCCCTCGCAGCACCGTGAACCAGATGAAATGCTACAACCCAGAGTGTAGATATATAAACCGGGCACGAATATGAGAATATGTGTCCCTCGGCAGCTCAGTAAAGTGTAAAGCAGACTCTGAGAGGGAAGCAGGGAGGGGGGAGAGACTGGGGGGAGGGAGGGAGGGAAAGAGAGAGGAAGTCCCAGGGCTGCTCCCCAAGACGAGCAGACCCCCGTTCGCCTCAAAGCAGCGAGGTGACAACGCAGACAAAACACAGGGCTAATGAAGAGCAGCCCGGCTTCAAACCCGAGCCACGCTGCGTCTCCGAGCACAGAGACACGCAGCAGACCAAATATAGCAAAGCCACACTCGAGAGACGGACACTGGCAATGTCCTGCACACGGAGGCCACAGCCGCGTTACTCTAGCTCCTAAAGTAATGCACTAGTAACCTGGTGGTACTGGGGTGTGTTTTGTTTTGCTAGATGAATGAAGTGGGCTAGTACAGGTGACACGGGGCGGGCTAGTAAGGGATTATTAGGATTATTGGGTTTGAGACGCACTAACGTGATCACTGATGCTGTTTTTCTTTTAAGCCGCAGAGCAGAAAGCTGTGTTTTGGTTAGACGTGGACACAAGTGTTCATATGAAGCTTTTCAGCTGATTTACTGGCGTTAAAGAGGCGTTAAAGTGAAGCACACTCTTTCTGCTGCTGCGCGTTTAACCTGAACTGATTCTTTTCCATATATTCTGAACATCTTCAGATCTTTGAATAACCATGTATCTGTATATCTCGATTTTTTACTTTTCTGTATTGTATGAACGCCGCAGCTGCCGTTTACACTGTGTTTTTAATTTCGTGGTGAATGGACCAATAGAAATGCTCCAAAAATAAGCTGGAAATAATTCTGCTTTCAGTGACATTAAAAGTTAAAGTAAGGTTTTGGCCTCTTCTGTGAAGTTGCCAGTTTAAAAATACTTGTTTATTTTGCTGGATTTTATTTTTCTGCAACACAAAAAAAATCCACAGCTGTGCGTGCGTTTCGAGGTGATGGCTCAGGTCTTCAAACTCATACAGGAAGATCTGTTTTTTCACCTTAGATCCACCTGCAGGTGTTGAGACGCGAGGGCGTATACAGTCAGTCTGAGGGGGAAACATTGAGGTGCTCCTTATACCTTAAACCGCCATGTAGACTCCGCACCGCGCCGTCAGTTGTGCGCAATGAGTCATTTTCCTAAAGCAAACAAGAAAAATATACATTCATAAACAAGCAGTATTTTACCGAAGAACAAGAGATTAGTCCGTCATGTGGGCTGATCTGACCTGTTGGGTGCAGGTGCATTACAGACGGTCTTAAGGTCAGGACAGTGTGCGCTACAGCAGCATGCAAACATTATTTTTCTTTTACAGTTTTACAATAATGCTGTAAGAAAATCTATAGTTCTGCACAACACGTTAAATAATAATAATAATAATAATAATAATAATAATAATAATATTTTTATATATATTTTTCCTCTTATAGTTATCTATAATATTACTACACTACGTGTGTAGTGTCCTGCAGTGCACTATTATAATTGTCTGAATTTAAAAAATATTTTTTCAGATATTCTGTACATCTTTACCATGAACGATATTATTATAATTACATTTTTATAATAAATAAATAAAAATTTATTTGAGCGTATTTGTATTTTTTTAAATGTTTATTCTTGTCTCAGTTTTATTCAGAGCCTTTATTCAGTGCTACTGTATCACAGGGCGGACAGTAAATCTGCGCGTGTCTACGGTCCGGTTGTCGCGCCGGAGACACGAGAGCGCGCGCGAGGTGCAGCAGCTCTCCGATCTGCTGAGATAGAGAGTGATAGAGAGAGAGAGTGAGAGAGTTTGTGTACATGCACACTCCTCTCATATCGCTCTGTTGTTCACTGGACTTGTTTTCATATCGGGATAAAGAACCCCTCACATCCTGCAGCGAACGCGGGAACACGGCTGAAGCTGCACTGCGCAGTGCTCCGCTTTTACAAGTGTGACTGACCAAATACGGTCCACCGTCCCGGCAGGAAAAGTTGGAAATCTGGGTTCACTGAACCCCAATTTTCTGTGTACTGAAATGCTCAGCCGAGGCTTATAAATCCAGACTTCCTTATTCCTCCAAGAAGCTTATATACAAAGAAATAAACAACAAGAGGATGAAGTGATGTGGAGATGACTATGACTGGCCTTATTTATTTAGCTGCTTGTTTCCCATCAGTGAAACCAAGTCCTGAGGGACCTGAGAAATCCCTTTTATCTCATAGACGGAGTGCCAGTATGAAATAGTGTTTGAACAATACATCCTGGTAAATTTGTACAGTTTGTTATGTTTGTGTTAGAGGGATTAGTACATCCGACTTGGAGCTGGAACCTTTGGGGCGTTTTTCTTTTCTTTCTTTTTTTTGTGAACATCCTGGGTAAGAGTCAGGATTTACATTCAACCACGCTAGAAGATTGGTTTTCAAGTCACACTCCTGAGCCCCAGAGTTTTGATAAGATTTACAGTAAGTGTGTCTGTAGTTCCTTATTTGACCGAGCTGAAAGGGAGCTGAGTGTCCTATCTTTTATTGGACACATTTTTGTCCCCACTGGTTTATACCTGCTGTTCATCACACTTGCAAAACCTTCACTCTGACTTCATTTTAAAACTCTGCACACCACCTCTGGAATTCTTTATCAGGAAGACAGCAATATGAAAACACATTTATATTGCAATTTTTTCCCCCAATTGCTTTTTTTTCTTTGCTTACTTTTTAAGTTTTTGAACAGGGACTTAGGATTACAAGCCCACAGCTCACTCTTCACATGTTTAAAGAGTTTGTGAGCACACTTTAAAAGGTATTCTTAATGTTCATATTTTGTTAAAAAAAAGGCGGAAAGTAAACTGGGGCTGTGTTCAAGATGCAATGTGTGTTTTTCACATTGTCCTGTTCTGCCTACCAAAAGCCTACAGTAGATCCTGGCTCAGGTGCTCCTATCCTGTTCCTGAGTTATGTTCATAGTTAGTAATTTGTTAGAATAACAGTTATTGAAGTGGACAGATTGGCACAGCCTTACCTCCTGAACTCCAGTGTCAGTTTACTGCGCTGTTTTTCAGTTCCCCCTTAGGGTTCTGCAGGATTTCTACAAGATTGTTTTGTAATGCGGGCAATTAAGCCCACCTGAAAACCCAATAGTGGTCTTACATTTACGCAAAGACGGTGCTTAATGTTTCCACTTCTCTTCCTGCTGTTTCAGGTGGTGGACTAAAGACGATGCTGGATGCCATGGAAGTCCCAAGTCATGCTAGGCACCTCCTCTTGCAACTGAACACGCAGCGCACCAAGGGCTTCTTGTGCGATGTAATCATAGTGGTGCAGAATGCTCTGTTTCGTGCTCATAAGAACATTCTGGCTGCCAGCAGCCTTTACCTTAAGTCCCTTGTTGTCCATGACAACCTCATCAACCTGGACCATGAGATGGTGAGTCCAGGCGTCTTCCGAGTAATCCTTGACTATATTTACACAGGACATTTGAGTGAAGGCGATCCCACCTCTCCCACAGAGCCCAATATAGGGGCAGTGCTGGCAGCTGCCAGCTACTTGCAGCTACTGGACTTGGTGGCACTGTGCAAGAAAAAGCTGAAGCGAAAAGGGAAATACCACTTACGACCAACACCTGGGTTTTTGCCTATCAATAAAATGGGTCACGGTGGGATGTTGGGGCCGGGGCGGCTGCGGGTTTCCACCCCGGTGATCCAGTCCTTTCCCAGTGGGTTGATGACTGGCCACACACCGCGGGGTCCACCATTTGAGGATCTTCCCCCACACCCCCTGGCCCACCATGCAGGAGAGCTTTATCCCCCAGGTTCCACACAGGGCCCACAGCCTTACCCACCCGCACAAGCAGCTGTGCCCTCACAGCAAGGCCTACGACTAGTGGATAGGAACTGCTCGCCTATATATGGACTGGACCTATCCAAGAAGAGCCCCACCCAATCCCAGCAGCATTCTGCCCACCCTCATCTGGGCCATCATGACGAGGAGCCCGAGGGGGAACTGAACCACCGCACAAGCCCCATGCTCAGTCCAAGTGAAGGTGCTGGGAAAATGGAGGCGGTGCACCGGGCAGGCTCTCTCACCCCACACTCTTTCCCCCTTCTCAATCAGCCTCTTCCATCTCACCTCCCACACCTGCAGCGTTCCAACTCCCAGGGTCAGGAGCCGTACCCCTGTCCCCCCAGCCCTGAGCCCTCTGAGGAGCCAGGAGAGCGCAGTCGGGATGGCCCCAGCATCTACCGCTGGGTGAAAAATGAACCAATGCCGTACAGTGTGGAGGATGAAGATGAAGATGATGATGAAGAAGACAGTGGGGGCATAGGGGAGCAGGAAAAAGAGGTGCACCATCAGCACATGAATCACCACAAGAATGGCGAGGAGAAGATGAACCTGAGTGAGGGAGGCTATGGTAGGGGAGTGACCTGCGATGGAGAGGATGAGAATGGGACGGGCAGTGAGGAGACAGGCAGCAGCGAGGGCCGGCCATCTCCCCCTGGACCCCGCGGAAGGTATCATATGCCCTATGAGCCGGAGTCCTTTGGAGATAACCTGTATGTGTGTATCCCATGTGACAAGGGTTTTCCTAGCTCTGAGCAGCTTAATGCCCACGTTGAAACTCATGCAGAAGAAGAGCTCAACCCTGGGGGAGAGCTGGACAGCAGCAATAGCAACAGTACAGGCAAACCTGCAAATGCCAACGGTCCCACAAGCTTGAACAGCACTGGCAGCCTCCACAGCCCGTTCCTGGACAGCAAATCAGGCCAAAACCTGCATCCCTTGGGCATTGGAGAAATGATCCGTCCATATCGTTGCTCCTCCTGCGACAAGTCCTACAAAGACCCGGCCACCCTGCGGCAGCACGAGAAGACCCACTGGTTGACACGTCCATACCCCTGCAGCATCTGTGGCAAAAAGTTCACACAGCGTGGCACTATGACCCGCCATATGCGCAGTCATCTTGGCCTGAAGCCCTTCGCCTGTGATGCTTGCGGAATGCGCTTCACACGGCAGTACCGGCTCACTGAGCACATGCGGATCCACTCAGGCGAGAAACCCTATGAGTGTCAGGTATGTGGAGGCAAGTTTGCCCAGCAGCGCAACCTCATCAGCCATATGAAGATGCACAGCAGTGGTGGGGCCGGTGGGGGTCTTGTAACTGACGGCAAGCTGAAGATGGACTTCGCTGAGGGCATCTACCCCCTGAGCAAGTATGCAGCCGAGCACCTGGGCCTAAAGCAGGAGAAGGCTTCAGAGCTTCTGGCGCAGGCCTCCCAGCATCTGCTGGCTGATGCCAAGGCCATGGAGAGCCTATACCCACTGTCCAAACTGACTGAGCACCTGGGCCTCACCCATGACAAGATGGACGTCCTGCCGTTGCCACCCGCCCCCCAGCCACTCACTGCAGAGTCCCGCACCATTGACCGCTACTCCCCCAGCTAGACAGAGGAAACTGCCAACCCTGCCTTCAAATGCCTTCAGCTATGACACGTCACTGTATGCTGCCCACAGTATTTCAACTCTCACCTCAACTTTGTTTGAACCTGCACCTCAGACACAGGAGGCCAGAGACTGTTGGCCATGAAAATGCACACAGACTGCATTGACTTCTAAAAGTGCCTTTCTCTGCACATTTTGCAGTCCTTGCTTTTTTAAAAATATTTTCCTAAAAGGAGAACTGCGTTATTTATAATCCGCTCCAAGCCATGGACACACTCATGTAACAGTGCAGTATTTATATAAAAACAGCTTCCTTTTTGTTCAGTCGCCGAGCCAAAGAATCAATCAAAAAACAAAAAGAGATGGTTTTTATTTATTTTCTTTGTTTTTGTATGTACGCAAAAGCCAAAGAAAAGAGGTCTCAAAAGAGAGTTGCAATCATACCCTAAACCTGTGTACTAAGTATTATTAGTGTATGTAGAATGAGGAAAAAAGCACATATGAACAATTTTCAGGGCTTCCGTCCAGGACGAATAAGGGATTCTGGACTCAAGAAAAAGCCACATCTTTGGGATTTTATAGTGATTTGGAGGACTTTAAATACTTTTTGGAATACTGGATATCTCCTGTATCTCAGTTTCCTGCTTTGCTGAGTGGCCCAGCTTTTCCATACAAAAGGGAGCAACTAAGTGAAGACAGTGTTTGTTCCAGCACTTTGGTAAAGTGATCTAAGCTTTTCTATGCATTGATGCAGTGATTCCTGTCAGCCTAGTGATGGATTGCCAGAGTGTCTTATATAGACTGAATTATTGTTGCAGTCAGTGGCCTTCGACCTTTGTGTATTTTCCACTTCCCCCTCAGCCCGACATTTTACTTGACATCACACCAAGTGTCTCGAAACTTGTTGTTCAGAAAGTAGCACAGCACAGCCCTGTGAGCTCACATCTGGGATATCATTGCACATACTCTGATCATGACACAGTAATCTGTGTCCATGACTTTCTGTCCATATGGTGCGATAGACTAAGCATGGGTGTAGCCCAAAAACTGGGTAATATTTACAATGCAGCCCAAAAGCCTTCTCCAGGAGGACACAGTGAACCCATTAGAGAGAAAGCAGCCAATCTTCAGCGGCACTCACAACCAAACAAATAGCAAGCGGAACAAAAGCACCCTTTTCTCCACATCTAGTGTATATAAACTCTTTCCAAGTAGCCCACGTCTTTTGATAAATGACGAATCGACCAGCACTCGCAATACGTAAGCTTCCATATTCAGAGAAAGCCGTCACGGCGAGCTGTGTAGATTCCATCGCGGCACTGTTCCATCCTTGTTAGTGACTAAAGAAGCGCCACTGCCCCGTGCCCGCACACACAGAGCTGTTAATGTGACAGCTATGAGGATTAGACGCAGGGCACTCTCTCTGACACTGAGAGCACAGATAGGGCTCGGCACGCTCACTGCAGCTGCTCCACTCAGGATAAGCCCTGTGAAATCCCCGATTCTCTCAGACTATCCGCGCTGTCTGTCGGCCTGATCCTAGATTTCATGGCTGCTGAACGGTTGCTGTGATCTACGTGCTGCCGGGATAAACCCCTCTCCACCCACCCACCTGCCCCATAAGCTACGAACAGCACACACCCAACTGTACAAAGTCATGATTATCAATCTGTTACGCCACATTAGTGAAAATTATTTTTATGAGCATGTGGGCTATATATATTTTATACGGCACCCTAAAGCTTGAGCTTATTTTTGTAAAAGTCCCGAGAACATAATGGTCTGTCTCTTTTTCCTGTTTGTATCAGAGGGGAGTTTGTTGACCACTAGTGACGATTACAACCTCAGTAGGTGAATGTGAAAACTTTAAGCCATGAATGCACTGTGATAGGATTAATGACCCTTCCAGCCTTAGTGAATATACTGAACATGTTACAGGTATTGGAGGCTTCTGCTGAACTCCAGAGGCTTTATTCTGTAGCACATTGTCATATCAAGGTGTTCTTTTTTTATTTTGGTCACATTTGACTTATTTTTTTTAAACCAAAGCAAAGTGAACTGGTGCTTACCTCAGGACCTGACCCATCTAGTTATGGGTACACAAAGCTTCAGCAATAGGTTAGCATGCACACACACACACATACGGCCACGCTTGCACACTCACTCAAACACAGGCAATACACACAAACACACACCTTCTGAAGGGAGAGATGTCCTTTTTCGAACCTGTGGTTATTTCAAGAATATGATAATTATGTTTATGTTGTCAATTTTTTTCAAATGGTTATGTGATTATTAACAGTGTTTCTTTCTTCTGTTTATATGTTTCCAAAAAAATGACTGTGGTCAGGTTGTAATATGATAAATTTATAATTTTACATAGTTGAATCGCCATCCAAGGCAAACTGAGTAATTAAACTGCTTTCTTGATTAAAAAAAAAAGCCATTTCTATAATATCCCTCTCTGTACACCTGTAAGTACTCCAGGGAGCGCAGCACGGCTTTGAACTCACACACACACACGCACATGTGCAGACACACACACACACACACACTCCTGAGCAATGGCAGGCGGCTACATTGGTCCTCAATGTTAATGTTATGCTGTATATAAAATGCTATGTGTTTATCAATAATTCCCTTGCAATGATAAACACAGGGTTGAGTTGGTAAGGGAGAAGCATAGTTTAGCAAGTTGATTGACCCGTTTGTTCAGGGTGTGGCTGAAGGAGCTTCAGCTGAGGCCTTGGCAGAGAAGCACCGAGGCTTTGTATACACTGACTATTAAACCACACACAAGGAACCAGCTTGTTTGGGGCCGAGACAGATGCTGCGATTTCCCAACACTCTTTAAGTGGATAGCAGAGATCCAGAAATTCCTCCCGACTTAATTTCGCAAAACACACGCACACACACACAGGCGCACACGAAAAAACAGTCTGGGCACATGGGTTTGTTTGTATCCAGAAGAAACCTAGAGTGTAAACGGGATACAAATCTACTGCCTGGAGGCTCCGAACAATATTACCGCTATCATAACAGCGCGAGCGGCGACCGCAGACGTATTAATACACATCGAGGAGCTGTGACAGTCTATTTGAAGTGTATTTCAGTGGTGGGAATATAAATCTCACACTCCCCTTCTCCGCCATTCATTAAGTCACTCTGGTGGAGAACCTCACTCACTCTCTCTCTTTCTTGCTTTGCTGCCTCCTCACAGACAAAACAAGAGAGAGAGAGAGAGAGAGAGAGAGAAGAAGCGACTAAAAAAATTTTCCACTTATGTTCAAGATCTGTAGAGGAAAGAGAACGAGAAGTTATCTATTTTCTGAGCTGTTTTGTGTGCATAGCAGTGACTTCTAACGCAGCTGGGAATGTGCACCAAGGAATGTGGCGCATGTTCGTGTATGGAGGGTGTCGTACTTGCGTCTTGCTCTACACTCTTAAAAAAACGTTTCTAAATAGTTCGTGGGATGAAAATGCTTCACAATATGTTGAGGTTCTTATTTTTTTATATCCCAATTATGTTTAAATGGGTCTTCAAAGAAAGATTGTTCTGGTTCTTCTCTGGCAGAGGTCTGTACATCCAGACCAGTTTCCGGTCCTGGATTTTGTAATAATTTGTATGTATGACTTCAGGCAGCCAATTTGTTACATCAACAATTCAATTAACTACCAACAACTACAAACTCCAGGACTGGAAACTGGGTTCAAGGTCTGGTTTTAAAGATCTCTGTTATATGGCTGCGCTCCAAACCCATTCTGGTACCTTTTCTTTTAAGAGAGTAAGGGAGCTGTTTGAGAGTGCATGTGTTAACGTTGAGTTTAAGGGAAAGAGCGGACTTGAGCAGGGGAAGTGAATTTTTGGCTCGGTATTAGCAGTCCGCAGGATGTGCGGTGTGGTTCTGCTCAAAGCCAGATAGGCAGATGAAGATAGGGAGTGAGTGAACGAGAGAGAGAGAGTGAGAGAGAGAGAAAGTCTAGCGGTGGGACTCCAAATGTTCTCCTGACTGTGGAAGATTGGTCTTAACTCAAGACTTCTCTCCATTCAGAAAAGGAATGCAATGCCTGGCCTCCTTATGTTAGCTCATCATTTCTTTTTTCTTTTTCCTTCGCTTCTTCTGCATCTTCTTCAGGCTTTTTTCCTTTTTTTTATGCTCGACAGAGACAGTGTTTGACAGTTTACAGAGAGTCGTTAACCCTCTGGTCACCCTTTGCGTTCTCAGAGTGGGCCAAGTGAAGAAAAGCAAAGCTTGAGAGATGAAGTGAAATATGTGGAACAATATACTGTACTAACCATACTTCATGAACCGGTCCAAGGGAAATATTCCTCTCAGTCTGAGGAAGCTCCCTCAGTCAGAGCAGAAACCGAAGCTTAGCGAAGCCAGCCTTAAAGTTTATATTGATGGAATCTACTCAGCGGAGAGTGTGCTCACAGAACACATAAACAGCCAAATCAAAAGCGTATTACTGCGTTGCTGCTGGTGTTCAGGGACGGCCATTGCGGTCCCGCTAGTGGCTTGATTCCAGTCAGCTGGGGCTCCAGTGGTACAGATCTGAGGTGTCAGCTTGAGGACGAACGCTTGCTTGCTGCTCAGATCATTTTATCTTGTCCATGAGGTTCTTAAGAAGTTTCTTATCCACAATCGTGCCTCAAAAACCACTCACTTCCTTGCAACAGTTGGTGCAATCTAAGTTTCTGCTTGTTTTGCAAGCTTTGTATACCATGTACAGATACCACGTATAGATAATGATCTGTAAATGTAAGGACTTTCTTTATCAAGTCTTCTGGACGGGACGCATGCTGGGCTTCGCCTGCTTGGGCACTTGGGAAATTAACTCTAAAGCACCTGTCCATCTGTCTGTGTTTCCTTCCCACAGCTCAGTAGGACAGAGCATGAACGCGAGGGCGCGAAGCCGTGACACACTCAGTGCCCTTTATTGCATTCAGCTGTTTCGCATTGACTCATAAAGAGGGTACATTTCTGGAGAAATCATTGCCTCACGATTGCACTCGCCCCTCGGCCGCCGAGCTCCATGAGGCTCTCTCTTCTTGCGCCGCTCCCTCTCTCCCTCTGCCCACTCGCCATCCCTCCTTGTCCCAGTCTAATTCAGCATTCTTTCTCTCCCTTCTCTGTAAGCATCCCCCGAGTGCCCCCTCCCACTGGCTGACCCACTGCTCCGACCACTAGCCCACAGCCGCGCCTTCTGATGAAGTGGTGTCCAGCTGTTCTTCATGCTGAAGAAGACAGTTGTCTAAATGTTTATGCGAACAACCACTTTCTTTCCCTTCACGCCCCGATCGAGTTCCACGGTGAACTCGAAGGCATGTGTTCCTATCCTCTGTGGGGCAAGAGTGGCCAAATAAACAGCAGACAGGCCTATTGTCTCCGACTTAGTAACTATAAAAATATACCAGAGTCAGAGATAAAAGAGGTTTGTGATTAAGGAAACGCTTGATGATACAAAAGGGACACAGACAGGGACTCAAGGAGAGAGATGCTTATGGGGGAGAACACATAGCCTCACACAAGTTGGCTGATGTGGTGGCTTTATTACACTCTTTAAGGGACAATATATATACATGTATATATAAAATGTTTCAGAATGGACTAAAATGAAATATCCCTTTCGACGATGTGTCAAAGATGTCCACGTATCATGTTGCTGAGATATCTATTGAAGTTACTAGCATTTTACCCAGCAAGCCCGACCCATCCTTCCTTATAGTACAACTTTGTACCTGGAGAGGTGATAGTGAGTCAGTGTAGCACTAAGTCAAATCAGTCCAACATGAGAGGATGAAGAAGTAGCACTGCCCTGATGACATATTCTAAACTCTTGTCAATCATGTAGATGGTCTTGCTCCCGGTGAGATCATTGATAAACAGGTCTACCTAAAAGAAGCAGTAAACATAATAATGACTCAGCAGTAAACTAACAAAGTTAACACTGGCAATGCTTTTCAACGCAGGATGAAAAGCATCACCATGATGAAGTTTGATGCTGAACTGGTAACGTGAGGGACTGTGCTTCGGGCTCCTATTATTTGGAGTAGAAATTCAACAGCTTGTGTCATCTTACAAATTGCTCCTTTAAATAAAATAGTCAATGGTTCTCGGCATGGACATATGTGAAATGATATGTCATGTCAAAGTGTAAAGGATCTTCACACTTGTGCAGCTCATTTGGTTCTTTAAAGAACTTCCTGTTCCAACGTTCTTAGGGTACCAAAGTGGTTCGTCCATGGCTTCGCTTTAAAGAAAAAGGTTTTGGCACTTTCTATTTGTAGACAAAGGGAAGGGGCTAAGTATAAACTTGTCTGAACTCTAGAGAAAGGCCCAAGTCCATAAGGAGACAAGATTAATGCACTTCTGTTTTTCTGCTTCAGGGACAGGTTTGGACTTCTCACTGGGCCTCTTAGTGCATTTTAAAGCCGGAGCATGGTTCTTTGTTAGAGCAAGGTTCTTTTTTTTTTCCCCGAATGGCGTAGAATGACAGCGTCATAGCGAACTGGGTTTTACATTTCCATTTTAAAGCTTGTGCCCTGAGCGTGGGTATCGTGTTACCGGGCCCTCAAATTATCACCCCATCTTCCCACGCGGGGAACAGGCGCTCTGTGTGCCTGCAGCGAGGAGCCACGGCCACCGATGCCTGTTTCAGTGTGTTTAGATTGGCACTTTTGGCTCTGCTGTACCTTCTCCAAGCTCTGAAACGCGAGATCACACAGAGGCCAAAGGCCTCCTATGAACGGACAGGAAATGCAGAGCTGCCCATAAACTTGTTTGCGTTTGTGTATCGACTTCAGCGCAGCTTCGGTTCATCCAGCCGAGGAATTCGAGCAAGCGTGTAAACAAAACGAGGCGACGTTTAACACTGACAGAATGGCAGAACGGAGTGGCTGATATTATCGAGAGGCTGATAGTCATGCATGACTGCATGCATACACACACACACGCCACACACAGACGTAGACACACACAGCTGGATGGCAGGCTGCCCTGTCACTGCTCCCTGTTCCAGATTAGGTCAGATTTAATTAGGCTGCCCAGCTCCTTTTGGAGTGTCACTTTGAGTTCAAAAAGCCATTACTAAAGCACAGGCCGTGTTGCTGATGGACTGAAGCAGAAAGGAGGCTGGCCAGATATCACTGAGGTGACTGGACGGTCTTCAAGGCATAAACAAATATGTAAAGTTACACCCACCCGTACTTGTACACTTTTACAAACAGTGGCAAGATTTTCAAAGAAAAATAGAGAAAGACGAGCCAGTATAGAAACATAGTATAGACATGTTTGAAAAGTGGACCTGAATCTGAGGCATTCAGAGACAGTAATTGTATTAGAAACAAAAAAGGAGGGGAAAAAAAACCTCAGCTAACTGTGGATGTTCCCATTGCTTCCCAGCCAACCAACACACCAGCACGTCTGTTTTGATTTCAGAGATCACCATTACTTCTTGTTCTGAACGTATTTCAAATATAATACAATTTAATACACCACTTTCAAGTGCTTTCTTACAAGATTTACGTGACTTCGAAACCGAAAACTAGCAATACAAATAAAACCGAGCAGTATTTTTCTACATTACATTGTCAATATTGTTTTCCTTGTTACAAATTGCTTTTAGTGAAATGAATGTATTTATTGCATGTCAAATGTTTTATAATTCTTTTGTATAAATTTCAATTGTGGGGTATTAAAATAGTGTTTTTTTTGTTTTGATTAGGCTTTTAATTGTTTTAAAAGCCGTTGTGAAAATCTAATTTTTTTTGTTTGTTTGCATCTGTATTCTAAATCAACTTGGCAATAAAATTCATTGCATTATGGTTTCACAAATACCGAGTTGTGTCTCATTTGGGCGAGAACCATGTTTTTTTTTATGCTATACAAATAGAGACTGACAAACCGTCTCCTTCATTCTTTACTTGGGACTTTCTCCCACAGCAGCGAGTGACCTGTGAGCGAGGGCTTGTCCTGGAGTCTCCTCCAGCCAGTGCAGCGCAGTGCGGTGAGAAGGCCGTTCGGAGAGGAAAGGGGGAAATTTTGAATGAATCTCATAAATTACAAAAGGTCTACATGAAACATTAACCCGATCAATTACTCTGTCAGCAGGGCCCATGCAAGAACAGCTCTAAAACTAGTCCGAAGACAACATCACACCCACATCATACATACTCACACACACACACACACGTTTCCTGATGAACCATGCAAGAGAACTGCAGAAATATTTAATGAAAATATCAGAAACATAATCGTATCCAGGACTCTGCCACGTGTAGCTTATTGAGCTGAGAAAGAAAGGGGGTCGGGGGTGGGGTGGGGGGACTCCAGTCCAATTTCAAGAGCTGTAATGAAGTCATAAAAAGTTTATAAAAACAAGCAGGGGCAGACTGGAGGAGAAATTCCAGGAGCTTCGGCAGAATAAATGTTACAAAAACGACAGCATTTAAAGAGCCGCCCGTTTCAGCGCTACAGCCAAGAGCCTGAACAGCAAGGGTTCGAACCTGTTTAATGCAGATTAGCACAGCTGTTGAGGAAGCTGTGCATTATTATTCTTGCTTATATTAATACTGATCAATTCATGCTTTATGCATTTATTAGGATTTGTCTTGAAGACAGACAAAACATTGCGTTTGTGGCTGGTAAACTTTAAATGGAGCTTGCGCAGAAGAGAAACGTATGTTCAGTGTAACTGCTAAGTGAGGACATGATGTGAAACTAACAGTAATAATCATGGTAATTATGAATGAGACTGATACTGGAGTTCCTTCTGTCCAAATATCTCTGTTAGTGAGTTCAGTCCTGAAAAGAGGTTATAATAACAGTAACTTTATAAAATATACAAGATTAATACAAATTTCATTACTGGTAACATTAGTACTGACTTCTGACAAAAAAATCAGCAAATTATACTATTAGAACTAATAGGATAAAAACCAGATTGTTCTTGCTTTCTATTGTTTCTGGAAATTTGGGAACTGGCTTTATGGTTACCATTAAGGTTTCCTGTAGGACATCTTTAGAAACCATTAGGAAACCATCAAATACATTTGGACTCTGTACCAGAAATCCCTGTTAACTCATTAGAATCATTTACAGTGTGATATGTGCCCATTAGGAAAACACTTCATTAAGTATAACCTATTAATAGCTTCTATGGTTATGTGATTTAGCTGGGAAGCAGGATCCTGCTAGCAAATCTAGCATATCATTACTGCACAGGAAAAAATAAGCATATCCAAAACAGTAATTTTACAGGAGACTGTCAGTGTAAATCAACGTTCAGAGCTTTTATTCCATACAATTTTGGAGCATTTCTATTGGTTCGGTAATCACTGTTATGTAATGATCAGATAATGTAAAAGATAGCGAAAATGAACAAAAATTGACATATATTTTCCTTTGGACAGTGATGATATAACAGCGAAGCTAAAGGCCCAGCGGCTTTTTGCTCAGCACTTTCCAGGCAGTCCACTGGTGGTTCAGCAGAGTATTCGTCAAAATTCCGCTTTTCAGCACTCATTTTGCACTTGCTGTCCAATTTATTTACTTTTTTCTGTCTTTGTAAAATTAAAAATGAAAGAAAGAAAAATAAATCCAGTTATACAGCAGAACCAATCCAGTACAGTGTAAGCAGCAACACTTTCAACAAAATCATCCTATATTATGCATAGTATTTTATTTTTTTCTCTTAATTGTATGTAATAATAATCATTTTTTAAAAATAATTAAGTAATTATTGATGATTCATTCATTATTATTTTCAAAAATAAAAGGCTACATGCAGGAGAAAATTATAATCTAGTAAGATCTGGTGTGCAGGACAATAATTTAGGAGGTCCAAGGGAACAGCAGTGGTAAACAGTCTGTGGGATACTAAGCTCATCAAGCCAGGGGAGATATATGCTTGCAATCTGACTAGCCTGATTAACCAGTACTAGAAAAGTATATTTATCTTAAAAGCATCAACTTATTTTGTTTGACACTGAATGAATGATTTTCTGTGCTGCTCGTCTCAGCATGGGAAGCAGTAAAAACTCAAGAACTGAGAGACTAACATGCTGGATTTAAACTTTATTGAAAGCAGCCTCTAATTAAAACTACAATTTGTTCAAATCCTTGCTTATCTTTTTGAAAAATTACCTTTGGAAAACATTTATTTAGGTTTTATTAGGATAGATGCACCGAAGATGCATCTTACTGCTTAGCTTCACCTCTTGTCATCTAAGCAGTGCATTATGTGTAAATTTAAAAACCTGATTTTATTTATTTATTATTATTATTACTATTATTATTATTATTATTTCATTTATTAGAAAATGTAGACATAATTCTGACTATGAGAGTTAAAATTTAATTTTACATGAAAGTAGCACAACCCTAAATGGTCAGTATAAGACATAGCACTGGGCTGCTCCTCAGAGTGCCCAGGCTGAGCTTTAGCAAGGTTTGCACTGGCTGTGAGCCCATCTTGCCACTGGGTGTCATTATGCTGAATCAAATGCCAGAGAGTATCTGGTGTCGGGCAGCGAGGGGTGCCACTGCCCACTTCAGGCTCGCTAATGTCAAAGGGCGTTGTAGGGAGAGTGGATGCCCATGGAGCTTTCATGCCACTCTGGCTTGTCAACACGTGCACTTTATTTGAACAGTGAACACACAACACACAGATGCATGTAAAAAAAAAAAAAAACAAGCATATATTTTTAACAAGCAGACATACTGTGTGGAGGACAAATGGCTCAATAGAAATGATTCAAAATGACTTACTCAATAAAATGGTTCCTGCCTTTCATGTGAAGCCACTATTTTAAAGAATACAAGGTTTAGCAGTGTTTAAGTAGTTGGACTATTTTTTTCTTCTTCTTTATCATTTATTGTATTAATCAGCTCATATTATGGTCCCTTTTTCTTTCTTTACATTTGAAAACACTGTCATTTATGATAAACCAATCATTTAAAAAACATGTCCTCATATATGTTTTCTTTTTTCTGGCACGATTCCCATTTCAGAACTAGGAGGTCTTGTGACGGCAATGTTAACAATATGTAAAAACATCACATGCTAATACACAGGTCTTCCTCGGCCTGCCCCGAGAGTGGCGATGTGTGTGTGTATTTGTGTGTCTTGTGGAGAAACAGCAGATGATCCACCACTGACAGGCAGCGGGGAACAGGGTGGTGGAGAAGGGCAAGGGTGCGTATTGTGCTGACGGGGCCATTACCCTCACAGCAAGGGGGCAGAGGCTCCATCTGAGCCGAGTGAAAAGGGTACACACATCCTGCCAACACAGCACATGCTGCATAGCTACAGCTCAAAGACACGGAGGGTGTGGACACATGAAATATCTCAAGCAGGGCACTGAAGGCTTTAGCTCTTGCCCCAAACAGCTTTATCAAATGTCATCCAGATTGCATATAGGACTCGACCCCTATCGGTATCAGGCTGAAATGGGCAGAAAATGCTGGAACGGAGAGAAGAAGAAAAAAGAATGAACTACATTCAATCCTGTAAGAAATCTGGCCTGAAATTGCTCACGATCACGTTTGTGTGATGTCATGTAGTTCTTCCTGCTGAGAGTGTCTGAGCAGTTTGAGTATCATGGCCTACTTTTAGGCGCTCATTTCAAACAGCTCATATTATAGCAAAACAATATTTTCCAGTTTGTAGTTCATGTGGTCACCACGGTACCCACCTATTCAATCTGCAGCAGTGGGCTTAGCCCTGACCTTTCACACTGAAGTTGTGTGTCTATCAGTAGCCTAGGTTCTGCCTGTATTTGTAAGCTCAGCTCCACTGTAGCATAATTGAATGGGATCTTTTGACAAATCACCTCTACCGCTCCCAGTGGTGAATAACTCTGTTCAGAATCCCATACGTCTTGTTCTGTGTACGTCTTTCACCCAAATTTCACTGGAGCATCCAAGTTACGCATTTGTGAAAGAGGTGTAATAGTAATATTACTACATGCAAGCCAATGCTACAGCACATCGATTTGACAAAACTGAGCTACACAAAAGTAAGGTGGTCTACGGCGGTGTTCTGGCGATGCTATCTTATCGAAATGTCCTACCATAGCTCATATTTATAAACAGCTTCATACATAAATTGTCTATGTAGGATATTTACATAGCCTAAATCTCTATCACAAATGCTACCGGCATTACAAGGCTAGTCAGCTTCTTATTCACCAGCTTCTTCTTCAAATTTACCCCTGTTCCACCTTAAATGGCGGTTGTGATTAAATGGCACAAACATCAGTAAATGGGACAAAACAACACTGTTCTATTGGTTCTGTGACACAGCACAAATAGTTAAAGTTATATACCCATTCAGCAGAAACAGAGCAACCTCCTCATTCTTTTTCATGCCTTCCAACTCTCCATAAAGCTAAAGCTGACTTCGTACTTGCCAGCTTCTTCTGAATTTTCCCAAACAGAATTTGAACAAGAAGCTGGCAAATGTCCTTATCAGAAAATCTTACCAGCATTAAAAGAATAATTATGATATTTTGATAGCCTAAATCAGCTTATCAGTAATATTAAGCTGAGTCTGTACTGGATTTACTTAAGCAGCGGAGCTTGTAGAGCTTGTCAAAGCAAGTTATGAACAGAAGGAAAAGATCTGTGGTGTTTCAGTGAGTATCAGATGAAGAACAGATAACTGCACGTGATCTACGTTACTTAACAGGGAAATCTGTTTCTTTTTTCTGGCTTCTTTTTATGTGCCCTCATTCTGTACATGGGAATACACTACCACACTGGCAAAGCACACTGAGAATGAGTTCAATGACATCAGTTCAGTGTAGCGTCATCCATATTTCGATGGTTTACTGACCTCATAATTCCGAGGATCCAGTGATATTCGAGAGAAAACATTCATAGGACAAAGTTTTGGAACAGTTTTAATTACCCCAGGATATGAGAGATGCAGTTTTGATAACTCTATTCATTGTTCTCATAGAGAAACTCCTCTTAGACCTGTAATTCATTATCCACACTATTTTCCATGACAACACTGGGCGGGCATCTTTGTTTACTTTGTGTTAGAACTTCCGGTGCGCCCGCGGATAAGTTGATACTAATTACAAGCAAAACGACAACAAACATGTAAAATGACGAGCATAGCATGTTCAATTAGAGGGAGTCACAGTAACTGGAAGAAGAGAAAAAACTTGGCTTGAACAACAGAGTTACGAACACAGCACATAAAGTTCAGAGTGTTGTAAAGCCGCCTTCTAAAGAAGAGGACCTGCGTCTTTGGCTGAAGCGCTAAATTTAAAACATCCACCCAAACAAACCTCCGTACGTCTGTTCTTATTATTCTGTGGAGGAGAACCAGCACCAGAGCATCCTTATCCAGAGAAATGTCTCGCTTATGAAGCTCCGGGGAAACAGACGTGTCGGGTGCTTGCAAGTTAAGTAACTGTTTTCTGATCAGTGTCCACCGCGCTAGGCTATCTGGGCTGTAATGAACACCCACGCAGAGAGGCTCGGGCAGCTGGCTTGACTTGGGTTTAACCGGCTTTCAGAAATATAAACTCACCGTCTGTGTGTAGGAGTACACGGCCGACCTTCCCACTATGCAGGTACTGATACGCTTCACTACTTGTATAGTTTTTCATTGCCGAACCGTCTACACCTTTCGAGAGTATAAAATAATTAAAAATGTCGCCGTAGGTAACCTCAGACCACCTTTTCATATCATCCACCCACTGTGTTATTAATCTTGGATGAGACAGTGTTGTAATATTTAAAATTCTTATTGTCTCTCTGCTCTCCTCACACGTATCTGTATTCATTTTGGTTAGCTGAGCGGAAATTCTAACACAAAGGCGGAAGAAACACAAGAAAGTGGGTGTGGCGAAATACGGTGAATATGGGCATCAAGGTTATTTACTTTTTTTTAATAATCTTTACATATCAGTAACACTAACAGCCTGAGAGAGGTACATACCACCACACAACTTTATTTCAGGGAAAAAATAAATAAAAGAAAAATGTAGAATATGGGCTTGTAGTAAGTAAAGTGCCTCAGTAATAAATAGCTTATTGGTTTTAGTGTTGGGTGTTTAAAGGTTTATGTTTCAGCATCAGTATCAGAAAAGAAAGTGTTATCGCGCCATCCCAAATACATCTTAGAAAAAACGTGAGCAATTCACCATGGTAGTATAGTCTTACTATCATATATCATTTGTTTTTCATTGTGTATATGAGTACAATGGATTATAAATCAAATGCAAATTGTCATTTTAAACTTAGTTCCTTAATTTCTGATGACTGTAAGTATTTGGACAGTTGGCTGATGAGTTGTCTGTTGGCCAGTTGTTGCCTGTGTCAAGGCAATATTAATTCATGCATAAGTGAAGTAACAGGATATCTAGAGTCCAGATGTGGCATTTTTGCATCTGGAATCTGTTACTGTTCTCTCTCAGCGCGAGGACCAAAAAAGTGTCATGTCATTAAAGCAACCATCTTGGCAATAAAAATCAGAATAATTTAATCAGGTACTCAGCCAAAACAATAGATGGGTCTAAATCAGCTTCACGGTAGGTTGTTAAAAAAGAAGATTTGCATGGCCGAGCGTAACAATGGCAAATAACCTGGCGGATCACGGAAGAGTGGAAGACCAAAGAATACTTTCATTAAGGAAACAATTTAGCAGATAAAAATGCTATTGAGCTTGAAAACTTCGTGCATGACCTCAGAGATTTTACCACTGATAAGGAGACCTTACCAAGATTCAAACCACTGGCGAACCTCAGGAACCAAGAACTCTAGCAGAATAATGGTGTGGTTCAGTGCCTTTATGTATTTAGATATTTCAGCATGCAGAGCTGCTTTTAATGGAACTGACATTTCTTTACCCTGTGTACACCTGGCCACTAGTATCTGGACTGTATCCTAATAAAATCTGAACCAGTTACACTTGGTAGTCAAACACGTCTCCTGTTATTTGGACTGAAATCTGACAGGCTGTCTGGGACAGAGTCTACAAATTCGCTCTTTATGCAGTAGCCAGTTGTTTATTTGTTCAGACGTTACGGTCTACAGTTTGTTTTGTACAGTAGTGTCTGTCTATATGGCTATTTTGTTGTGTCCAGTTTCTGTTCATGTGTACTGTCCATGATTATCCTCACTGCAAATCACGTGCCCAGTGATGTACTGCTTGGGGAGAGATTCGGTGGTACTGGGAAAGGTTTGGTCGTTGAATGTGTTTTGGAGAGACGGATGTGTTTGCACTGCTATAACCTTCAGCTTAAATGCATCTTAGACCTGCTGATGTGGTTTAAATGATCAGACCTGTATCTGTTTTTTTCTTAAGTGTGTTTATGCTTGCATTTGTTATGTCGCTTAGCCTCATCCAGACATATTACTGATTCTTACGACTCATGTGAAGACCGGGTGTGAACAAAGCCCTTTGGTCTTCATGTTGAAAGACACCAGCAACAGATTAAATATTGTGTAACTGACCAACTGAACTATCCATCCTATGTGCACAAATTCAATCTTCTGTAGACACTGTTGCAAATGCATAAATTCAATTTAGCCTATACTGAGAAAGTACAGTTTTTGTCCAATCTTATACATTATTCATTTCAAACCACCAGAAGGTACAGTACTTTACAAATGTTTTAGCCACTTGGCGACATTAATACAGTAGGTAGTGGTTTTATGTAGGTCAGTGGGTTTATTTAACACATTCTCAGATTTTACACCCAGTATTACCCAGTAAGTAAACTGGTAAGTAATACCCAGTATTACTTGCAGTTATTATCTAATACCTGGTTTGACTACTTTAATACTTTATTAAGGAACTGAATATATTAATGTAATGTCTGCGGCGTTCCGGCGAAATCTAGAACCAAACTTTGTACTTCAAACTGGCACACAAGATTTGATCTACTTCTTTCAGAATAAGATATTCATGCTTATTGTTAATATAAAGGGTTCTAAACAATGTGCTTAGGTACACAGAAGTATATATATATATATATATATATATATATATATATATATATATATATATATATATATATATATAGTGCTGCTTCATAATGGTGATTTTCCACTTTAAAATGTTGTGAATTATTACTAGACAGGGCTTCCCAAAATCATCTTAGTGTTGAGATCATCATGTCGCTTCACTATCACTATCACCTCAGAGTAATCTTTGTACTAAGATGCTTCTGGGTAACCTAGCCCTGGTTGGAAGTGATGATGACAGAACTTGCCAATATGCTGACGTTAGCTTGATCACACGACAAAGAAACTATGCTTGATGAATCCTATCAACACTATGACCTGTCACAAACATAATAATAAATAGGAATACTACGGATAATAATGTCATGGCATCATGTTCAGTAAAGGAGCTCTGTCACCCAAGTACACAGTAAGCAATGTTAAGACTGACAGCAAGCAGCCGCTTCAGTTTCAGCACACAGGCAGTCGAAACAAGTGAGTAGGAATGTCATGGCCAGCTCCTGATCCAGTCTCAGCTTCTCTCTCTCTCCCCAAGATGCTGTATATATTTCTGTCCTTGAGCTGGATGAAGCCATTCCTCTTGCTTTCGTGTACTAAGCCATATGAATAAGTCATGGCCCTGCAGCCTTCCCTGCTGCCAGCTCAGTCTTGCCAAGGCATCTGGCTCAGAGCAGTGCAGCCAAAGCCATCAGGCAGACAGAGGGATGGAGAGAGAAAGAGTGAGTGGTTGAGCGCAGCAGTGGATGAGATCAGCAGTACCAGGAAAGTTTTTGAATGAAAGAAGCTGAAACTAGTGATGTGTCACTTTTCCTTACACAACCTTCGATTACAAAAGCTTACACATGGAACAAGTATTCTGAAAGCCTTAAAGTTGAAGTTGAAGCCTGGCACCTAGTAATAGACCAACGCGTCTCTTATATTCATGCACACTTCATCTAACTGAGATAACCTACATGGCCATCGCAATCTAAAATAATGGGCTTTATTATGGAGATGTCCCCGCACTGCCCCCTATTTCTGCTAGAACAGACTCCACTCTACTGTGAAGGCTTTACTCTAAAAAGATTTGCATCCACTCAGCAACAAGAGCAGTGCTGAGACTGGAGACAGATTTGAGGTGATATGCTCGCAGTTGCCATTTCAATTCATCCCAAAGGTGTCTGGTGGCTCCAAGGTCAGGGCTCTGTGCAGGCCAGTCAAGTTCTTCCACGAAAACTCGCCAAACCATGTCTTTACAGACATTGCTTTGTGCACTGGGGTGTTGTTATTCTGAAACAGGAAAGGGTTTTCCCCAAACTGTTGCCACAAAGTTGGATTCTTTAGAATGTCATGCTGTAGCATTAATATTTCCCAGCTAGTCAGCGTTCTGCTCAAGCAATCATAAACAGATTACGAAAATGCGTTCCCTCTAGAGCTTGTTATGTGGTCTCTGACCACCTCCGAATGTGGTTTGAGCAATTTGATTGTAATCTCCCTACAATGCATCCTGGGTGTTTGCACCTGGCTTTTCATGCCGTCAAGTAATATCCAAATGTGATCTGATCAGGCCATAACATACTTTGAAGAAAGATGTATTCAATGTGTCTATCAATGATATTGTGCCAGTGCACAACATTTAAAGTAAATAGCTTTGTTTGGGTTCACAGTGGCTTCACCACCTTCATTGCTACATCAGGGTACCAAGAAAAGTCTCAAGCTGGTGGCTGGTTCAGCAGTGCTAAACTCTTTCATATGCATGTGGCATGTTGGGCTGTCAGGTAGTGTGCCTGGTCAGCAATGCTTATATTTTATATGTGTTTTTTATAATGCTCCCAAGGAGGAATCCATTCACCTGCTTATGTGGTTTCTACAGGAAGTCAAAAACGTGGAGTCTATCAATTTTTTATGGGTAGTTAAACATGATAACGCTGGAAATAACATATGGTTTAGTTGTGCATATTAAAAAATGAGTCTCACGATTGGGGGATCCTGGGGGTCAACTGTGCCGAATGCCAATGTCTGTGGGGATTGCATGACTTTATGCTTAATTGTATCCTATACATCCACTAACTAGAAGGTGTCCTTATACTTTTGGCCATGTAGAAAATTATCATTAGTCTTAAATGTTTCATTATAAGCTCTCACTTTTTTTCGAAGTTTTGTTTCAACAACAACAACAACGATATTTTGTATCTGGTAAAGCCTTTACTGTATCAGCAATAAAAAAAGCACAAGGTCTCATATGCTTGAAGGTTTCAGGGGCTAAAGTGCATGTAGGCAAGCGAGAAGTGAGAGTTTAAGGTGTTTGCGTCTGTATGAGGAGGGTAAGGTGTGAACTGAACCATGCCACTTCCTGCCACACAGCTGTGGGTATCTACCTAACTATAACCACCCATCCTGTGCAGCGGAGGTGTTAAAACGTACGAGGGCACCGTTTCCTAAACGAGCAAACACACTTACGCTCACTCAGTCTCTGTTACACAGACTCAGTTCTGATACTGGTTCTTCAAATCACCCCATCACTCAACTACAAAACAAAAGAGTTTTTCACTCTTACACAAACATGGACTCACTCCGTAGTGAGAAAGAGTGATAAAAAAAAAAAGAGTGTAAGACTGTGGAGGCGTTGCTGAGGTGCAGTGTAAAGGGAGTAGTGTAGAAGAAGGAATGAAGAAGAAGAAGAAGAAAGAAGGGAAGAAGAAGGACTGGCCAAAGAGCCTGAGGCCACTGGAGCCAGGGGAAGCCCTGCCCGGGTGAGAGAACTGTAGCTGCATGCTCTCTTGTATACACACACACACACACTGAACAATCCTCAGATCCCCATCAAAACAGTAGAGGCTGCTCACAGCTCGAGGGCAAAGACGTGACCAGCAAGCAAAGAAGAGAGTAAGCTGGAAGTAGATGTAGTGTGTGTGTGTGTGTGTCAGTTCTGACAGTATCAGTCTAAGGCAGGGAAGGTAGATCTATTTAAGCAGTGTTTAAGTCATGAGGGAAAAACACTGTGATGCTTTGAGTTTATCTGTAAAGCCTGAATGTCTGACAGATAGAAGGTATGTGACTTGGGTCAAGGTGAAAAATGCCCAGGTACGGTTTCACCCGGCCATTTATAACCCTATGATTTGCCCCAGTTTTTGTTTTTTGGTAAATTTGATGAGCTTTGCTTCAAAAACGAGACCCAGTGATGATCACACAGAAGCACCATGACAAACCGACTATGCTAACTTCAGCTTGGGGCTTGCTAGTAGCTAACATAGCTTATAATAGTTACTTACTAGCTACCTACACAACACCAACACAAAGTAAATTATTTAATAATTTGTTATTCAATATGGGAATTACAGTTTAACTGGGGTTGTAATGCTAATGAAGGTGGTAAGTAAGGTCTCTTCAGTGCGAAATGCTGAGCGGAGCTGCTTGATATTGTGCAAAGTCTTAAGAAACTGGCCTGAGTTCCTATTCACCAGCTTCATTTACAATTAAGCTGAAGCATTAAAGGTGGAGCGGAACATGTGATTAAGAAGCTGGCGAATAGGAAGCCAATATAGAACTTGTTAACACTAAGATCATGTCCACTGACATTTCCTTAGAAAGGGTATGAAAAGTGCCAACATCGCCTTCACAGACTGGAACAATAGATGTTTTTACATAGCCAACCATTTTTCGCTGATGTTGCTCTGTAGTCGCTGTATAGAAATTATGAGGGTGTAAATATTAATGAGTCAATATTTATGTTATAGTTTCAATAAAAAAAACACATTTTTACTGGACTTAAGCATTTATTACTAACAATGATCACAATTATACACAAACACTAAATTAATAACACACAGTTTCAATTCTTAGTGTGAACCAAATATTGTTGTGATCTCTGAAGATGTGTTATAAAGATGCATGAAGCTGGAAAAGAAGACACTGTTAAAAACCTGTGTGCACATCATTCCATAGATGGACAAACTGTATACAAATGGAGAAAATTCAGCACTGTTGCTACTCTCCCTAGGAGTGGACGTCCTGTTTAAGCTCACTCCAAGAGGACTATGGACTTCTAAGCAGGGTGAGAAAGAACCCAATGTTAACAGCAAAAGACCTACAGAAGACTTTACATAGGCAGCAGCCTTAACATAGTTGAGATGATGCAGTATGACCTGAGGAGGGATGTGCAAGCAAGGCATTCCAGAAATACTGATGAACTGAAACACATCTGAAAAAAACAATGCTCCAAAATTTCTCTCCGTTGTTGTGCAAATCTTATTTGCAGCTACTGGGAGCATTTTGTGTAAGTGATCACTGTTAATCTATAGGTCATTACATTCAAGGGTTCACTTTTCTAGCCTGCACTGTGGTTGTTTATTTAATGAGCTCAATAAAATACAATGACTTGCGCTGATAACGATCAGATCACATTTATACTTTTAGGTCACAAATGCAAAATCAACTTTATACTGCTGAAGATATGATGACAATAGCACGCAATTCACTTGCTTGCAATCATTTAATTCCTCTGTACAGGTTGCACCACAAAGGCTTTCTTGTTCTCATCCCACCAGTTTCATTCCTCATTATTCACTAACAACATATTTGATTATATTCATTAAAAATTTCCATTTGGCCGGTGGGAACTTTCCTTCAGCACAGTGCACCCCACTGTTTAAACACACTCTTTTTCTGTTTAAATAGAAAAAGTTAAGCTTCTGTTTGTAATTGACTGTTTGCAAAATAATGATTTATGCAGCGTTTAATCAACCACTACTTCTAAATCATCAGAGGACATGACTTTCTCCATCAAACAAAGAAAAACTCAAACGGCAATAACAGTAAATTAGTCTGAATTATTAGGTCAAGAAATGTGAAAAAGTGTTACTGTCAAAAATGTAATACAGATTTATGTTTTCCACACTATACCCTCACTGTCATATGGAGAGTGGCCCTGTTTAATACTTGAAGCTGAAAAAGTTTTAATTAAAATTAAGTGGATTAAACTCAAGAACTCGAGAACAAGCACCTAAACTTTATCTACTATATAAACTTAGTAGAAGAATTAACTTAACTCTAACAGGACTGTGTGACTAAAAATGATCCAGAGTTAAGACAAATTCTAAACCACTTGTATATGTCCTCACTCAAAGCCTCCTCAACCAACGTGACAACCTGCTGTGTTCGTCGAGTGACTACAGTATTAAGCTGGTTGCACCAATGCTCTCACAATTTCAACTGGCTTACATTCAAATTTTCCCAAATATCAAATGTATCAACACTGAAGATTTTGTAAATTAATTTTCTGATCTTAATAATCTAATTATTATTATTAGAGGCAGAAATCTACTGTATAAAATACAGTTTTGTATATGATATATGGCTATATCCATAGTGAACATAGTGTCACACCTGTGCATTAAATGTTTTAAAACATACTTCTCTTTTTACTGCTGGATTTTAACTGCTATGGGTGCTGCCCTCATATTCACCTCACATATTTTGTCCCTGCCAGAGTACTTAATACCCACACTTGACCACCATCTCTCTGCTGATATGAATTTGAGGAAGCTGCTTCCCCACAGCCAGTGAACACAGAGTCCACAGTCTAGTTATATCCACAAAAACACCCCCTTCATATTATATTTCAGCAAAACATCAAATTTAAAGTTTAATTTTACTCCAAATGTTTTCTTTTAGTCAAGACATATTTGAAGTTGCTACATCGGTTTTGCACTATTGCTATGAGGCTAATGTAGCAAAAAATGAACAGAAGCTGATAGCCCACTCATCAGCACCCTTCTCACTGGATACGTAATCATCTGCTCTTAGTAGTACACTCTACGATGGAGGCTACCACTGTATTTTGAAGTACACTACACAACAGCCCCCCAAAAAGCATTTGGACACTGTTTAACCGCTGGTAAACTTAAATTATATTAAGTTACGTAAAAAAAATATTACAAAAAATGTTTCAGAACCCCATTAAACAGGTGGTAAACTCCTTGTGTGGAGAAAGTCTGGAGAATAGCATCACTAGACTAGACTAAAGGTGCCGTTAAGCACAGAGAGGGAAATCAGATGAAAAATCTGGGCCTGCTTTTCACACAATGGTGTCAGTGAGCTTGTGTTCACTGATAGGATCACAAACAAACAAGTGTGCAAAGACCTGTGGATGCAAACCGGCAAAAATCTGCAAATAAATAACAATCTGAAACACACCAGCTGCCTTTCAAACAAATACTTTGAAAATTACATAAAGTTCTTTAGTTACATTATAATGACCTTGTCGTGCACATAGTAAGGCTTACCATGTTAGGTAGTGCTAAATAAATACAAACTGACCCTCAAAGTGCTAAATAAATACAAACTGTGACCCTCTAATAATCGGTATTTACACATGTGATGTTCTCTTCTGGAGTATTCCTGTACAAAGCTGTGCAAATGTCAGCAACCTCCAATTTCCACCTACAACAGCCTTAAAGAATACAGTATATGGTATCTGGAAAAAAAAGTCTTAGAAATTGGTTGCACTTTCTGCACGTAATCTACTGATGTTAAGATCTGGAATCTGGGGTGGTCAGTCTATTGTTTGGAGAGCACCACCAGTTTCTTTGTTTGGTGTATCTAATTCCTTTTATCAGTAACGGTTTCCATAACAACTACACATCCTTACAGACCTTTAGCATCAAACCGTCTTCTCTCAGTGGAAGGATGTTTCAGAGAGTTTGACAGGTCTGTTAAAAATGAATGCACTTAGTTTAGATCGTTTGTTTCCTTACACAATCAACAAAATACACTTGAGTATATCACAAATGTACAAATAGGACAACTGTATGGTCAATTTGTACGTCTACAGCTACACATTAATGCCTGGTTAGGGGTTAACACTTGGCATGGTGACTCATGTGCGGCTCCTTCAGAGAATTCTATTATATCAACAATGCTTTTCTAAGGAGATTGTATAAGCTGTGCGCGGAGAGTCTTGACTTATAAGAAGGGATATACACACTTTTTGAGCATAGTATATTTTGCCATTTATTTAAGATGTCAGAGAAACACTGGCCAAACAGCTACTTTTAGGGCAAGCGGAAAATCACATAAATATAACTTTTTCCCAAAAAAAGTTGCTGTAATATTGTGAAATATGTAGGGCTGTGCTGGACATATCAGCCTCAGTATCTCTCTCAGCTCTCTCGGTGGTGTGGATTTGGGCCCAAAGGGTGTTGGTGTAGGTGCCTATGAAAAGTGTGACTGCAGTCTGGGTGTTACTTTTACAGGCGTACACCCGGATGCGTACTTATGCACACACACACACACACACACACAATGGAAGGCAGGCAGCGAGAAGGACACTGTCCGTTGTTCACATACATGTCGGGGTCCGTGGGAGAGCAAGAGGAAGAGATTTACATTATCTCTCAGATCTGACAGAGACGGGTGCGGTGCTGAAATTTACGGAGACATAAAATGTCTGCGACCCAAATTAATACCGTAAATTTTTGGCAGCGAGCAATTTGAGGATATATTGCTTTTGAGAACTTCAAGGAATTGGGCCTACTAAAACAAGTCATTACTGCGTCAGTGAAAGAAGGAGAGTGTCTGTATGCCTGTATGTGACAACTGCAAAGCCATTCCATTTTTTACTGAAATGAAAGGGGGATAACAAACAGGTCCAAACACACTACCATAACGATAGCTACCAAGTAGTCTAATTCTTCATAGATGTAAGTGTAGTTAGTATAACAGTTGAAAGAATACCTCAGTGGCTAAAGCCTAAAGCTTTGGATTCATAAAGCACATAGGCCAGGCATAACCCACCAAGAAGACTCTTCGGTCTTAAGAACGTGACATTTGAGATACTTCTACCCATACAGCTGGAAAAAAACAAAAGGAAAATCATTAACCCACTGAGTACTGAATTAAAAAAATGATATCACAGGCAACATATTGTTCATCTTTCATGTCGGTCATATGTGCTCATGGTGCTGGACATGTTAGAACAGACCTCCTTAGAGGATGTCAGGACCTTATACCACCTTTATGGAATCAGTTTCTTACAGTTTGGTGAAAAACATGCATACCAGTAGCCTGCTGGTGGTAATTTTCTAGGGCTCTGGCAGAGCTCCTGCTGTTCCTCCTTGCACAATGGAGCAAAAAAATACCGAGCCTGCTGCTGGGTTGATGCCCTTTTACAGTCCTGTCCCGCTCTCCTCGTCCAGCAGCTTCTGTTCTGGTTTCCTCTCCATGATCTTAAGACTGTGCTGGAGGACACAGCACACCTTTCTGCGATGGCAGGATAGATGTGTGACAACCTCTGCAACCTAAAGGGCTGCAGGTACAACCTCATGCTACCAGACAGTAGTGAAAAAATCATTAGGCGGGATAATGAGACCACCTGTTGTCACTGCAATCACTGCTAAACATCACAACCACATTAATGACAATAACACATCAGGCAGATAACAATAATAGCAACAATAACAGTCCCATTCTTAACCAGGAGCATGGCGGCCGCCTTCAGAGCTACTTTTCCTGGCCACACCCCCTATGCCCATGGCGGAGGCCTAATAAATGAATGGCTGTACTGAACTTACTGAACCACAGTCAAGTATTACTGCTTACAAGCTAGGTGAGTAGCCTATAGACAGAAGTGCTGCCGGGGCTTTTGTTCCCCATTTACACATATTACAGGACACAACCACCCCCTTAAAATATAACACATATATAATTTAACAAATATAATTTGATGCAAGACTGGTTCCATCTGTAAGAATGTGCTATGGATAATCTCTAACCTGTTTGCATGTAATTTTAGAGATACAGTTATTGAATTCTTTTGACAATAACTAATCATTTAAAATAAACAATACAAAAATTCCACAATTCTGCAATTATGCCAACTGACATGCCAATCAACACAATGCTGCTAACCTCCTTCTTCAGGTGGGACTAGGGCTGGTTCATTGGTGGGTGTATAGAAACAGGAAGACAGAGTTGCTGAGTTTATGTTGCATCTGTTGGTCCTGGCACTGTTACAGGGGGAACAGTAGTCTATTTCATTAGGGACTACACTAACAGCCTTATTTTCTAGCTTTTATAGACCACATACTGTCATCCTTCCTTTCTCTCTCTCTCTCCTGTCTTTTTTTCTTTTAGTTTCTGGAAGCCATATTTTTCTTAAGGAAGCTGAAAAATGAGAAATTATGCTTATTTCACTGCTAAGAAAGTACCACTCCTAACTCCTAACTGACTGGGGGTAGTGCAATAAAGAGATTCTCTGGAGTTTACATTTTGGTGAAACAGCATCTTGCCACATTCTATTAATGATGATATGTTAATAATTTAACTAATTGAACTTATAGAGTTCCTTTCATTCCCAGGCCCTTAGAATTGGCCTGAACTTTCCACCCCATATAGCACCCCTGCCTATAGAAACTTTGTACAGGCTAGTTGTAACCATCAAGAGATACATCAGTGCTAGTGCTGTGTTTAATGCTGTTTGTCTGCCCGTGATGATCAAATGAGAGTTTGGTCAGTCTGGTATTTGTTTAGGGTGATGAATACTGCAAGAAGAACATTTTGTAATATTATCACTGGCATAAGCTTTTTTTTTTAAATCTTGTATTCAGGCCTTCTTCTAGCTATGGCCCTGGTGTGTGAATGTTTGTGAGTAAGAATAAATGTGTGTCATGGTGGAGGAGATTAGTGCTCCCATTAGTAGGACTAACTGGCCAGTGTTTGGGTGAGAAATAAACATACTGAGAGGGATAGTCCCCTATGAGTTCCACTATGGATTTGTCCGTGCCACTGATAACGCTCAGCATGACAGCGCACACACACACACACACACACACACACACACACACACACACACACACACACACACACACACACACTCTCTCTCTCTCTCGCTCTGTGTCTATGTGTGTAAATGTGTTGACTTTCTCTCTCTTTCTCTTTCTATCTCACCCTCCTTTTCTGTCAGTTTAGTTTAATAAGCTTTACTGGCAAGCTTATATTTAACCGAAGCATTACCAGAGAAAAAAAAAACTTAAATCACAAAAATGAAACGATAAAAAAACAAAAACATATGAAAATACATAGATGCATAAACAGCATCAAATAATTTCCAAACAGGGCAATACATTTTCTATAGGCTGTTTTTGTATAAGTTGTTGGGGCGGGTCTAAACGGTAAACGGCCATATATTTCTAAAACAGGACTTTTTGTCTTTTCTCTCACTAGGATACTGTAGAAGAAACACGGGGCATTCTAGATCCACAGGAATTAAAAATACATGTCTGTAGTTTTTAAACTGTGCTTATATATATATATATATATATATATATATATATATATATATATATATATATATATATATATATATATATATATATATTTTTTTTTTTTTTTTTTACATTTTTACACTAAGTATTTCATGTCATTGTTAATTTTTGGTTGGAAACAAAAGAGTTCCATTTCTTAAATGGAAACTTGTCTGACCAGTACTTTATTCTCCATGGTATCTAAATAAATACCACCAATCTCCCATCTGTTAGGACTTGAACTGAAGGCCTAACGTGACTGACTAACCACTAACATAATCAGGACCTGACAGTGGAATCTACCAATCACGTTTTGATTTCCAGTGGGTATTACCAATTTTGTGAGAAAGATTTTTGCTCTAGGCCGTCTAAGATACGTCACTGACTGTAAACAGGAGTAGTAGCCAGACCAACTCCTTTCAGTCAGTCAGCTGTTAGAAATAAAAAAAAACGGCAGCAGCTCTGAACTGTTCTGAACTATATATGCTGAAATGTCTGCTTAAATCTCCAATTAAAGTATGAATGTCTTTCACAAGCTTCATAGGCCTTTACTAATCAAGAACAGCCAATTTGTGTTTTTCCTTTTGACAGGCGCTGACCCAGAGGCCTAGCTCTACTAGTCACCATTTGCCACACAACTTAACAGTGAGACCTTACACATACATACAAGTCAAATGATTTCAAGTTAATAACATTGTGCATTAAAAGTGTATTTGTTACACTTGGTTGAGTGTGATTCTGTTAACCTTGTCCAACTATTGCTATAAAAGCACATATCAAAGAAAGAATAGGTGAACCATATAATTAATATGTTTAATATATTAAATATTTTATATTTGCATGTTTCATCAAAGCTTTTGACTTCTCTTGTTCTCTCTCTTACATGTGGACTGCTTATGCCCTACAGTTCACCTACATTTACTGTGCCAGCCATAGCTTGTGCCTCAGCTCACGCTCTCATCGCTTTCTGACGCTCCATCTTTCTCCTGTTCCCAGGATCACATGTCCTGCAGTTGATCTGTACAACACTGAAAAAAAACCACCACACGGACCCGAGACAATTAAGACAACATCAGAAGCTGGTCATGTGGCAGGACTTTACACTCTCTCTCTTTCTCGCTCTTTGTCCTGTGTGACATAAAGGGAGAAGGCAGAGAGAGGGAAAAAGGAAAAATGAGAGTTGAAAGTGTCAGGGAGAGATGCTAGGAGCTGAAGTGTGATAAGTGTGTGGATGGGAAAAGTGTGATCTTTTCTCTTGTGCGCTAAAAAAAGGCAGTTAAGGAATAAAACAGACCTTACAGCTTAACTAAAGTATCATATCTGACAATCATATAACATACAAAAATCACTAGAACATCCATCACAGTTTAATCTGCTGGTGTGAACATCAGTAACTGGCATCTGAGGGTGTGCTGGGTCTCAGCACTGTGCAGTATTCAGAGACCAACCTTCATTCAAGTATATGTTATTGATTTTTGGTCAGTGTTGTTGGGGAGCTTTGGTAGAGACATACCAAGATATTTCTACCCAAGGGTGTAAATTTGCTCCTGGCATTGGTGGGGACCTATGAAGGTAGGTCTTTACATGTAAGTAGGTCTTTACATGTAAGTTCTGGAAATAATGTTCACCAGCAAGATGTTAAATACAGTGATCCTAAATAGGTAAAAATTTGTCACTGACTGTTCCAAAGAGAAACGGCACAACATTTTGTGGACAAAACTGAAAACAAAATTGTTCTTAGGTGCTCTTTGGGTCTAGTGGCCACAGACAGTATGTCAGATGACACAAAGAGATGTTTCTTATACCATTGTGAAGAGGCCTAATTATCACACTTTGGATCAGTTTAAATACATCAACATCCTTGAGGAGATCATGTTGCCCTGTGGCAAAGAAGACATGCCCTTGAAATAGGTGTTTCAACATGACAATGACATTTACTAGTATGAATCAAAGCCCACCCTATCCCCTAAATATTACCTATAAGCTGATTCCACTGTAGGTAAGGTAGTAAATTACTGTATAGCTGTAGAGCAACGTTTGTGGAATTACAGTAAATAATACAGCAAATAATTAACAAAATACAACATTATCTGTATTATCTAAAGATAAATCCAATTAAATATCACTTTATAAACTAAACTACTCCACATTACATGGTACCGTTGTCTGAAAACAGTATAAACAGTAAACAGACCACCTGCAGCATTAGCCTGCTAAATTAAAATAAACCGTCAAATAGTGCCTCCTAGCTAACAATAACAGAATAAAGAGTGTATCAGAAATATGGACTGCTGATAATGACTGTAATGTGTTGGTTTTGAGTGATAAAGTACAAAAACATTCCTTTATAAAACTTACTAGACACACGACACCAGTCAGACAAAACACTGGCACCGTGTGTGCGCGCGATGCGGAAAGAGAAGCTGGATCATACCATTTTGCAAGGCGGGGTGCTGCTGCTGCCTTTTCGTTGTTAAAATAATTGTTTAACCATATACTGTCTATGGTTTTAACAATTTCAGCTTGTGAGAGACAAATTAACTTTAAAAAACGTTTTTTACTATAATCTTTAGGGGTGCTGGGACTCAATTTAAATCTAAACTAGCGCTAGCTCCGCCCCTGGTCTGCAGTTTGGGAGGTGGTCAGAGAGTAATGTAACTTTACGTTTCAGAGTGTTTTCTGACTAAAGTTAATATAAACGTTAGCTAACCCAAACCCCTCTAGTCTGTTACCATAACAACACTAAAGCCGTTTTATTGCGTTATATTTTGCTATTTTTTGCTCTCATCACTGACCTCGAGTTTAAAGCTGGCACGAGCTGCCCGATGCTCCAGCGAGGCGAGATCTCTGGTCAGTGAATCTGCCGACAGCAGGATATTTCTGAACAGCCATCTCAACACAAACCTTAAGAAAGTAAAGACCACCTAACAACCAGAGTCTGTTGCTGACAACAAACACAGCATGTGAATTGCGAAGGCTGCCAAAACGCGCTTATAAAATAAAGTGTTTTAAACAGTTTCCGCTTTTTTGTGTTTTAATTTTTGGGTGGGACAGATCTACCTGTTTCTGATATTGGGTGGGACACTACCTCTCATCTTTAATTTGTAATAGCCTGTCGATCCCCCTCAATCACCTCCACCAAATGTTTTCTGCTAAGAAGGAATTTTTGACTATTCTCTGTCTACATATGCTTCAGTTTATCAGTATTTGCGGGATGACTTGCTTGCACAGCCTTCTTCAGGTCACACCAAAGCATCTAAGTTGGATTCCAATATGAAATCACACTTGGTCATTCCAAAACACTGATCTTCTTAGTTTAAAATCATGTATTAATTGTTTTGCTTCTTTGCTTTGGTCTGTTGTGTTGACCCAATGTTTTTCCAACTTGAGGCCATGGACTGCTGCCCTTACATTCTCCTGCAAAATGTTTTGATGCACTTTTGAATTCATTGTTGCCTTAGTGACTGAAAGGTGTTCAAGCATTGGGCAAACTTGTGACAGGGTGCAGTGATGTTTTGGGGCACCAGTGACTTCTTTTGTCGTGGCCTTTCATGGACACTGTTTTTGTTCAGTGTTTTCCTGATATTGGATACATGAACAAAGGTTTTTGTAGTTTGTCTTCTGTAGGACTTTTACTGTTAACCTTGGGTTGTTTCTTACCTCTTTCAGGATTTTCTTTTGTCCTCTTGGAGTGATGTTAACAGGGTGTCCACTCCTCGGTATTTTATTTAACAGGCAAAGCACTTGTGGAAAAGCTGGCTGCAGTATAACATAAATCCTTTTGCAGTTGTCCAGCCCTTCCCTGCAGGACTCCAAAACGCTGACTATTGGGGATGGTGATGGAAGGTGGACTCTTTAGAATCACCTGGATTTCTGCAGTGATTGGAAGGCTGGGTTTCACAGGTGCTTTGCCCATTAAACATCCACGCTGCAAAACAATACAACATACACAGTGCAGACAAAAGACTGCAATAAATATAAAACAGGACACAAGCCAGACAGTATATGATACTGAGAATATGTAGAGTGCAAAGATGTGCAAAGAGGAATACAACATACTATGACATATTAGCAGATAGCCTAGCATATATGCACATAGCAGTTACAAATATATGAATTATAATAAGTACAGTATCTCAGTGTGAACATAATTAAATACAGTACCTCAGACATTAAACAGGCGCTGCAGAGATGGGGAGCGAGATGGTATTGTGTGTGTATAAAGGTGCCCATCTGTTCAATCTCTGGAGTCTGTTAAGGAGTCTGATGGCTTGTGGAAAGAAGCTGTGGCACAGTCTGGCTGTTAGGGCCTGAATGCTCCAGTACCTTCTTCCAGAAGACAAACAGTTCATGTAAGGGGTGTGTAGAGTCATCAACAAAGCTGGTGGCTTTTTGGAAGCAGTGTGTGGTGTAAATGTCTATGATGAAGAAACAGAGACCCCGCTGATAACCTCCTTAGTCGACTTACCTATTTGCTGAAGGGTCTTACAGTCAGAGACAGTAAGATCCATTATTTTAGGTCTCTAACAGTAGTCGACGGTTAGAATTGGTTAATCTGAATTCTTCTGTCCAATGGCAGACTACTGTCTTATCATTTTACTCTCTGTTTAGTATTGTTAAATATATAATCTTATCTTTAATATTGCTCTGGTGTTATTGGTCTGCTATTCAGAGCCGACCAGAGGAAGACGGTTTCCTATTAAGTCTGATTCCCCTCAAGGATTCTTCCTCTTGCTCTTTGGGACTTGTTCCTTGCCAGTGTTGCTCTTGATGTACTTATTGGGGGCCTGGACGCAGATTTTCTGTAAAGCTGCTTTGTGACAATGTCTGTGCTATATCAATAAACTTTGACTTGATTTCATTCTTTCACTGTGAAATCACAACCCAGTGTTATAAGTCCAAGATGTGTGACAGTCAAGAAGCAGTTAAAAAAGGAAATGGACAAAAAAAAAGAAAATGGGCAAATCAAGCAAAATAAAGCTTGAACATGTGCTGATCACTCCATACCTCAGCATCACTGAATGTGTCGGGGATTACTTGGACCATGAGAAGCAGAAAATGCAACCAATGTGAACCAGACTGAACTTTAGAGGTGTGGAAAATATCTCTGTAGATTTATTTAAAAACTGAAAGAATGAAAACTGCCATAAAGATACATTTTTTATTATTTTAAATATAGTTGTTGTAGTTTCTGTGCAATTTTACTGCTTGTTTTAATGATTCTGTAAAATCCATAAGATATACTTAATGGATGCTTTGCCTCACAGTTAAGTTAACGAAGTGTGGTCTCCGAGTTTTACACAGGACTCTATGTGTGTGTGTGTTTGTGAGCATCTTTAAGTCGCTCTGCCCCAGTTTACTGGCAGAGGCCCCAATGTCTGTGCTACGAGTCACGTCCCGAGGAGAGAGAGGGGGAGAGAGAGAGAAAAAGACAGAGAGAGAGAGAGAGAGAGAGATACAGAGAGAGAGAGAAGTAAAGCTGCGAAAAAGAGGGGGAGGAAGGAGGAGTGGGCGTAAGGGGCACACGGAGCAGGACACAGGAAGTGGATGAAGATGAAGACAGCAAAGACAATGAGGTGCTAGCAGAGAGGAGGATGAAAAGGAAGAGCAAGAAGGGAGGAGGAGAAGGAAGATGGCAGGATAAATGTGGGAAGACTGGAGTGGGTCTGAGGACAGAGTAGAGTGTGAGTATGTGTGTTTGGCATTAGAAGGCAGAGAGATAGAGGGGCTTCGGCCGGCCGGACGTGTGTGTTTGTGTTTGACTGAAGAGGGATGTGAAACACACAGACCCCTCACTGGCTCAGCTCATGGCCTGGAATAGTGCCATCACCACGATGGACATAGACACACACATCTCACAGCATGCATGCACACACACACACACACACACACACACACCAGTCCTGATACTGTGCCTTTGCAATGCAAGGTCACTTAGATGCATCTTCATTAACCCCTCAAAATTATTACTAATTAAAAAAATAATTGAACCCAAAACACTAAAGTTAAAAATAAAAGAAACAAATAAACTACCATTTTACATTAGCCAACCTAAGGCCATTAGTTGTAATCCAATGTCAGCTATATTAGCACTCCTGGCTGTGGTATCGTCTTATAGTGTGTTAGGGTGTGATTATTTAAATAAAATAAAATAAAATTAAATTAAAAAAAAATAATAATAAAAAATAAAATTGTAGATATAAATCACTTACTCACGTAGGACAGCTGCAGATACCAAGGGTACGGGTTCCTCCTCTAAATCACACCCCAAATTCTACTACTCTGTGCTGGTAACATCCAGAGTACAATCCATAACATGAGAAAAACTAGTGAAAACACTAACAGTTCTTGTCTTGTAAGCAATCTGTTCTGCTCACATGTGAAACACATCATCATACTTAATTAGGGGACCTATTTAGCCATGATTACATATATATTAACAACGAGAAGCCTGCTCTCCACTGAACAGTGTTACTGAATACGCCTTGTTTTCCAGACGTAGGCCTTTATGAATGGCTTTATAAGTTTTAATTTTATTAAGTCTGTGTTCCCGCAAACATTGCGTAAAATTACTCTCAGTTGATCCAAGATGTTTTTCTTACAAAATCAGATTATACAGTGGGAACGTACATAGTTGGACGTTAAAACCACTGTTGTACCACTGAGAACACATTTACATTCTCTGTGTCTTAAACCAAAAATGTACCTGCAGTGTCTTTTTTCCAGCAGTGTAGATGAGTGGAAGGTGACGGGGTGACAGGCTTCTATTATTCACACCTCACGCCCACATGACTGCTGCTTATGAAATCTACGGTCTGATTTGAGACAAAACAAAAACTATGTAGTATATAATTAAAGGTGTGTAAAATCTAAAACAGATATTTTTGATAAAGTATTAAAGAAGTAATGAAATCCTGATATCCTCATATTACAGTCGAGCTGCCGTTTGTATGAACGAACCATTAGAAATCAACCAAAACTGTGAAATGTTTCACTAACAGAATGCTTCTGAGTTTCTCTCCTAAACATGCCAGTGAGTCAATATACAGGAGATATAAGGCTTTGATGCAACTGTTTGGTGCAAAAGTTATAGAGGTGTGGGGGTGAAGAATTAAAGTGTCAGGTCCAAGTCCACATGCTCACCTTTAGGATATTTTTGATAATGTATTAAAGAATTAATGAAATCCTGACCTCATATTACCACCAAGCTGCCGAGCTCTGTATGAGAAATCAAAACTGTGAAATGTTTACACTAACAAAATGCTTCAGAGTTTCTCTTTTAAACACACCAATGAGTCAATATATAGGAGATATAAGGCTTTGGTGCAACGGTGAGAGGTTTGAGAGTGAGGAATTGAAGTGTGAGGTCTGAGTCCACACGCTTGCCTTTAGGCAATAGGTGGAGCTGAGAGTGGAGGGATGGCGGTGTGGGATGAGTTTATTTCAGGGTACAAATAGAGAGCAGAAAGATAACAGCTGTCTGTTTTGCAGGCCAACGCAGGAAAGTGAAATTGCTCAAGGTCACGGCAGCATCCCAAAACAGGATGACCTGCACTTGAGTTCAGCCGTGCTATCTGGCAGCTCCTGTGCAGCGATGCCCCACGTGTGGCACCAGGAAGCTGCAGGCCGGGCCGTCCTGTCAGAGCCACTCCTAAGGTGCAGGGGGCTGAGGGGCCAGCGGCCAGCGTCCAGCTCGTGACTCATCCCTCACCTATTTATAAAAAGGCCATTAAGCAGAGAGTGCTGGAGCGCAGGAATGTAAACGTGCCCTGCCACAGACCTCCACTTCCTGCCCCAGCGCGGACAGCCGGCGCTCCGTTACGGCATCATGCCTCTCCGAAAACGTCAGACTCTCCTCCAGCGCTCCGCCACTGGAGAATTTCTCTGCTCCGAAAGACACTTCCTGTCTCCACACTCCAGAGGACGGTGTCCATGCAGCTATGGAGCAGAGGTGAAAAAAAACTGACCTCACAGTTTGATTAGGATTCAAGGCTCCATGAAACGACCCTCAACTCCTTTTTCATCCCCTTTTTCATCCCCTTAGATAGTTTGAACAGAATCATTTTAATATAATGCAGTGACACAAAGCAATTCAAAAACAAAGCTGCAGACTGGTTTACAACATACTGGTTTAGTCCACTACTTAACCTGCAAGGTGTAATTTACATATTTTGTTTGATTATTTCATTCCCAGCCATTGAAAATGAATGTTTAAGCAGTTATTGCAGTTATAGATTATTAACATCTCACTCATTCTCTCCATGAATGATGATGAACAGTGTTTCACTCACTGCTTCTGTAATAAGTAATCTGTAGGTCATGCTAACAGAAATGTTACTTAATAGAAAACTGAATTTGTTGTAACGGCTCAGGAAACTATAAATGAAAACCACCAGGTTTGAGTTAAGTTTGCTGTGAACACATGATCTGTTTTTGGCATTTTGATTGGCTGTTGCATTAAACTTGTTTCACTAAGCTGAGACTCTTGAAAAAGCTGCAACTAATGTAAAAACTTTAAATGTGGATCTTCAGCAACTTTTTCTGAATTTGATATCATTTTGTGACACATTTCTCTGATGTAAAAAGACCATTAGGGTGAAAATCTAACCGTTTGCTTTCTTTTACAAATTGGCTTAATGGAACCATCACAGTCCGCAAGTTCCTGTATATGTTTTTTATAGAAAACCATCAACTCTTCAAAAAGGTTACATTTCAAGAGTTAAACCTTTAGGTTCCTTTACATTGTATCAACCCAACAGCAAATCACAGAATGCAATTAACGAACAGCAGTTACTTTTACATTTTTCAGTGGCTAAATAGTGTTCAAATACTTTTTGGGGCCACTACTTAGGCAAATGTATAGATCAGGTCACACAGGCCTTAACAATCTTAGGTTTGTATCCAGTCGGAGTGCACTATAATGGCTGCGTCATATTTCATCATATTTTTGGAATATAATATAATATAATATAATATAATATAATATAATATAATATAATATAATATAATATAATAAGATTCACAGAGCTACAGCAGCAAAGATAGCAGCAATAAATAAATAAATAAATAAACAGAACAGTATATACACAATATAAATATTTAAAAAGTCAAGACCTGTCAAGATTGTATTTACAAAAATTGCATATTGCTTCTTAATAATTATTGTGAAATATTTGCTGCTGTATCTCATTACCTGAATATATTGTGTATACTGACTACATCACTATAACTCATGCACTCTGACTATATACTCTGACTGCCAGATTAGATTATCAGTATTTATGTAGCTGTTATAAGAAAACATAACTGTAATATCTTTAAATAACTGTGTTATTTAATATATATTATTTAATATAACAGTGTTATATATAGTTTCGTATTGTATTTTTTACCTAACAATAGAGATTTATTTTTCTGTAATTTCTTATTTCTCTTTCTCTTATTGTATTCCGAATAACTTGCATCTTAATATAAAATATATGTAATATATAATAAATAATATAATAAAATAATAAAGTGGGTATGCACCTTTTAACCATGGTAAATGACTTATGTATATGTTATGATTAGCCTGTTGTAACTAACTGCTATATTATAACCACTTTCAGACTAATGATGTGTACATCAGATATGATGAAAGTGTAACAGGCAATTAGCTGCGGCAGTAATGAACACGCGGGACTGACCATTTGTGGGTGTGGAGGTCGGGGAGGGGGGTTGTTACACAACAAGGGTGCTGCTCACCATTGTTTCTAGTGTGGGAGGCAGAAATATGTCTGTGCTGTGTGTGTATGTGTGTCTGTGTTAGGGGCGGAGGTGTCAAGGGCAAGTTATATTTAGAAATTCAACACCAAACAATTTGATGCGCACCTTGTTTTGTTTGTTCCTGTGATTATGGATAGACTAAAATTGCTAGCGTGATTAATATGCAATTAAGCAGCTATATATGGAGATACCTTCACTTTCTGTCTTCAGGCAAACGCTCTTTCTATCTTTAACCGCGCGCTGTGCGCACATGGCCCGTCTGCAGGGTCTGAGTTCCGGCACTAGCTTGTGTGTGTGTGTAAGCATTTACTGTATGTGTGCGCTTTGCGGGGCTGGCAGCGTTAGGGTTAAGTCAGCCTGCGCGGGGACGGACTGTCTTGGCCATTTCCTGCGGGCTGCCCAGCCCTGACCTGCTGGCCCGAGCCAGGCTGCACACACACGTAGACAGCTGACCCGCGCTTCCTGTCAGACAGCAACACCCCCGCGGCTCCTCACACACACTCACACAAACAGTGTCCCCAGAAGCATCCTCGGTCTGCTCCACTGAACCCAGCCCTTTTGTCCAAAGTCCAGTCCAGTCTAGCCGCTCCAGTGCTACAGGTGCACCGCCCACACCCACTGCTTCGTATGCAGGTCAAAGGTCACCCAGGCCTGCTGCCTGACCGAACCTGCCTCTCGTCCCCTGTTCTTGTGTGTTTGGACGCACTCTCAGCAGGCGCACTTGTTCCAGTCCATGGCCATCTGTGTCCGAGCCCAAGCGGAAGGTGTCAGGAAGTCGGACCACAACAATAAAGGTGAGCCCGTCTATTCTACTGCTCGGGACGGCCTATCCGAATTTTCCTCTGTAGTCCCTCGTGTGTGTGTGTTGTTGTTGTGAGTCTGGTTTGTCCATCAGGGCCGCGCTGCTGTGTCCTGGCGGCATGGCGTGCGCTACGTGTCCAGGGGTTGTGTGTGTGTGTGTTGCGTCTGTAGCGTGTTGCGTATTGCGCTTCCGGCCATACATGAGGCCTGATGTCAAGCTCCGCAGGGGACGTCACCGGAACCCTATGCAGGGGGAATGGGGCGGGAGAGCCGGGGATAGGAGTCATGTGACCAATCTCATTTTAGGAGGATTTAGGACAGGGAGAGGGGGGTCGGGTGCATGTGAAGGGCAACAAGTGACCGCAGTAGGAGCTAAGACACAGTCTGAAAAGAGAGCTGATTTCACATATATGTCTCTTTCATTTCTTTCTCTTTATCGCTCTCTCTTTCAGCAATTACAGCAAGTTTAAAACTTGGTCTCATTACTAAGTGTCAACTTACTAACAACCTCTTTGCCAGACATCACAGCTTGCAAAGGCTTTTGTGGTTATATTATTATATCATCCTTGCAGAAAACCTCTAGTTTAGTCATATTCTTGGGCCGTCTCGCAAGCACAGCATGTTTAACGTCTACCCACAGGTTTCCGATAAAGTCAAGGCACTGTGGGTTCCATTTCCAAAGCTTCACTCTGAGATTGTTGAAACAGTCTAGAGTGAATTTTGAGGTATGTTTAAGGTCAGCCCTGTTTCAACTTTACTGTCTTCACTGATACATGTACCTCCATAGTTTTCAGACTTTTACTGGATTCCTTACTTCCATCTACCTGTGCAATACATCCTGTACCACTCGCTGCCACACACCATCATCATCATCCTCATCAAAACCACTTATGCTCCTGTGTCATGAAGGGCGCTGGAGCCTATCCCAGCACTCACTGGGAAGAAGGCAAGAAACACACTGGACAGGCTGCCACATACCGCCGAAGCACAATACATCCCACCTCACTTAACATGGTGTTAACAGCTTATCAGCTGACGAAGCATCCTTTGCGTTAAATGCTGTTTATTATTTTCATGACACATGGCATCTAGGTGTGCTGCATACCTGAGACTTCTACTTTTTTTTCCTCTGAAAACTCATCCATGCAGACCATGTTTGTGTAAGTGTAGCCACATGCTCTTAATGAGTACAAACAAGGGATAAATCTAAAGTCTATTCTCTTTAGTCTAGGTTCTTTAAGGAGACTGGATAAGTTAATTCAACAAAAACAACAACAATAAAAAAAATCCTCTACCCCAAGGATGGCAAAGGGCAACAATTATGAATAATTTGGTGTGAATATATATGGTATGTATCTTTATACGCATATCTATTTATGCTATAATACACACTAGATTAAGAAATAAATTAACAAAAGGAATAACATGATCTAAAAAATGAGATCTCAATAAAAACATAACTAAAATATTTCTGTAACTATCAAATCTTAACAATTTCCCTTCTTCTGAGTGCACTCAGTCCCCATTGCCTTTTCACACTACAACGTCTCTGTCCCTGATCCTAGAGGTGAAGAGGTATCCAGTAGCTGAAGATGGGTCTGTTGCGATGAACTGATGATCCTGAGACAACGATGTAGCTCAGTGATGGCAGTAGGGCAGTCTGGTTTAAATGTAGCTCAGTAATATATACATATATATAAAGAAATGTCCAGGGCTGGACTGGGACAAAAAAATCAGCCCTGGCATTTTTGGTGTCATAATTAGTGGAGCACAGCCGACCAGTAATTTATGTATGTGTTCCGCGAAGGAATGTGTTTTACTATTATCATATAATAATAAAAAAAAACAACATAACTTTTTGCCTTATTAGAAATGTACAGTGAATTACTTTAGAAGTCTGTCAAAGAACCATTGTGAAAAGCAAATAAGTAAATTTACACATACTGTAGTTCCAGCACTTTTGTCTACTCATTAGTAGACTCATGCCTACTAATTCTTCAGGTTAAGAGATGCTCCCTCCTTTAAAACAGCCCTGTCTGTTTTTAGCCTGATCTAAATGTATGTTATAGCATTTAGATCAGGCTAAAAACAGACAGGGCTGCTTTGTGAACTCATGCAACTCTTCAGCATTTGACACTGTCTTACTGTGGCCTTTTGCTATTAATACTTTTATACACTGACTTTAGTAAAACTTAAACTGCATAGCTTTTACTTCATTTAACAGTTTAAGGATCTGTTATTTCACTTGTTTGAGTGTTTTTAAAACATGTTGAAAAGGTTCAGAGAATTTATTATTATTAGCTAACAATTCCTAATGAGGCCATGCGATGGACTGGCGACCTGCCCATGGTGTACCACGCCTTCGCCTGATGAAACTGGGATTGGCTTCAGCCCCCCGTGACACCCACTAGCAGGATAAAGCGAAAAATAATGGATAGATGGATGGAATTCCTAATGAACTGTTTTAGTCGTAAGGCGTTAGTTAAGGCCTAACTAAAACTCACACTTGCACGTCACGATTATTTATTTTATTTATTATTCTTTAAATATCCATTGTAGCTCATAAGATCTAAAGTAACTGTATATATTAACATGTGCATAAAATTATCTCTCTCTCTTTTTCTGTCCTCTCTCAGTCTGTGTATTTCACTTTATTAGTATTAATGTTATAATATTGTCAGAGCAGTAAATAATATTAATAAAAGAGGAAAAAGAAGGAGGAATATAATAGAAATGGAACAGATTAAATAAACCAAATGAAAATGCAGAAGTTATTTCCAATATGTGTTTTAATAATAAGTTGACACTTTGCATTACTGGTCATCCTGTAGAGCAGAAACAAGATGTCACTCACCTAAAATAGAACAGAATATTTTGGCAACTATGAGACGAGTGAGTTTGTGGATCATTGAGGATGATTCTGAGAATAACACCTGACACAAGAAATCAAGACCAGCTGGCTCAGAACAGTCATCACGCAGTGCTGCAGACCTGAGCCGTGGTACACTGATGACTACCTACATCACTCTACATATGATTAGCCATGACATAAAACTCACCTTTTATCATTCATGTCACTTACCACACTGCACAATAACAGACTGTAGACTGCAATCCGTTAGCTCCCTGTCATCCTGTTCTTCAATGGTCAGGACCACCACAAAGCAGGTATTATCCGGGTGGTGGATCATTCTCATTGTTCTCAGAGAAACTGAAGTGGTGGTGATGTTTTAGTGTGTGTCGTGTGTGCTGGTATGAGTGGATAAGACACAGCACTCCCTGTCCACTCCTATTAGGCACTCCTATATTGTTTGCCCACCTTGTAGATGTACAGTCAGAGCTGGTAGCTCATCTGTTGCTGCCCAGTTTGAGTTGGTCACCTTCTAGTCCATCATTAGTGGTCACAGAACACTACCCACAGAATTTGGATAAATATTTAAGATTGGTGGTCTACTCTCAGTGCAGCAAGAAGGTGCTTAAAAAGCTTCAGCAGCACTGCTGTGTCTGATCTGTTTTTGCACAGGCCACAAAGTATGTTTTTGTTGTTTTTCCAATCTGTTTATTCCAGCAAATCCATGGAAACGGTGCACTAAAATTAGTGGAAAAACTAATCAACAGAACTTAAGAGTTAAAACATACATTATATTCAACTGTGTGTACATAAAGGTTCTCAGTGCTCAGATGTGTTATATATATATATATATATATATATATATATATATATATATATATATATATATATATATATATAGAGCTCTGTGCTAATGGATGTGTACCATATGAACAGGTGTTACCCTGTAAGCGAAATTTGTCTTAGTCATACAGCTGCAGTTACAATATCCCTGAACCCCTGGAGCCACATGAACATAGCCACCCTGCCAAATCCCTCTGCCAGCCCTTTGCCACCCCTGGTAAAATTTTACAGATCAGCCACTGTTCCCCACCCCAACCTGCAGACATGTGTAGAGCCCCTCGCCTCATTGAGCACAAAGCTACTGCTCTGCAGCCCCTGATTCTGCTACCGCGTTTACGGGCTTCGCATATTAACACTCGTGTTAAACCCAGCGAGGGGTAGAGCGCGCCCAGCAGCTTTTGGAGCACACTTTACTAACTGACCTCACATCTGAATGCCACACTTGAACGCTCGCAGCCAAAACTGAGCCGAGTGTCACCAAGAAACAGCTTAGTGCTGTGAAGCGGTGCCTCGCTCTGGGAAAACGGCCTGCGCAACCTTTCCCTAAGAACCTCTTTTACCAAATTATTTGGACTCCATTCAGTCACTCCACCCTTTTTTTCCATTCTAATACAAGTCCACACTCTCACTCACTCACTCTGCCACCCATTTGACCAGAACCTACACACTTATTAACCTTTACCGCTGAGGGCTGCTGCCCTGACATGATAAATAGGTTTGGGTAATGTGTGACAATTATCAGGCGAAGACCAACCTGAACGCAGAACACCAGGGGACGAGTGTAAATCTACCTCCATGTTTTAGATGACACTGGGCCCTGGACTCCCTGTGTGTGTAATTAGAACCAAATGCTGGAGCGTGTGAGAGTGAATGAGTGTGTATGTGTTTGCTCACTCCTCCATCCCTAATCAGAGAGCCCCCTGGAGTATGGTGTGAGGGGGCTCACACGCTGCTCATAAATCTTGCTGCCTTGGGAGGACCTGTATAAGACGCATGCTGATAAGAGGACCGTCTGCACAGAGCTGGCTCGCACATTCGTGCACACCGCTAATGCCACTTACAGAACATGCTGTACTCCACTGAGAACTATAGTTCGGCTTCCATCAACTTTACGAGCATTTTGAAAGCGATAACATAAAAATCTCTTGATTTTCTTTTTCTCTCTCTTTTTTTTGCAGCTTTCTGGACAAAATTAGCTTCCGACAGCGTGTCTCCATCACATGAACAAATCTTCCATTGGGGATCAATAAAGTTAATCTGTCTACAAATGTGGGTAGAGCAGCCTAACCTCATAAGCACTTAAAGAATGGTTACTTCTGTGAACTAATAACTGAAGTAGAAGTGAATGTACCTCTTAAAAACAGCTTGAGAGGAAGTCAAGTAAGCAGCAAGTACTACTGAAGTCCTAAGTGACTTAAAGAACAGCCATGGAACCTCTTATGACATCCAACATCTATCAGCACAGGAAGTCAAGCTCTGTTCTTCTACTGATCTAAAATAGGATCATTACACTCGAAAGTCAGTGATGTGATCACTCATACAATAGGACAGACAACTAAACTAAACAAAAACAAAAGAATAAGTTACTAAACGCTATTAACTGAAATGGAAATGAGTAACAAACAGACTGCTTTCCTTAAAAGTATGAAGAAAGTTAAAATCCATCAAACTAAACCAGTTAATCCAGTTGATGTACGTCATGAAAACAGAACTAGCCACTACCCACATCTGTCTGTCTGTATTTGTTAAAAGTAGAACGTGTTTGTGTAATTACATCATGTCCTGCAAAAAAAGAAAAGAAAATGCTGTTAAGTGTTTTTTCCTAATTTTAAGTAAAATGTTGCATTTGATTTGATCATATCAAGAATTTCATGTGTATCTCAAGCTGAAGACACATTCTCTTTTGCCTTGCTTCTTGACTCTTCTACTGAAAAGAGTAGAATAACTGCCCACATATTGCCGCTGGCCAAAGAAAAACAAATATCTCGAAAATGGCAACTTTACAGAGTAAAGACAAGCTTTACTTTTAATGTAAGTCAACGTTTTTTGCGAGTTATTTTGAAGCATTTCAATTGGTCCAATCACCATGCCGTTTCCTTACAATGTAAATGGCAGCTGCTGCATTCACTTTTATATCTCAGCTTACATAAGACATTTCTATCACAGGAATTTTATACAAGATCTATTTCAAGCATCCTGATTATAGATTCTATGTTTATAGTTTAAATTAAGACACATAGATTTAAGAAATACATAGAAAGCTTCTCATCTCCTCCTCAGGCCAGCTGTGACATACTAGTTTGTTTTTCTGGCTTATGTGAGCCATATAATTGCATTTTTTTCTCCACTCAGTCATGATCCACTAAATTTGAGAAAGTAACAGTTATTAATAATACTTATTAAATAAATACTATCACCTACATTATCAATGTCTTATAATCAATGTCTTATCATGCAATAAATTAAGTATGTCCTGGCTCTCTAATCTTAAAATTAAATAAATAAAGTAATGAAAATAAAAATACCTAAAATGTACCTTTTAAATATGAGACAAAAAATTTGTTTTCATGAAGGACAAGTAAACAGTTCATGTGCTAAATGGCAGGTGTCATTAATAATGCGAAAGTCCTCCTTCCAATAGCTGTATATAAGTTAGCTGTGGTTTCATTGTTTTGCAGTCCTTTTCAACTTTTCCTGCTCAGCCAGGTAAATGCAATTCAATTTTCTCCAGGTCCAGACTCTTCAGTGAGCAAGCTGAGAGAGGAGGTGACAGGAAAAACTCAAAAGGTAAATCTATTTCTCTCTCCTCCTATCAAACAGCAAAATTAGAATAAACTCATAAAAAAAAAATAATTATGATTTAAAAACAAACACAGGAACTTCGACTGTTGTTGGGTTGTTGAGACCCACAGAGTCTGATATAACTGGAATTTAATTGTTATTGAATATTAATAAATTCTAAATAAAAGTTCTTGTACAAATTCTGTACAAAATCTCCCGCTCCTGGTCCCTCCTGGCGCTGTGTCACTGATACACATTGCTAAGATATACCCTCAATTAGCAGGAACTGAAAGTCAAACAAAATGTAAAGGTTCAATCTCTCTCCATATGGCATTTTTTTAAATAATTGTTTGTTTTAGCAAGATTATTTATACAGTCCATACTAACCTGTGACCTGACATATTGTACTAACTCCCACTGTACATAAATATATCCTACTTCACATATTAAATATAATATTTACTGGTAGGGTTCTACATAGACCTACAGGTAGGATATTTTGATAGCCTGAATCACACAAAGCTCAATTCTAATTTGAAGTTTCCTGTTTCTGTATCTCAGGCCAACCAGGCACCATTAAAGAAGGAATGGCTAATCAGACATTACCAGCATTGAAGGAAAATAATGTTTCTGAGTGCTGACGTTTACTTATAATATTACACTATTTAACAATTAATTAAACATCATTCATTCTCTGCTATACTTAAAAAACCCATTATTTTATGTGGCTGTGTGATATTAATAACTTCTCTCTCCAACAGTAATAGTTACTGTAACATGTAGAAATATCAAGAGAGGAAACCTGAAAACAGATCTTATATTTTACAAAATACAATATATGTCATGGCGTATATATAATGTAAAATAAACTACATACTCATTTAATTTCAGATTTTATTACTATTGTAATAAAAATAAAAACAAAAATAAAACCCAAACAAATAAACACATATATTTGGTCTTGATTTTGATTCAGTCTCGGTCTTGGTCTTGACCTGGACTCTACATCACTTCTTTAACGTACACTGTGAGGTGGAGAAAACAAATACTACATTGCCAAGAAACATAAGGTTCAAATTCTATTGCACAATGGTTTTAAATATCTTGGTTCATTAATACAGAATTAGACTGATGTGTGTGTTCAGACGTGTGTACGTTGAGCATTATTCATCAGCTGATAAGAAGAACACGGTAAGCAAGTAACTTGATACAATGTAAGGCACTGCTTAATACAAAACAGCAATTGTTTACTATATAGAAGCACCATAGGAGTTCATACAGGGATCAGGAATCCTGAAGCTAATCATGAAGGTCACCAGATTGATTTGTGAGGACCTCTGATTCAGTTGTAGGTTAAAACTAAACACAGGTGGTCCTGTGTGGAGAAGCGTTTTAGTTTTCCTCCTTTACTACATTTTATTCAGCACTCTGGCTCACAGCTCAGACCTTTTCTTGACAGTTCTCCATCTCAGCCTTTCTGGTGAATGTGTTCATCCTTCCCCTTCCCTCTCTATCACTCTCCGTCCCTCTCTCCGGAGCCCGTCTCTGTTTCAGGCTCGGCCCCTGCAGGACCTGGCCGCTCCCTCTCTCTCCCACATCTGGCCAGGCAGCTGGGGCTGGCCGGGGTTCAGCGCTGGGGGTGGGGGTGGCCGCTCGGAGCATGAGGGTGGGGAAAGCTATCCGTTGCAAAGCAAAGCCCAGGGCACTGTAAAAAAGGGGTCGAACTCCAGAGGAAAAAGGGAAAAAAAGGTATTTGACACTCGGAAAAAAAAAACGTTCGGCCAAAAGAGCACCGAAAGTTAAACTGAATCTCTGCAGTCTCTCAGTCTATCTATCAAAGTGTCTCGCTGCACACTATTAAGGTGCATTAAGGAGCGGGACTGTGAGAGAGAGAGAGAGAGAGAGAGAGAGAGAGAGAGAGAGAGAGAGAGAGAGAGAGAGAGAGAGAGAGAGCTGGAGAAACAGGGGAAGCAGGAGAGAGTGGTAAAGGCAACAATTCCAATATCCTATTTCCACATCTTAAATGCATTAATCAATCTAACCCAAGGGCTCCCTAAAAGCCAGCCAGAGGAAGAGAAAGAGAGAAAGAGAATGGGAAAGAAAAACACAGACAAGGAGAGGAGTAGGTTGGAACAACATACTTTTCAATTTGCCAAAATTCAATCTAGCTTGCTTTGTTTAAGTTCCTCAGTCTCTGTCCACGTTTCCTTCGGCACATGAACACAGCGGCAAGCCACCGATATGCACACCCACGGTCGCGCACACTCAACCACATGCACACACACGCACACACTCTTTTGTTTGCCACATGTTTTAGTCTAAGGTGGCAGAGTGTGTGTCCTGGCAGGGGCACTGGCAGTAAGGAACGGGTGTGTCTTGTTCTCGGCCTGTGCGTCCCGGCTCTGTGTGGTGCCAGCAGGGCCGCGGAGAGGTTCTTTTGTTTTAGTCAAAGAGTCGTAAGACACTTTCTCTCTGCCTTGCTGTTCTCCATTCTGGCCGTTTGCGACCCCTGCCTAAGTTCACGCGGGGACAGCGCGTGCTCTCCGGCCGCTCTGGGTGCCTCGGCCTCCCAGTGGCCTGGAAGTCTGCATCAATATGGAAAAGACTCCTCTCCCGGGTTTACATTTTCCAACTTGTTTCATGGCAGCCCGAGCCAGCGGGCCAGACGGGATGAATGAAGTTGACCAGAGTCATCATACTATCCTGTGCATTACGCTATCAGTCACGTACTGCTCTCCCCGTACACTGATTGACTGAGTCTAGTTTGCAGTGTATTGTCCTGCCATGTGTAGTAAAAGGCCCATATTCTGGATTCTGTTTTTCGTTGCTTTCTTAAGTCCGCATACAACTTTGTGTGGTGTTATGTCCTAAAAACAGCCATAACTCATTTTTACAGCACTTTTAAAACTGATATATGTAAATCACCTCACTGCTTATTGGCTAGCCTGTATCGTGCTTCGTTCAAAAAGCCGTCCAAGCTGAAATGTGCGGAACAAACTGTGAAGTTCAGACTGAAATCCACAGGGACAATTCCTTTCAGATGTCTGGATACAGGTTTCAGTGATACATTTACTTCCTGACAGCCAGGAACAGCAGAGCGTTGAACCGTTTTCCCTCACACATCTTCCTCATAGATAACTCTGCTGCAGACTGTAACTGCAGTAACAACACGGTTTATCATGGCCATTTGAATGTGTGGGGCGGAACCGCTGCAGGCTGACTTCATAAGTAAATTTGCTGATGGGTATGACATCACAACCATGATGAGTTCAGGTGAATGTTTTTGCTGTTCAGTGCACATTTTTGGACTGTTTGCAACATGAATGGTAATTTTTTTTAACTTTTTTGGAACACTACATTAAACTGGATGGATGATTAATAAGACCTGGCAAAATGCTAGCAATATTTCTCCAGCTCCTTAAACCAAGACAGAATAAATGTTAACAAATTTTACTTTGTACATTTGAATTCTCCCAAATGTTTCACATTTTGTAACAAAAAAATCTATTTATTTTAAATGAATGACTTTTAAAGCCACATAGTCATGCTGGGATCAGACTAGACAATATTTAATACACTTAATTAAATGAATGGTGTTGTTTTTCCATACATTCTTGCCATTTCTTGTTCTGGAGACATGTTTGACATTAACCAATCATTGTTCAAATCCTTGCATGAGGTCATAGGTTGGCAGAAGGATGGGTCAATCATGGCTAGAGAAGTGCTGCGTATGATACTGGTGCTTTTGTGTTCCAAAAAATGAATAAATATTACAAATAAAAGAAAAACTATTGTGAACACATTCCTGAGTATCATGAAGAGACAGAAGGGGCTGTCTCACTTCAAAAAGAACTTGAGATAAAAGATTTGTTAAGATGCCAACAGTTTCTCTTTTATGGAACTGATTTCAATTGCAGTTGTACTAAGTTGTGGTTAGTGCTTAGCTCTTAGCATTTTGGTAACACTGTTTGTAACACTGCTTCATGAGTAGATGTTACTGTGATATATAAGTGATCTGTAGCTTGTTATTCCACCTAACAGCTTTAACAGCAGCATCCATCTTTCTGCTGGCCATGTTTAAATATGTTTGCAAGAGAGCACTCCATCCTCCTATTGGTCACTGGCAAAGACCACATTGTAGGATATGTCATACAAAAAAAAATAAAATAAAAAATATATATCAAAGCTAGACTTTTCGCTGTGGTGTCATGGGAAGTGCCAGACGCAACATCACTGTTCAGTTACATCACACTACACAGCCTGTTCCTCATTCCTGAAGCTAATATTCAGGCTTGACACTGGAAGTTTGTCAGCTATGACAAAATCGTGTCAAAATTGGGCTGAAATCTTGATCTACTTGCTGCATAACCACAGTCAGAAAGTACAAGGGATTATAACAGTGATATACTAATAAAGACGTGGTCAGTGGTTATAACTGGGAGTGGCACATAGACAAAAAGAGATTCAGGGACCATCGTTGTGAATGGAGAATGTCTTTCCAGTGAAAAGGCCCCAATCTGCATCATACATAAGGAAACTATTGTGGTATTTGAAGAATACAGCGTTGGTCGACATTACGAAAGCACACATGCCTCCAATTTTTCTATGTATACAGACGATGTGTGAAAACATAACTAGCAGTTTCAGTTACCTGGCCCTCAGCCCGCCACACTTTGGACCCACAGCACAGAAAGCTTGGACATCCAAGGTGTCATTCTGCACTTTCATGATCACTCATACAGCGAGAGGCTGCACGAGGGTCTCAGCAGAACGTTTCTCTGGTCCACCGTATATCTGTGCGTGAATGGGATGACAGAGTTCTTCTAGATTTGATTTGACTTGAGGAGGAGAGGAGGTTACAGGGTGAGATTGAGAGGAAGTGGGAGAGGGGAAGAGAGCCAGTCAGAGGCGAGGGGTGTGGGAGAGGGAAGAGAGAGGGAGAGCAGCAGTGAGCGGGCGAGTGTGTGTGTGTGGTGTTAGGGAAGGTGAACCCTGGCTCCTCTCGGCACAGGAAGCCCCTGATTAGCACTAACGAGAAGAGCAGGCCGTATTAATGCAGCCACACACCTCCCACCCTCTGCCATCTGCAACAGCACCGCTCACTGCCAGACAGCAGGAACACACACACACACTCCCCTACCAAGGAGATGTAGCAGAACACACACATGTATAGCACACGAGCACAAAATAGAAAACCATGCACCAAAAGATGCAGCTATTTATTCTTTAAGGTGAACGTAAATACTTTAGTAATCAAGTAATCTGGTGATTAATTGTAATGATTAATTGAGTAATTATTTTGATATTAACATTAATATTTATATAATATAATATTTTTTTACACAACATATCTTTCTCCCTATGAAGACATCTGGGAGAGGTCATTTCTAAATTTGCTGCCTTTTTTATCACCTTATTTTATATATTTTTCTCTATCTAAGGAGATCTTTCTATCTATGGGTCATAGTTGTATAATTGTTATATATATATGTATATTTGTATTTTTTATTTTAGACCTTTGAACATTAACACTTAATTATTCATTATACTCGTACTGACTCATCCTGTTCCAGAAAGACAACAGGTTTATGGAAGTGTGCATCTCAGTTTCTACTTCTCTAATAATTTTCATCCTTTATATCCCAAATGAATCCGAGCTCTGTCTACAATTACAGGGCATTAAAAGAGAAGAAAATGAATCTATCACCATAAACCATGATGTCAGCAGGCTAAAGAAGAATAAACACTGGCAGAGAGAGCTGTTTGAACTGTGGCTGGCGTTAGGCTATTTAAAGCAGCCGGATTTGTTAATGTTTTCTTTCCGAAACTCACTTTTGTTGTCATGATTTAGAATTTTGATAAAATGACAACTAACCTCAAGTCTGTCAGTGTGATTTTTTTGTTAATGAAATGAAAAACATTAACAGCACGGAAAGGCTTTCAGGTAACAACACATAATAATGTTCAACATCACAATAAAGGTAACTGAGTGTTCCATCCTAGGCCTAAGAATTCTTCCCAGATACAGTTTTGTGAGCCAGCCTATCTCATTAAAAGAATAAAGCAAGAGACTTTAGGGATAATCAACATTCACAAAAAACTTCGATTGTTTGGTTTCCACAGCTAAAAGACATTGAGGGCTGAGAATAAAGTGGGGAATACAGAGATATCAAGCTAGCTTCTCAGTGGAACTGATTCATAGAGGCTATGAAACCTCCATGTTATACAAATTAGTATCAAACACTGAAAAAACCTGCCAACTTCATGCTGCAATACATATACAACCCTTTACAGCATCCTAGCCAAATGACACATTCTGTTCAAAGTAAAAATTTAAGTTAAAGGGGAACTATTATGCTTTTCCAGTTTTTCCTTTAGTGTGTTGTGTAGTTTATTGTGCATGTAAACAGTCTGCAAACCCCAAAGTACATGCCAGAGGGAGAAACTCCCACAGACACCTCTTTTCTCAGCCGACCGAGGCGCGTCATTAGAATTTCAGCAATTTTCTCTGTTACAAGAAGACAGCATCTCATAACACAATCCTTATTGCCTGCCAACTGCCAAACTTAACAGTAAAAACAAATATGTCCTGCTCCAGTCTAAGTTGTGAAGATGGCTCAGGTCTGGCAAGTTGCTCTGCCTGACTTTTAGGTCAGACCTGACACCACTGTAAGACTAGCCACAACGGTGTGGAAGCGGAACTTGTGCTGACTGTTGACCAATCAATACACAGCGGGCAAGCTGACCATTTAGAGTATACTGGGTACATCAGAAGGCAGGGCATAAAAACTCAGGAACCCTAACAAAGCTTTTCAGACAGTGGGTGAATACAGATGTACAGTATGAGAATTTATTGTTTTGTGTAAGCATCTAATTCTATTTTAGTAGATCTCAGAAATAAAAGAAGACTTATGTAAAGAGATTTTATTTCAAGTAATTTTGATTTTCTATTGGTCCATTTATCAAAATCAGTAAACTGGCATTTCAAATGAATAAATAAACAATAAAGAATAAATACACAAATTCAAGTTTTTGGTCTGACAGAAACAATCTGTGTAATAAGACAGACAGATAACCAGATACATATAGTACTTTATGTATACATGCTATAAGTTTCTATATTATCTATATATATTTAGACTATATTGTAGATCGAATAGATATAAAGCTCATACCTAGCCCTAAATGCAACATCAAAAATCTGAACATGACTTTTTAGTAGTTCCATATTTTAAAAACATGGTTTTATAATGGCCTCCAGATGCCATGTTAACCATTCAAATTACAGACTAATTGCTGAGCCGATTCATTTTTTAATTAAGTAATTATTTATAATTAAATAATTGTCAGTTTAGAAACACAAGGGTTGTTACTTCACGCCTTCCACACACACACACACACACACAGATGTTCGTTTCTGTGAACTGTGGGGCCATTACATAGACTTATTTCCTGGAGACTTACACAAACCTTTAGAAATACTACTAGCCTAACCCTAACCCTGACCTTAAATCACCTTTACCTTACAATTTAATCATTTATATTAGGGACAAAAGGACAAAAGGTCCCCATAATGTGAGTATATGACCAGGGTTTGGTTCCCCACAATGTGGCATAAACCTGGTATGCACACACACACACACACACACACACACACACACACACACATACTATATGACCGTAGTGCCAAATACACTTAACCATCAGCTCCGAGGCCACATGTGGCAAAGCCTCCTGCAGATGAGGTGCTGAATATGATTTGCATTGCGAGTGGCCGGATGGGGATCAAAGTGGGGTGAGTATGTGAGAAGATGGTGCGATGGAAAGTAAAGGATAGAGAAAAGGTCTGTAGGACAACGCGCACACACACACACGCTATTAACGGCTCCTGCAGATGGAGGAGCAGGGCGTTCTCACACAGTGAGACATGGATACCCGCTCACATTCTCTTCCCATTCCCACCCACACATTAACATGTGTTTCACATTCAAACAGACCATGTGGAAAGCTCCAGCCACCCCTTAACTCACTGTACCCCTGGGCTCACCATGGCCAGCTCTCCATCCACACACGCACTGAGTTGTTTTTATCCAGTGTCAGGACATGAGGTCATCTGAACAGTCCTAAAAAAAATTAAGTCTGTTTATCTGGGCATTATTTATTTATTTATTTATTCAAGAAAAATAAACACCAACATTAGAAGAAACATAAATAAATAAACAACACACTGTTATTTGATAGGCGCAAATGAGTTAGCTTAACCATTTCCAAACATCTACTCAACGAAGCCCAGTATTTACAGCTACTATCCAATACATACTTAGCTAATCATGGTGTGCTGCTGATGGACTTTACCAAACTGGTACAACAACAACTGAGAAGTCAGGAGCCCAACCTATATCCCTTTAATTGACACAGTAATAACTTTTCAAAAAACAAAACATTCTTGCACTTTATATTTATTCGTGTTTGTTTGCAGATTATATATACTATAGAACTGACTTGCCAAGATTAATAGTTTATACATATATATATATATATATATATATATATATTTTTTTTTTTTTTCCGGTCCGTTTTCATCATGAAATGCCCAACAACATCTTTTATTTAGAAAATGGTATTTTAAACAATTTAACAATAATTAAATAAAATTTAAAGAACTTGGTCTGACAGAAACAATCATTTCTAATTCACATATATATACTTTGTAGTTCTACACTTGCAAACTGTAGTCCATCTGATTCGCTGCATACATTATTTATCTCTTTTTTGCCCTCTTCTTTAATGGTCAGGACCCCAACAGGATCACCACAGAGCAGGTACTATTAGGAAGCAATGCAGTGGCAGTGACACTGACACGTGGTGGTGTGTTACTGTGGGATGTGCTAATATGAGTGGATCAGACACAGCAGTGCTGCTGGAGTTTTTAACACCTCAGTGTCACTGCTGGACTGAGAACAGTCCACCAACCACCAAGTGTCCTGTGGGCAGCATCCTATGACCACTGATGAAGGACTAAAGAACAACCAACACAAACTCTCTGACTTTACATCTACAAGATAGACATATATATATATATATATATATATATCTTGCGGATTCACCTATTAGAGTGGGCAGTGAATGGAAACAGTGTTTATAACACCAAGAGCAAAACATGAAACATGTAGCTTTACAAAGTGTCACTGGTTCTAAGATAAACTTGCATGCATGTGCACAAATACACACACACACAAACACACACACACACACACACAAATACACACACACACACACACATACAGACACACACACACACACACACACAAATACACGCACACACACACACAGAGCTCCTATATTACTGTCATGGAAACCTTGCATGCTTGGTATAAACAAATGATATAAAATAGATAAAGAAAGTATGAAGTGTTAAGAAACTGTATGATTAGTTTAGTATGGAATGGAATGGAATGGAATGGTATGTAAAGCTGTAATGGAAATATGATCAGACTATCAGATTCATTTAAATCTCATGTGTTCCTCTAGCTGTTTTAGGTACAGAATTCATTTTAACATAAACATGCAGTTTGACACTAGATGACTCCTATAAATAAACTGTGTGTGTTGTGAGCAGATACGGACTGTGTTACTTACGTTACATGGAACTGAATTCTCTAAAATTCATTCATCAGTTTTTCAACAAATGCTGGTTCATCAGTGTCAAGACAGATTTGGATTCATAATTATATTAACTGCTCTCAGCATGTATTTTAGGGGATACTTAATGAACACAGCAAACATGATTTTTGGCAAAGATATTATACATTATTAATGTAGCACTGACTGAGAGAACATTTTCCTGCACATAAAACTGACCTGGTGTGTGTGACTGCTTTCCAATTCCATTAATAAAAATAAGTAAAATTAATACATTTTCCAAAAGGACAACAAAAGCAGTGGTGTACACAATATTGTGTAATACTGATTTAGTATGTGAGCTAGGATGTTGGTTAAAGTTGGTTAAAAAATAACTTTCTTTTTTTACTAGTCAAATTGGCTAATTAATCTACACTCCTGCATTAAGTTCCCATTTTTGGTTTCCTAAAGACCTTTTCAGTGGAGAACTGTTTTTTTTAATACAGTTAATATATATATATATATATATATATATATATATATATATATATATATATATATATATATATATATATATATATATATATATATATATATATATTTTTATATATATATATATTTTTTTTACAGTTTCAGGAATCTCCACATTAAGTAGGAACCCTTAACTTAATAATGAACCATAAAAGTATTTAAAGTTTTATTACATATTTCTTAACATTCACAACCACAACCATTCTCCTTCCACCTGCTCAAAGTTAAAATGCTAAAAGTTGTGTCACTGTCCAATTATTTCTGGGGTATATATATATACATTCGCCTATTGGAGTGGATAGTGAGTGAAAACAGTGTTTAAATATTCTGGCAGCACTACTGTGTCTGATCCACTCATAACTTATAAAGTAGGAAGCCCAGTAATAAACCACCACTAGTGTAAGAAAAGCTAGAAACATTCCAAAACTATCTGCTATCCGGGTCTTCTGAGCAATGCCATTGAGCAGGTGAAAGGGGCCGATCAAAAAAGTAATAGAAAAAAACAAAAGGTCTTCAGGAAACCAAACATGGTTCTTCTAAGGTAACTTCATAGAGGAGCGTAGGTTCATCGATCATTTTGGATCAAACCAACATCCTAGCTCACATACTAAATCAATATTACACAATACTGATGGCGGACAGCTTTGTGTGGTTTTACCTTATTCTATATATGTGGACGGTTTCTGATGTCAATGTTGTGAACTAATAAATGCAGCTGGGCCAGATTTGGGTCTCATCCTTTAGTTCTACTCACTCAGTGTGTAGGTCAGATCATAGCCAAAGACCCAGCCATATACAGAACCACAACAGACACACTTTGCAAACTAGGGAGCACTTTGATGGTAAATCAGTGGTAGTGGTAAATCATATAGAGTATACGACTATTGTAAAACTACTGTAAAACAATGTCTCATGCGTCAGGCAATGTCTTTAAAACATTTTATAACCTTTTTATGAGGGAACAATTAGAGTCTAATTTCTAACACCACCACTGTGAAGCGTTCTGCCTTGTAAATTTTCTCTCAAACACATCATTTCGCCTCAAACGTCTCCAGATGACTTTGTTTACATTTAAGCAGGATTGGTGGATTGCACACAACTCACAGAAACTGAACTCTAAGGAATTCCCACAATGATTAGACAAAATGACAAAGTATTTGACACATTTTGCTAGATGTTTTGCTGGTGTCTGAGGAAGCAGGAAGGCACCCAGACATGTTCAAATCCACTATTATGGTATCCTTACACATACCATAATATTGTATGTCAGTACTGATGCATCAGGAAAAAACAGCAGCAAACACCAGCACAAACACAGTGGAGTAGAGAGTCTGGCTTGTGAACAAACACAATACCTCTTATTGATGTTTAAAAAAATTCTTTACCACTCATTAAAAGACAGATCTGAGTGAAAGAAGCTAACAGCCAGCTGTGATCTTGGGAAAGGTGTGCTATACCACTGCCTTCGATCCCCCATCCCCTGCAATTTGGTTGCAGTCACTGACTTACAAGACAGCACAGGGAGCAAGGCATCGAGACAGCTTCAGACACAGTCTGTGTGTGGTTTTCCACTGATTTTGAAAGGTTCTGTATAACTCAGTGGTAGGATGCAAGCCAAGTAATTCAGGGTCTTTAAAAGAGCTGTTCTAGATAAAGGTACTGGCTCAGATTTCTTCATAATGATGGTGAAAGGAACCAGTGGTTGAAGTATTTTTTACAATTCAAATAAATATTGACCACAGCTGATTTCATAGAGGCTCATAAATAGTGTAGTGGTGTAGTAATGGTGTAGTGGTTAGCACTGTCGTCTCACAGCAAAGATGATCTGGGTTCGATACCCGGTCCGGGTCGTTCTGTGTGGAGTTTGCATGTTCTCCTGTGCTTGAGTGGGTTTCCCCTGGATACTCCGGTTTCCTCCCACACGTCCAAAGACATGCATGTTAGGTTGATTGGTCACTCTAAATTACCCGTGTGTGTGTGTGGCAAACTGTCCATGGTATACCCTGCCTTCGCCGGATGATGCTGGGATTGACTTCTTGCTGGAAAAGACAGCATTAACACTGTAGATTATGTGCTAACTAACATAAAGTAAAGCATTAATAATATGAAGTAAAAATGTTAACAATGGTTAACTAATGTCAAGTAAACATGTAACAACTGCTTTCATTTTCATAAAAGGCGTTGACATAATTAACATCAAGCAATGTGTTAACATAAACAACAACTGAGGTACTACATTAATAATGTTAACTAATGTAAAGTAAACGAGTAACAAATGCATTAGTTAATGTTCCTGTCTTTTGCTCATGTACTGCAGTCATACATAATGGTTGAAAAAGGGCTGTTAAGTAATAGCGATTAAGTAATTGGCTGTGATGACACTTAAGCAGTTGTAGCCACTAACTTGTTTTATTCACTCACTTACATTTACTGATGTAATATTTTGTAAATGATAAAACTTATTTTTACCATGTTTCCCTCGTTATTGTTAATTAATGCAGTTGTTATATGTTATATGATTACTTAATCATCGATAACCACTGTTAATATATTACTTCACGTTAATTAAAGCATTACTTCAAGCAAGTTAGTCAACACGCAATGAGTTTCCAACATATCTGACACATTTGGGATGTTTTGTTGGTCTCCACAGGAAAAGATGCTGTTGGGTGTATACTGTGTGTGATGTGAGGCCCAGAGGGAGGCAGACAGAGAGGGTGAGCTGTGAACACTTTGCTAGGAGACAAGAAGAGGAAACACATGGCACAGACAGCAGAGGTGAGTCTCTAATAACGTCTCTCTCTTTCTCTCTCACACACACACACGCTGGAGGCTATAAGAGGCTATAAGGGGATCCTCTCTTACTCTGGTTTACCCAGCTGGAAGACTATGAGACCCAGACAGTACTGATGTCATCCCACCAACACACCCCCAACACACACACACACATTTGGAACTCAATAACTCCCTCACTTCCTGTCCTCGGACCAGTGATGATGTCACAGGCCAGCTGGGGATGTCACGTCCACTTGGCCGGCCCCCAGAGTGACCCACCTCCCCCTTCTCAACTCCCCACTCTCTCTCTTTCTCTTTTTCATCCCTGCTTCAATCACTTCAATCCCTCTGAGACCCTGGACAGTCACTGAGGCACGTACCACAAACACACACACACACACACACACACACACTTAGATGTACAAAGTAACCCAGAGCTCATGCACCCACCTTCAACACACAAATACAAATATCCGAATGCAATAACACAAATAAACACATGCGTGCACAAACTCTGGTCACGTATTCGACAAAAATATGACCCAAAACTATAATAATAAACTAATAAACTTACTGAAAACACGAAGCATTGTCAAAATTATTCATTCCTGACATCTGCAGCTATCTTTCAGGATTATATACATCACATGAATGAAATCTTGGTTTATTCCCTGGTTTATTCAACTGAGTGCATTTGGCACTACAACACAAAGCAGTCTACGGACCTCTATGGTAACGTACAAACTAGGGCTGTCACCACGGACCACGATTATCATCGTCATATGAACATAATTATTTAAAAGCCAAACAATAAAAACAGACTTAACCGTACCAAACACAGCCTTTCCAAGATTCCAAAATATTTCACTGAAAAAAAAAGATGAAGCAGGAAAAAAAGTTGTCATAAACAAAGACAGAAATCAATCCTTCACAGGAAACTATTCTATCGTGCTGTTTTCTGCATTTTTGTTTTAAATATATTGGGAAAAAAAAATAAACAGACGGTATAAAATGCGTCATAACATTTGCACAGGTCACATTTTTCAAACATCCCATATTTATCAGAAAAGTAACTGCATTAAAATGTATTAAATTATTGTTACCAAGAAAAGAAAAAGATTATGTAATTTATAATATATACTACTGTCCAAAATTTTAAACAACTTGTATTTTTATAATTACTAATACAATGTAGGGTAACACTTTAGCACGTACTCACTGTGAGTTAAAGTTTGCTCATTATAAGCTGTATTATATAATGGGTGGTCTGTTGTGTAAAAATCACAATATCATAAATTCACATATTAATGTATATCATTATATTTAATACATATTTAGAATATTTTGGTGCCAAAGAGTTTACAGAGTCCCATCCAAGACTAAATCTGCACCTTAGAATATGGAACACATCTTGTAGTATTAGTGATTATTAATCTCTTATTAGTTCTTAAGTAATAAACTGCAATAAAGCAGTATAATTTTTTTCTCGCTAGTCACTACCTAGATCCTGTAGGAGTCAAATGCTGCCAATTATAAATTATCAAAATGTAAGTTTGTCTGTAAATTTGGCTACTTATTTTGATATTACACATATTATTTTGATAATCAAGTCAATAATTTGCTTAACAATGTCTTTAAATAGCATTTATTGTGCATTATTACAGCAAACAATACAATTTTAGGGATTTTCACAGACCTCCATCAAGATACTAATACAGGTCATAATAAATAAAGCTCAAGCAACATAACAATAGAAAATATTCTAAATAGGTGAATAACCTACTTAGAATATTTTATTTTGGGCTTTATTGAGCAAAAACACAAGACCTTAATAAACTCTTAATATGTGTTCTGACTCCAGATTTGGTCACTATACTGGAAAAAGTATTTTGGTGGTTCAGCCTAAAAAGTACTTCATGTGATAAATGAGCCACCAAGCTAGTTTTACTCAAATCAAAATAATATTTAGCATGAAAGATTCATACTTGAATTAATTGAATTGAATTGAATTAAACTATTTTTATTTTTTACAGTATACTATTTATTAATTAGAGTAAAACACAGTTTTCTATATATACACACATTTTTAACCTATTAACTATGGAGTATAAACTTCATAATAAAATACATCTGTACACACATCAACAAACAATTACAAATTCCTGAATAGTAGTTTCTAGTACTTTCTGCAAAACGTAGGCTTCAGTCTAGGTGGGCTGCATTTCTTAACTGCTACATGATTAAGAGTTTGTTCCAATCAGATGGATCCTTTGAATCCAGCCAAGAATTCCAGCCTACATTTTGACAGTCTTCGAGGACGCCCATAATCCTGTGTCTGACCCCAAGAAAGTTGAGAATAAGGTCCAGTAGATGAAACCACTGCACCTGCAGATTTGTGATCAGATGTAAGATGTTCATATAAGTCACATTTCAAATACTTGTAGATGCTGAAATTAGGTTGGTTAATGTGCCAGCAATACAAAATATAATGATGGACTATTAGAATTCAGTCTGTGTATGTAAGAAAGTCTAGCTTTAGGTATATTTTTGCCATTTGACAGACAAAACTGATGGTTAAATGCTATGTGAATGTTCAAAGAACAGTAAAATGTACAGTAAAACAAACAGCGATTGTTTAGTACTGTCTCTCTGGGAAGATGTAAACTGAATTTATGAGACAAACAGTTTTTAGCTTCATTACAAAGAAATGATTGTGTAAATGAACTGGTTGTGTGATAAAGTAGCCTAAGAAGACTTTCCTATGAATCCCACCTTTCCCAGCCGTAGCCCAGCCTTAGCAATACAGCTTGCGTGGCAAAACTTTGCATTGCAATCATTCTAATAACCAATCATGATCCAATAATTGTGATGGTTTATTCTAATTGACTATTTCATAATTTAATAATCTTGTCAGTACCTTCAAGTAAGGACACTGTAATAGTGTAGGGACTCCTAGTCTCACTTTAATGGAAGATGAGTATCTAACCTACTAGAAAGTTTTGAGGACTGTAAAGGCTACAGACGAAAGTTGACTGAAGAAATTTAAGGTCGCCAACTTCCACATAATTACATCTCTCTCTTTCTCCTTCTCTTTCACTCAAGTCTTATTGGAGCTGACACATTTGCTCTGCTCATTAAGGCTGAGTGGCAGAAAATTCCCCACAGCTGCATGGGACACTCCTGCAACCCCTTCTCTCTCTCTCTCTCTCTCTCTCTCTCTCTCTCTCTCTCCACACATTTCCATATGAGGTGAATGAATGCTCATGCTAGGCTTCCAATTGAGAGGCAGGTGGGAGTCCCTGTATAATCCCCCATAGAGAATTCATGCAGCTGATTCTGTGGTGGATTATTTATGAGTTTCTTAAAGACAAACTTTAAGCACACCTGGACCCAGCAGTGCAGGGAGATGATGCAGATTCTGCAGGATGGAGCTCAGAAACACCACTGGATTAGTTTTTGCAGTTTAACCCTTGCAGCAGTAAGTTTGAGGAGAAGCACCATTTTTGACTGATTATTATTGAACAAAGCAAGCCTTTAACCTGTGCTGGGCTGAAGAGCATTGTGGTAGCTATATTGGTACAGTAAAGATGGATATCTCTCTCCCGCCCGCCCTCACTCTCTCGTTTTCTCCTCTTCTCCGCTCTGCTGCCTAGCCAAACCACCACAGCACACACTTCATCTGCCAGAACAGCCACTGTGACTCAACCACCCGCACACTCATCCACTTTACAAGCTCATCACGCCGCAGCGATCAGGCGGTCGTGCGGTAGAGATGCACTCGACCGTTAGAGTCAGCTTGAGTCCTCAACATGTGTCACAACAAAGCATGTCAAAACTTACTAAACAAAAAAACCTGCATCTCTAAAGTTTGTCTCTTGCTTCTCTAAAGCTGTTGGGGAACAGGAGGAGTTAAAAAAGAATGTTTAAAATGTCAATGGGATGCTTGAAAGAGGCTGTTTTAAATGTTCTGCCATTCGTTTATTTTACATTATTTCCTGGTGTCAGGTATCACTGGAAAAAATGAAGTGAACCACAGTAAAACTACCAGCATGTACCATTCTTCATATGAACAGTTCCAGAGTCACATGTATGTGTTTGACTTATATGTTCTCATTAACAGTGTAGGTGTTGTTCCTGAAGTTAATAGCAACAGTATGTTCCAAACCAGAAACACGATTTCAACAGTTATTTAGTGAAGTTGGTCAGAATCAGGGAGCTGTTTGAAACAGCTGTCCCTCGGTTTTTGCACACGCAGTCCTGCTTTGCCTTTTAAATCATTTATTATTTCCAGGCCTTCATTTCATTCAGCTCCTGCATTCGTTCCCACAAGCCATTCATTCACTGCCATCCCTTACTCCACCATTCATTCACCATTTCCATTCAGTCCAGCACCATTCATCTGTCAGCTCCGAGAGTGAAAGTGAGAGAGAGACAGAGAGAAAGAGGGGTGTGTGATTGGGGTGGGGGGAACCTAACAGCGCCCCCACCCAAAGACATACCCACCCACTCACTGTACGTGCAGGACAGCAGGACCCCCCTTGTTGGAAAACGAACACCCAGATCTGCCTCCCCACAGGCATCCCCTCTTCCCCTGCCCTGAACCCACCCTGTCCCCTGCTGGCCACTGTCCTTACCCAAACACACTCTCAGTGACACTTTCTCACACACGCACTGTACAAACACACACTGACACAGGATTAGATTTCAAATACCGACACACAACACACACACACTGCTGATTACTTTACACTAAAACCAAAATATCCAATGAAAAAACCACAGCATTTGAAAAAGCACTTCACTTTCCCTGTCTGTGCTCCCTCCATCTCTCTCTCTCCTGCTCTGTTCTTTCCCTCTCTCTCTCTCTCTTTCTCTCTCTCTCTCTCTCTCTCTCTCTCTCTCTCCCTCTCCTCTACCTGATTGTCTACTTGTTTTCCCTGGCGACTCCCCGCTTCCGTTCCCAGGCTGGGAGGTGGGCCTGTGGCCACGGCACACATACTTTCCAGCGCTGAAGGCCAGCGGAGGCTCCTCCTGTCCACATAAGCTTGCAGGAAGCCCTCCACTCCATTACCACTAGCACTACCATCCAACTACCATCCAACTTTTTCCTCTAACACTAACACTAGCACTACCCTTTCACTGTCAATCCATTCAACTTCTATTGTCTCTACCACCACTTCTAGCACTGCTGCTCCTCGCAACTTCACTGCTACTGCCAATAGCACGACCACTACCACTGCAAAATACCACCAACACTATCAATAAACTTCACTGCCACAGCCAAAAACACTGCCACTTAACTTCCACTAACACTACCACTGTCACTAGTACTTCTGTTGCACTGCCACCTGCATTGCCTGACCATTGACACTTTCGTCCACTAACACTGCCACTACTCTTCACTACTCTCCCTGCACTCACTAGCATTGACACACCTTTGCTAACCCCACTGCTAGCACTATAACGCCACTCTACTGCCAGTGCCACCAATACTGCCACTGGTGCTATCATTAGCACAGCAACTCTACTGCCACTAACACTGCCACTACTCTTCACTACTCTCCCTGCACTCACTAGCATTGACACACCTTTGCTAATCCCACTGCTAGCACTATAACGCCACTCTACTGCCAGTGCCACCAATATTGCCAGTCCAGTGTACAGCCACTGGTGCTATCATTAGCACTGCAACTCTACTGCCACTAACACTGCCATTCCATTCAATTCAATTGTTACTCCACTTCACATAGCCACTGCAAGACTTGCAGCTTTAGAGGAGTTGTGTGAAAAGAGTGAGAATTAATATATAAAGCTGATTTGCAGGTATTGCATTATGCAGAATCAATTAAAATGCAGTTAAATATAAGATTAATGGATTTTAATATGTGAAAAACAACAATTTCGCTAAAGCTACAGTAGGCCCAAATTCCCTTCACATGCACTTCAACCTAAACAGGCTTTGCTCTACCTGTGTTCACTAGCCATCACAGCCATAAACTCCTATAGTGCTCGGCATAGCGCTTTAGACCCCTTCTGAGCGTGAGTATTTGAAGAGAACTCAGACAAAAGGTGAAAGCACGATGGTGATCATCTAAGACCTAAACATTGAGCTAGAGTTTTTATCCGAGGCTGTGCATGTGACATTTATACATGGAGGTGCAAGACGTGTTTTCACAAATTCCCTGGAATACCATCCAGAAACCTCTGACTTTCAGGCTTTACAACAAGACTCACAGCAATGCATGTGCGGCTTAAGCAAATAGATTGGAATGGATTTGCCCTTTTCTTTGCTGTTGCTCAATCCTCTCAATTTACTTTAGACCAAAACGATTACAAAATTACAAGATTACAGTTTTAAAGTTTCTGGTAGCTAATCGAGTCGTTACTTCACTGAAGTTCATTGAGGTTTAAGATTACCAGCATTTATAAAGAGCAGCCCAAGATTGCGAAACTCCTATGTGTACATGAGGCCCTCTCTTGGACCGCTGGGTGAGTTTCCCACTATTCTGCCACACACACATTCTGAGGTTACATGTAGACACAGAGGTGAACCTAACAAGCAACTGACTGATCATCGGCCCACTGAGTTTTATATGATCTGAGTGTAATGGTAATCTGCACAGATTGCATAATGGCAGTGCGGCACTGATTTCCACATTTGCCGGGCTTTTACATCGGCCTAGTAATCACTTGCAGAGACTTAAAGGTTGTACGGCACACCACTAAAGCTCAAAAGCAGCTGTGGTGGCCGAATAAAAAGCCATGGAGGGATGTGTTATTAGCCACTGGGAGGTTAGCGGCCCCATGCTGGTACTGGCTGCTGTGGAAAAGCTGATTGGACTGCAGCTTTAGATTCAGCACTCAAGACACGTAGGTCTATGTGTTAGCCAGCGAGATATACAGAAGTTCATTTATAAGACTAAAGCAGAAGCTTACATAATTTGAGTTTTATCAGAAGCGAAACAAAGCATCTCTAGTTGCTCTTTATTTTAGTATTCTGTGATCTAGGTGACAGTGGATGAAACAATGACTCTGCTGTGTTGTGTTGTCTGTCCGCACTTGTTTGTTCGTGTTGCACTTGTGTCTTGTATGCACTGTCTACGTTGCACCATGGTCCTTGAGGAACGTTGTTTCGTTTCACTGTGTACTATGTATGTAGTTGAAATGACAATAAAACCCACTTGACTTGACTTGACTTGACTTGGCTTGTTATAATAAGCGTTTATTTCATTACATTTGACTTAATTTAAAAGGAAGATGTTGAGAATGGGGAGACCACCAGTAGGCCAACTCGAGCATGAACAAGAAATCCACAAGCAGAAAATATAAATAAAACTCTCGATCTGCAGGCTTGTTATTCAGTAACTGCTTTCAATTAGCTGTGATGAAATTAAATACGATGAAATTAATGTAGCTATGAGCAACTTAAGTGTGGCCACTTACGGCTTAATGAGCTAAACCAGAGGTAACACATTGTTGAAGTCTGCTACATACCACTGGCATAACAATGAACACCTTATGCCAGATTTCACATGCTGTCATAAGTTTTTATGCCAAATTCTGTTGAGTAATATAACAGTTTCAAGAGGTACAGGTAATTGTACAGGTAATTGTTGTAATATAGGTCATAGTTTCATATCTGCTAACTAGAGTATACAGCAGTAAGAGTGTTGGTATAAGATTATATGATATAATATGTAGTGTAACATGTAAGTCATGTAACAGTTATTGTAATTACATTACTAACACAATAAGAATTAGCGCTATACCTGAATATTTGATAGATGTGTGTTAATTGGGTAGGTTTTTGGTTTGTAATTTTTTTTATGGGCTGTCAATAAAGATGAAATATTGTAATGTTCAGAGTTCCCAGAAGAAACCTGGAGAACTCAAGATTATTGTCCATAATGCAGCTTCATTTTTAATTTAATAAAAATTCACGGAACAGGATTACACACATACACAACATACACAGCTTCTCCATCACTAAACACAACCCTTCGCTCTATTCTGGAAAAAACACCACTCTACCTGTATTCAGACTCTTCAACATATAAATTAATGCATAACTGAACCTAAAACAGCTAAAATAATAAACAAATAAGAAATAAAAAAAAACTGAACTACTTACACAACACACTGCTTCACCACAATCTTGGCTGTTTTGATTTATAACTATTAACTGCACTAATAAGATGTGAAAAACAAATAAATAAAAAATAAATAAATGAGCTAAAACAACTGCAAATGGTGAAAGTTAGAGAGAAATGTAAAAAGGCAGATTGACACAATCAAGCAGAGCTTTGCATTGTGTTGTAATAAATTCCAGCTGATGCACTATAGCTAAAAGCAGTTCAGTAAAAGCTCTAGGCACTTGAAGAGTGATCCAGTCAGTGGAACAAGTTCGATTATTTTCATCAGAACAGTCCAGGTGATCATTATTCACAGTGAACACTGATGTGATGACAATGACATGGTTCTGATTTTTTTAGCTTCCACAGAACAATGAACTAGCCCAGTTACAGAATACTGAACTTCATGTTTATATCAGAGGAATAATATTAAGTGACGGCCCTCGTCACACATTAACTACGCAGAGGTTCAGGCATGAGGTATGTGTAATGAAGGAATCATGCCGAGCTCTACAACTTTATTAAAACTGACTAAATGTAGAGTATATTATGACAGCATTACTCGTGCCCCAAAGGCAGCACTGAGAAGTCATTCCAGAGAAGGTGTGAGTCAGAGGGGCGGTCTGAGTTCGGTGTGACGCACTGAGGTCAGGAGCTGGTGGAGCTGTGATTGAATTAGAGCGGGTGAAGAGAGAGGGGCAGGCTCACAGTCGGGACAGAAAGCTCTCTGTGCCCTGCCTGCAGACAGGAAACTACCAGCTTCGCTTGCATTAAGCCTGCTTCCTCTCGCTCCACTCTCACCTCTCCACGACCCTCTGACCTAATGGCCTTCGCTCTGAACATGGCACTGATCCAGCAGAGAGGCCTGGCAGAGATAGTATGTGCACATGCGCGCACACACACACACACACACACACACACACACACTTACACACACACACACACACACAGCCAAGTTGGTTTTTTTTGTGAGTGTCTTTAACTTTAACTTTCCTTTTTCAGCTATTTTTACTGAGTGTAGTTGTATTCTGTGTTTATAAAAATTACAAAGCTGTGTAACCATTTACTGCCTGTTCGAAATTCAGACACCTTACTTTAACCCTTTGATGCACAAAAGTGCAAAAGTGACTTTTTGTGCAAAAAAACCACTTTAATATATATATATATATATATATATATATATATATATATATATATATATACCAAAGAGATACTCAGCAATACATAAAAAAACATAAGAAATGAATACCCATGCTGTGCTTTAGCTTGTGCATCAATAAAACAGATTGCTCTGGTCAGCAGTGCATCAACACAGTTCTTTTCTGATCAACTGTAGAAAATAACTGCTTTCTACCCTAAATTTCAAATATATCACTGTACTATAGTCCCATGTAGGCCTTATACATCAGATATATAGACACGGAAAACTAATCAATACATAAACCCAACCAACACTGCAAGACCATTCACTTTAACTACTGTACTGGTGCGAGTAGATCAGACAGCAGTGCTGCTGGAGTTTTTAAACACTGTGCCACTCACTGTCCACTCTATTAGACACTCCTACCTCGCTGGTCCACCTTGTAGATGCAAAGTCAGAGCCGATAGCTTATCTGTTGCTGCACAGTTTGTGTTGGTCATCCTCTCGTCCTTCATCAGTGGTCAGTGGATGCAGTCCACAGAACACTATTGTGAGGACAGCAGTGTTTAAACTTCAGCAGCAGATCCACTTGTACCAGCACAACACACACTTACACATCACCACCACCTCAGTGTCACTGCAGTGTTAAGAATGATCCACCACCCAGGCAGTCCTGACCACTAAAAAGTTGGTAATAGGGGGCTAAGAGAGTATGTAGAGAAACAGATGAACTACAGTCTGCAATGGTAAAACTACATATCGCTCCTATATGGTAAGTAAGAGTTTATATGGACAAGGAGGTGTAGCTAATGAAGTGGCCAGTGGGTGTTTACATGCATTTATTTATATGTGCATTTTTCTACCTTAAATATAGTTAGTATTATCAAAGCTTTTCATATATTAAAACTCTAATGCTGTAGTTGCACCATTTGACTTTACAGACTCATTAAAATTTAACAGGCATCTACTGAACACCTACTGAAGAAAACTGTTTCATATAAAGGAGCCACTTGTTAAATAATTAACAAAGTGAACATTATGCATTTTTTGGGGGGGGACACAAAACATTGCTTGTCATGACATTGACTGATATGTAGTAGTGTTGATGTTATATAGAATTTAATCCAGTAAACATTAAATACTGACTTTTTAACAGAAAGGCTAGTGTCTCCATCTGTAATCTCTACTCGCCTGCCCTGCAATGCTGCTTTATTTAGAGCTGGAATGCAGCACGCTTGCACACACAGAGGCGTGTCTCTATTTTTTGGGTCTGATTGGCTGCTTGTGTGAATGAATAGCATAACACTGGAATAGTAGGGTTTTCTTTCTTGTTCATCTGCCCTCAGACTGTACAAGCACCCTCTTTATGAGCTCAGTCTCACCCGGGAATAGAGCTTGTGTGCCAGTTTGGGTCCACAAGCTTCAACGTTCCTGAGCGCCTCCTCTGGTGCAGTATAAACCCCCTTATGGTTCTACTGTCATTCCTAATGATTATTTCCCCCCTCCCACATCAAAGTCTTTCTAGGAGAGTCAGTTTACTCACCAATTCCAACAACCCCCAGGCAGTTACCTCCACCCATACAATCATACAGGGTCTTTGAACGAGGAGAGACCTATAAACCTGAACCTCAAAGCTACATATTTGACATTACTAGTGAAATATGACTAAAGAAGCTTTGTTTTTTTGCGCCAAGCACAAAAACCACACACATTTTTTTTTTCTTGTTGTTTTGGCCCCGTAAACAGACCACATGTTGAGTGTTAAGAGCCTTCCCATTTATTTTTCAGCCAGTCTCCTCCTCCTTTATAGCGTCTCTGGCATCCACAGCACCTGTGAGCAGACTAAAGAGTTCAGTAGCACAGAGGACATTTTTAGAAGCACACAGGGCAGAACATTCAAATAAAAAATAAAAACAAAAGGATTTATTAGAGGTTCGCTGGAGACATATGCTTATGAGAACCAATTATCTATGAATGAAGTCCACTTGTTAAATATTTTTTTTTTTTAGAAATTTATATCAATCAAATCCGGGAATTTTTTAACGACTGGCAGTCAGATTTTATGTCTAATTAGGATATGGTTTAAGAAAGCTGCCTCTAATAAACTAATCCTAAAGCTTCCACAGCTAGTCAGAGCGACTGAGGACATGCCGAGAGAACTAACCTTACAATAAATAGAAACGATGATGGGGTGCACATAGTACTGTCCAAAAGCATCTACAATGAGCACATGACCGTCAGAACTGCAACGGATCACCCCCCTATAGACACCCCTTCAAGGCAATAGTATTCCCTGATGGCCAGAAGATAACGCGGACTGTAACACTACACACATTATTGTGAACCTGACGAAAAGTTCAACACATTATCCAGTCTGATGAGAGCATTGTGGGATGTGAGGCCACAGCGACCTCTTACAAGAAGGTGCCAGATACAACAGGGCACCTTCAGAGTTTTGACCTAATATTATAATAGGTCGGTGGTCATAATTATTTTTTGCTCATCAGTGTATAGTAGAACATCAGAAATATCAATGAAGATCTATAAAAGAACACGAAGCTAAATGTTCCCAATATGTCAGAAAATATATTTTATGTCCATCATTTAGTGTTTTTTCTGTACTTTTTATTTTGAACAATGACAGTGAAAAGAAAAAAAGTGCACTAAAATCACATGCTCTCACCCACACACACACACACACACACACACACACACACACACACACACACACACACTTCAACGAAAGCAGTAAATGCTGTCAGTATGGCATACACACACACACGCACATGTGGAAAAAACACTCACTCTTTCACTCACACACACACACACACGCACACGCACACGCACACACACACACACACACACACACACACACACACACACGTGCACAACAAAATACATTTTCCCTTCTCTCAAAATGACACTTAAATCCGATTCAAAAACAATATGGTCTTTTCTGGCCCTGCGCTGGAATGTATTGCTGAAGCATTCAACAGACAGAGAGAGGCCATGAATTAAAACGTCAATAGCCTATCCATATACAATGCAACTCCACCACTCCACTCTCTCTCCCCCATCCGCACCCCCAAACAAGTTGTGGCTGTAATTTTTCCCTCTCCATGAGTTTTACGAGCGGTAATGTGAAGCACCTGTAGCCACACAGAGGCTAGACTAGTGCAGCAGGAGTCTGTCTGTGAGCCGCTCCCACCCTTCCCCCCACAACGCAAACACACTCATAAGCACACAGGTGCTGAAATGAAGCATCACTGCTATTAGATTTAAGGTCAAACGCATTAGAAAATGGCAGACAATAGAGATGGTGACTTTAGTAAAACACTGTATGCATGAGTATCACTAAAGAATATACAAGACAGAGAGAAAATACTAGAAAGACCAGTAGTTTTAGTTAAAAGCATAAAACAGGGGGTGTGTTTTCTTTCATCTTGTGGAGTGTGACTACAAATGTAGTACATAAATGACACATGCAACACACAGTGCTTCTTTTACTGTAAATACAGGGTCTTAATAAAGTTGAGACACAGTCAAATACACAAGTACGAACTGTTAAGAAAATATCTGAGATCAACATGAACCTTGTTAGTAATGACTGCTAAATTACACAATTCTCGTTTTCTTATGACCAGTGACTTCCTCTTCTTTAGAAAACATATTCTGACTCACATTGTGACTCATTACATCACTGTCTACCAACAAATTTAACCAATAATATCCTGTTTTACCTCCCGCTACCGCCGCCCTAATCCTACATGCTCACAGACCCTGCTTGATGCTGCACCTTGGAATCTTGTTGTGGTGCATTCTTTAAAAACGCTACCACAACATGGTCTTTGAGCGACGCCACTAAAGATGAACATTTAGTCTTTTAAAGAACCATCTTTGAAAAACAAAACTCTGAAATTAAGCATTAAGGGTTCTTTGCAGAACTTTTAGTGTAGATTTCTTTAAACTTTAATATGTTTTTTCAGAGCCATACTTTTAGCACACTTTTAGAAAACAAGGGACTAAACAGTCAGCCCACTTCAGTACCTCTAGTTAGGGAACGTAACTGGAACACATTTCGTTGCAGTTACATTTTCTAGTCTTATTGACTCCAAACATCCTGTGTTGTCTCCAGCCTATTCATTTTATTGTTGTTTTATAATATTAGTCTATAAAAAGGCTCAGATATGTGTCTTCCACAAAAGGTTCCTAACTGGTCCTCAGATAGTTCACATTTATATTTGATCTAATCTTTCAACACCAAGGGACAAAGGACACATACAAATCATCTGGTGGTCTTTAAATGTTTCTACATACAAAAATATGTGACTTAGGTCAAGGTGAAAAATGCCCTGATGAAGTTTTACATTAACACACTTCGACTTGGCCCTAAAATAAAACGAGCTGAAGCCTTGAGTAATTAGCTAGGTTGTCATACTGTTTAGTTAGCTATGCTAATGCTAGTTACTTGGGGAGTACTAATAGCTAAAGTTACCCATACTAGTACTTGCTTTCAATCTCAATAACAACACAATGAGCCTTTAAACTTTCAAGTTAAGCTGATCTAGCTTCAACCAAAGTTCGGCTATGCTGATAATACTTGTAACAATTAAAGAACCCTTTTCACAAAGAACCCCCCACAACACATTCTTTATCAACAACCCTCTAGTGATGCAAAAACACTTCCATCATATTCTTTGAGGGTTGCATTTTCTTTGCTAAAGAACTCTTTAAGAACCATTTTTTAAAATGTGTAGAGAATGAAAGGGCACTGTGATTTTTGGTTTATGCCAACTTTAAACATATGGTGAAAATAATACAGCTTCTAGATCATCGTTGTCATCACAACATCTGTACAATCTCCAAAATGATAAAACATTTTGCCTTTCATGTTATTACAACAAGGTTTAGATTTTTGTATCTGAGTAAATGTAGACTATTTTTTTTCATTCCTATTTATATTTTTTAAGGAATTAATCAAATAATGTACAGCTGGTGTTTTTTAATGATTAAACAACAACAATGACATTACAGGGGTTTAATAGAACAGTGACAATATGTAAGATTAAATGTTCCCAGGGAGTTTATTAAATGATTAATAGACTGATTTATAAATAAACTTATTTAAAAGCTTCAGTTATTCAGTCTGGTCATATAAATAGTCGCGCCAATACAGCTCTTTTGAATTGACTGAGAGAAAGCTGACTCATACACAGCTGCTATGCATGGGGGGCGGGTTACCTGCCACTGCAGCTGGTGGTGTCGGTGCTTCAGGGAACCGTGTTGGCAGCGCTGCACTGAGCCAGAGTGACATTCATGAAGCCAGACCTAAGAGGGGAATAACTCAAAACTGTAGTTTTCCACTCCGCTCTTAGCACTGCCACCTCTTATTAGATAGAGCAGCTGCACTTCTGCAAGCTCTTCATGGCCAATGAGATAACGTCAGCAAGCAAGGAAGTCAAGGCCTGATAACCATCTCCATATGAATTAAACACTGTTGCACAGGCTTGTGTACTAATAAGAACCATTACCATGCTTACTCTCGCTAGTCTACATTTATAAACGTCTGCAACAAATGATTCAAGCTTGTGTTAAACCAGTGATGCCGAGCGTAATTGCTATGGGCGTTTTTTTTATTGTGCTGTAATAATCTGTAATAATCGGTTGTTCCAGACATAATTGGTTTTCGAGCATATGTTTGCAGCCTCACTAAATCTATCCATTAGTCGCTGCGCTGTGTTCCAAGCATGTTTCGTCCCTCTTATTTAAAAAGGGAAAGGAAAAAATCCCTCCATACCATATTACTCTGGCTGCTAATATGCTAGTGGATGAGTAAACAGGACCACATGAAATACCTTACCACTCATTTCACAAATCACACACCACTTACTCTAAATGGGGGGTGTGATTCCTTTCATCTTGTGGAGTGTGTCTACAAATGTGCTATATTAAGGCCACATGTAACACACGGTGCTGCTCTCGCAGTAAAAACAGGGCTTTATTAGAGCCAAGCCCAGGCCTCGAACCCCAGCTAGATAGGGTTTCAGGGTCAGGATCTTTCTATTAGCCACATGGCACAACTCACTGTTAGGCTAGTCCCAGCTCTGCAGTTCATCTCAGCGCTAAAGCCTATATGCTACACACATGCACAGGTTTGGGATGTAACAGATATTGGCACCGCTGGTAAACATGAGCCAATCAGTCTGTACAAAAAGTTTAAGTTTCATTTAAAACATACCATGAATCGAATCCCTTGCGAACAAAAAAACTGATCTGAATATTTTCCTATAATGCTTAAAAAAGGAGATGACATGGCGAGGGATTTCTCCACAGAGAATCTCTCAAGATCCTTCAGATTCTGAGGTCTGTGGACTCTCCTCTTCTTCTCATCTTAAAGGTTTTATTTTGGAAGTTTAGGTCAGGGGACTGGGGTGGTCAAAACCTTGATTCTGTGGTTAGTGAACCATTTTTTGTGTTGATTCAAAGCTATGCTTTGGTTCATTTTCCTGCTGGAAGGTCCAACCATGGCCCAGCTTCCTGGCTAGTGTATCTGCTGGTGTTTGATGCAGTCCATGATACCATGAACAAGTTGTCCAGAGCCTTTGGAAGAAAAACAGCCCCACAACATCACAGTCCCCCCACCACAATGGGGAGGAGGTACTTTTTGCCTGGCTATTTTGTGCCTATGCCAAACCCACCTCTGGTGTTTGCTGTCAAAAAGCTCTATTTTGGTCTCATCTGAAAATAGAACACAGTCCTACTGAAAGCTTCAGTAATGTCTGGCAAACTGTAGGCGCTTGAGTTTGTTGGTTCTTGACAGTAGAGGCTTTCTTCTGGCAATCCTCCCCAAACAACTTGTGGTTATGTAGGTGCCGTGCGACTGTAGTTCAGGAGAAGTTCTGAACCTAAGACTTGACTAATGTCTACAATTCGCCAGCTGTCATCCTTGGAGAGTCTTTGGTCACTTAAACCAAACACCTCACTGCGCATGGGCTCAAAACAGACATACGGACAATACAGACGTTCTCAGCAGATTCTTAACATCTCCAGTTCCTTTGAACTTCTTAATTATTGCCATGGTAGTATATAAATGTAACTGTTTAGCTGTTTTCTTGTAACCAGTTTGGCTGGTAGTGTACTAAAACGTTTGACTGGTAGTGTACTAAAATGTTTGACTGGTAGTGTACTAAAACGTTTAGCTGGTAGTGTACTAAAACGTTTGGCTGGTAGTGTACTAAAACGTTTGACTGGTAGTGTACTAAAACGTTTGGCTGGTAGTGTACTAAAACGTTTGGCTGGTAGTGTACTAAAACGTTTGGCTGGTAGTGTACTAAAACGTTTGACTGGTAGTGTACTAAAACGTTTGGCTGGTAGTGTACTAAAACGTTTGGCTGGTAGTGTACTAAAACGTTTGGCTGGTAGTGTTCTAAAACGTTTGACTGGTAGTGTACTAAAACGTTTGGCTGGTAGTGTACTAAACTGTTTGGCTGGTAGTGTACTAAACCGTTTGGCTGGTAGTGTACTAAAACGTTTGGCTGGTAGTGTACTAAAACGTTTGGCTGGTAGTGTACTAAAACGTTTGACTGGTAGTGTACTAAAACGTTTGGCTGGTAGTGTACTAAACTGTTTGGCTGGTAGTGTACTAAACCATTTGGCTGGTAGTGTACTAAAACGTTTGGCTGGTAGTGTACTTAAACGTTTGACTGGTAGTGTACTAAAACCTTTGACTGGTAGTGTACTAAAACGTTTGACTGGTAGTGTATTAAAACGTTTGACTGGTAGTGTACTAAAACCTTTGACTGGTAGTGTACTAAAACGTTTGGCTGGTAGTGTACTAAAACGTTTGACCGGTAGTGTATCTAAAACGTTTGGCTGGTAGTGTACTAAAACGTTTGACTGGTAGTGTACTAAAACGTTTGACTGGTAGTGTACTAAAACGTTTGGCTGGTAGTGTACTAAAACGTTTGACTGGTAGTGTACTAAAACCTTTGACTGGTAGTGTACTAAAGCGTTTGACTGGTAGTGTACTAAAACGTTTGGCTGGTAGTGTACTAAAACGTTTGGCTGGTAGTGTATTAAAACGTTTTACTGGTAGTGTAATAAAACCTTTGACTGGTAGTGTACTAAAGCGTTTGACTGGTAGTGTACTAAAACGTTTGGCTGGTAGTGTACTAAAACGTTTGGCTGGTAGTGTACTAAAACGTTTGACTGGTAGTGTACTAAAACGTTTGGCTGGTAGTGTACTAAAACGTTTAACTAGTAGTGACTAGTAGTTCTTAAACCTTAGTGTAGTGTAGCGTACATTTATTCTAAATGCATTACTTTATGTACTAGAATATAGTACTGAGTACTGAATGCACACTGTGTTGTAAATGTGTCTGAATTTCAGGATTTACTAATATACATTACAAAAGACTCTTCACTAAAAAAAAAAAAAGCAGTACACTGAATTTGCTCAATTCCTTTCCTACATCAACATCAACATGCTACAACATCACAGTCCCCCCACCACAATGGGGAGGAGGTACTTTTTGCCTGGCTATTTTGTGCCTATTTTGTGCCTATGCCAAACCCACCTCTGGTGTTTGCTGTCAAAAAGCTCTATTTTGGTCTCATCTGAAAATAGAACACAGTCCTACTGAAAGCTTCAGTAATGTCTGGCAAACTGTAGGCGCTTGAGTTTGTTGGTTCTTGACAGTAGAGGCTTTCTTCTGGCAATCCTCCCCAAACAACTTGTGGTTATGTAGGTGCCGTGCGACTGTAGTTCAGGAGAAGTTCTGAACCTAAGACTTGACTAATGTCTACAATTCGCCAGCTGTCATCCTTGGAGAGTCTTTGGTCACTTAAACCAAACACCTCACTGCGCATGGGCTCAAAACAGACATACGGACAATACAGACGTTCTCAGCAGATTCTTAACATCTCCAGTTCCTTTGAACTTCTTAATTATTGCCATGGTAGTATATAAATGTAACTGTTTAGCTGTTTTCTTGTAACCAGTTTGGCTGGTAGTGTACTAAAACGTTTGACTGGTAGTGTACTAAAATGTTTGACTGGTAGTGTACTAAAACGTTTAGCTGGTAGTGTACTAAAACGTTTGGCTGGTAGTGTACTAAAACGTTTGACTGGTAGTGTACTAAAACGTTTGGCTGGTAGTGTACTAAAACGTTTGGCTGGTAGTGTACTAAAACGTTTGGCTGGTAGTGTACTAAAACGTTTGACTGGTAGTGTACTAAAACGTTTGGCTGGTAGTGTACTAAAACGTTTGGCTGGTAGTGTACTAAAACGTTTGGCTGGTAGTGTTCTAAAACGTTTGACTGGTAGTGTACTAAAACGTTTGGCTGGTAGTGTACTAAACTGTTTGGCTGGTAGTGTACTAAACCATTTGGCTGGTAGTGTACTAAAACGTTTGGCTGGTAGTGTACTAAAACGTTTGGCTGGTAGTGTACTAAAACGTTTGACTGGTAGTGTACTAAAACGTTTGGCTGGTAGTGTACTAAACTGTTTGGCTGGTAGTGTACTAAACCATTTGGCTGGTAGTGTACTAAAACGTTTGGCTGGTAGTGTACTTAAACGTTTGACTGGTAGTGTACTAAAACCTTTGACTGGTAGTGTACTAAAACGTTTGACTGGTAGTGTATTAAAACGTTTGACTGGTAGTGTACTAAAACCTTTGACTGGTAGTGTACTAAAACGTTTGGCTGGTAGTGTACTAAAACGTTTGACTGGTAGTGTATCTAAAACGTTTGGCTGGTAGTGTACTAAAACGTTTGACTGGTAGTGTACTAAAACGTTTGACTGGTAGTGTACTAAAACGTTTGGCTGGTAGTGTACTAAAACGTTTGACTGGTAGTGTACTAAAACCTTTGACTGGTAGTGTACTAAAGCGTTTGACTGGTAGTGTACTAAAACGTTTGGCTGGTAGTGTACTAAAACGTTTGGCTGGTAGTGTATTAAAACGTTTTACTGGTAGTGTAATAAAACCTTTGACTGGTAGTGTACTAAAACGTTTGGCTGGTAGTGTACTAAAACGTTTGGCTGGTAGTGTACTAAAACGTTTGGCTGGTAGTGTACTAAAACGTTTGGCTGGTAGTGTACTAAAACGTTTGACTAGTAGTGACTAGTAGTTCTTAAACCTTAGTGTAGTGTAGCGTACATTTATTCTAAATGCATTACTTTATGTACTAGAATATAGTACTGAGTACTGAATGCACACTGTGTTGTAAATGTGTCTGAATTTCAGGATTTACTAATATACATTACAAAAGACTCTTCACTAAAAAAAAAAAAAGCAGTACACTGAATTTGCTCAATTCCTTTCCTACATCAACATCAACATGCTACCATTCTAGTTACTTGCTTTTGGCAGTAATTGTGTTGATTTAAGTTTTTATAATGTAAAAATGATGGAATTTTGGAATCATGTCTGTTAAATGCATTGGTTTTCAGTAAAACATGCTCTATTAATCTGTGCTGGAAAGGTTCTCTATATCGTTACAGCCACTAAATACCTGATCATCCACATCTCTTATCAGCTTGGTGGAAACTTTTTAAACTGAGAAGGTGTTGAAAAATCCGCTACAGAGAATGGCTTTTCTCTCAGTCATGGCAAGAAATGAGGTCGCTGTCAAAGACCTGGTTTATATTGTTACTGTTAGATTAAAACCTTGTTTAGTGCCAGTTTGTGTTCACTGTTTTAATGACTAGAAAACCCACACTGTTGCAGTTCAATGCACAAAATGACAATAACAAAATGAGGCTTTAACTAAAAAATATTTCTGATTTTAGATTTCTGTTGCCTTATTAAGTTACAGTAAAGATAGGAACAGTTATTGTGGTACATCTGGATATTTAGCCATATGAAAACATTTAAATAGCCCCAGTCAAAGTACATGTTTGATTACACACACACACACACACACACACACACACACACACACAGGCACATATATACGCAAATGTTATTGCACATTTTCTATTTAGCTTTTGTTTTGGCAATATATAGCAAGAAATAGAAATTATGCTCTAAAATATGCAGAAAATGCTACATTTCCCAGTAGAGAATGTGTTCATTTGCACTGATTTTAATTATTTTGCAATATGTTACATTCAGCAAATAAACAGTAACTGTGCATTAAAATGATCGCTAGCGGATGTGCACTTGTTTCACTTAGAAAATTATTAGCATTCAGGTCTACTGGCTTTAATCACAGAGGTGCAACTTCTCACAATTTCGTGGAAGTGCTTATAAACATCTTGCATGTTTGGTAGAGCATAATGATTTATTTGTAATTTGTGAGATGTTGGTGTGACTCTCGCTTTATTATCTTTATCCTGATACCCTTTCATCACAGATCAGAGTCACATAAACATCTCAGTCACAAATTAATCAGCACGCATGAGTGCAATAGTCCAACTACTGCATGTCATGATGTTGTGGGGAATATGGAGACGTAGCAGCACAAATGGTTAACAATGCGGAGTGTTTTGTGCAGAATCTTGATAGAAACTTAAATGTAGAAATAGCAGCACAATAATATGATTGCGGAATTTTGATCTACCTCCAAGTAAGTGACAACAACTGGCCAACCTGGAGATAAGTGATGTAACAAGCTGGGTATCTTATGAGAAAATTGGGATTCAAATGGGGAGTTTTGGTAAATGACAAAAAACAAACTAACAAAAAACACAAGAAGATTGTAGACACCTGCTCTTCCACTGTTTCTTCTGATATTAAATGTATGAATAGAGCGTTTGTCCCCCGTTAGCTGCAGTAACTGCCTCTACTGTTTTAGCAATTCTTTACACGAGATGTTGGAACACTGCTGTGAAGACTTGATTACATTTAGCCACAAGAGCATTCGTGAGGTCAGTACTAATGCTGGATGATTACTTCTGGATTATAAATGCCACTCTGACTCATCTCAAAGGAATCAGATGATGCTTCATTTCTCTGGTGAGTGCAGTTCCAGCTAGAGGAGGCCTTTATACCCCCCACAACCCAAAGCTGAATTATGTAATGTGTTGTTTTTTCATTTACTTAAGCAGTTTTCCAAAACATAAATAGTGTGTTTTAATGTTGTTTTGTTCCTTAGAATTAAAACTATTTCAGTCATAAGCAAAAACCAATTGCAGGTCATAATATGGCTAAACTGGTTTTCATCAGGAAGCTAAGCCAAACAGATCTGGCTCACTAATATGTGCTGAAATGCACATTATTACTATGGAAACAAACTCAGCTGTCACCTGTGATATCCTAGCAATACCTTAATAAACCACTGGAAACCACAGTAATAGCTTATTAACCATATGGGGTTTGCATTTATATTTATGGTATTTATCCAGAGTGACTTAAAAATGTTATCAGTTTACACAACACTTCACTCGCACAAGGACTCTTATTGGAACAGTGTAGGGTGCGTGCCCAGACAGGGGATCAAACCCTGCAGTGTGGAGAGCAGAGGTGTTATCCACTACACTATATCAACTACTTACTGTACCATACTACAGGCAAATGCTCTGCAACACCTAAGCAATCACATGGCAACCCATAGCAAGGGCCAAGCAATACTTAAACAACTACTTGGAATCCCACAGCCATGGCCTAACTAAACCTTACCAACCACCTGGGATTCCACAACAATGGAATGGCCTAGCAACCACCTGGAAAAACAAAGCAACACCCTAGCAACCACAGGGAATTTCATATCAATGGCTTTGTCGAGCCAACTTGAACTTCACAAACTCTCCCCTTTTACTTTTTAACTGAGATTCTGTAGCGAGTCACTCAATATTTCTTGGTTTTATTATTACCTTTAAACAGCTGCTCTTTACATTAAAAATAATAAATGCTCCAAAATAAATCACAAAAACACTTACAGAATGAAATTTTAACCCTCGCAACTTATTTAGCTGTAGGGTCATAAATGTACTACCAAAGTCTTTTTACCAACTGTTGAATACGTGTTAGGAGGAACTATATTAAAACATCTTGACATTTTGATTCACTTTATTTATGTTTCGTTTTGGAAACTAAAGCCAGCTGCCTCTTATATTATGTGAAATTTTATAATAGCACCAACAGAAATGGTGAACATCCTATCAGAATAAAAATCATTACAAGGTTTTGTTACCACACAGACTATATACTATTCTGTGATCAAGTACAGTTTTGATATAATTAAAAAAAATATATAATTTAGCTTTTTTTCTATGCAGATCTTTAGTTACTGGCTGGCAAATCAGAACATTAGGCCTCATTCACCAACATCCTCCCATGTTTTTTTCTTAAATTTTATTCTTACGAAAGCCTCTTTGTTCTTACGAACTGCAGAATTGTTTACATATTTGTGCTTTTGCATGTATGTAGATTCTGTTCGTACCCAAGAACACATCCCAAACAAGAAAAACATAGCTGAACGTCAGAATTGTCATGAGAACTATGAGAGTTATAGGAGGAAAAGACGGTTGGAAAAAAACGGTTGGAGAGTTCCAGTTTTTATAAATTTAAACTCAGAACGGAATAGTGTGGGGCATTTTTCGGGGCACCGTCTTCATCTGGTCATGACCCTCTAACTCACAGTAGAGGCATCTCTTACACTGAACTCACACCTAATGTTTATTCAGCCACAAATGATGCCTGGTTTTCTAAGTGATCTCCTTTAATTACTTCTTTTGCTAAATGAGCACTTAAACACTCATTTAACTGTGCTAATTAAAGCATGTCCATCGATCGTCTATGCAATCTCAGCGAGGATATAATTGCAGTGAGAAGGAGCGTGACCGCAGCTATGAAGCGAAGCTATAACTTAAAACAGACGCGGGCAGTTAGTGCAGAACGAAGTGCAGAAGCAATTGGGCACTGGAGCTCGTCCAGCTCCCTGCTGGCACTCTTCAGCTCGCTCGCAGCCAGAGACGTGTGGGTGAGTGTGTGTATGTGTGTGTGTCATGGTGTAAGTGAGAGAGAATGATGGGCAGATGTGAAAAGGCATGAATAATTTACACATACCTATCCATTCTCTCTTCATCTCTCCTCGGCAGGGAGAATGAACAGATCTATTTCAGCAGAAACACAATCTGAATATTCTTTTAATAGCAGGACTACATAGGACCACACTTCAGATCCTCAAACTCACATACACACAACTACACCATTTATTAGTTCCAGCAGTGACTATAATAAACAGTAGTTACTGAATAATACATTCTAAAATTATTATTATTATTAATAATAATACTAATAATAATAATAATAATGGCTGGGTTGTGGAATAAGTTATAGACTATGGCTAGTATAAAACAGCATTCAGGTTAATCTTGCAAGTAGTGAAGCATTAAAGCTGAGACAGGGGCAGTCGTGGGCTGAAGGTTAGAGAACCAGCCTTGTTCAAGCCCCTGAACTGACAGGACATGACCCCCAACTGCTCCCCGGGCACTGTGGATAGGGTTGCCCACCGCTCTGGGCAAGTGTGATCACTGCCCCCTAGTGTGTGTGAGTGTGTGTGTGTGTGTGTGTGTGTGTGTGTGTCTTTAGCAGAAAGAACAGACAATATTAAAGCACATCTGACTGTTCAGTGCTTTTAAAGGGCATCACACACGGATATACCATCTCATGTCATGCATTCTTCTAAGCATTAGAAGCCATTGGTTATAATTAAAGCTGACACATGCTGTAGCTCCATTAATCCAAGCACTGTCCAATTCCTCAGCGCATCACAGCACAGTATCATCATTTTGTCTATAACTTTATTAAACCAATGCCATACTGAGGCCATAGAAATCACATGTAGCTTAAAGTTCACACAGCTTGTGCCTTTCAGCTCAAAAACAGCGGGTTTGTAAAGAGAACTGATAAATGAACAATTGTTTTTACTTTATTTTACTTTATTATAAAAACTACTGAGAACGTCAGCCATGTTTCTCTTACTAATGAACTCATAAAAACACAGTCCAGAGTGATTATGAGGGCACTATAGTTTCAACAGCGCACTGAGCATTTCTAGTAAACACTGCAGATCATTATATCAGCTGAATGTGGCCCAAAGTATGTTATGATTCTCTCGTTACTTGGGCGCAGTCAGAGAAATTAATGGCAGCAGCTGAATTCTTAAAAATGACCAGATTCTTGACTCTTGACGGTATAAAAAAAGAAAGGTTCTGCCTCCTGCTAATGATATAGCAAAGCGATGATAAGATGTTATGTGAAAAAAGTAGCAGTCATTTTTACACTTTTTCCTTATCGCTTGCTTCAACTTCAGCTTTACTGAGGAGAATCTGTAATTCACTGATTCAGGCATTTTTGCTGCCATTAAGTACAGTTACTTACACAGTTCACGCCCACACAGTGCACCACTAATGAGGGACCATTTTGGTCACCATCATGTCATCAGAAATAAATGTTGTGCTGTATAATACACTGTAACAAAGGCTAATGGTATTTACATGCTTGGCCAGATTCCGCTGACCACAAGCGAACACTTATAGTAAACTGAGAGTAAACTATAGAGTCAACTGAGATGGACAGCAGTAACTGTGACCATAACACAATATTTCTTATGGATTGTGTCTAATGGATTTTCTGGAAATGTATCTAGAAAACAAAAAACAGTAAAGAACTTTTAGTCAACTTGAATTGGGAATATTCTGCTGATTTTAAAGTTGATTTGATCCCTATTAGAATCAAAATCCCAATAAATCATTATATTTCTTTACAAGGTTTCGTTTCCACACAGACCACATATTTATTTTGTGATCCAGTAAAATGTTTTTTTATTATTACGCTTTATTATTGCACAGCAGATCTTCAGTCACTGGCTTACAAGATAGAACACTGGGACTTTGGTTACTAATAACCAAGTGATACATTTTTAAGATTATTTGATATTTTTTTTATTTATTTAGACTATTTAACACAAATATCTGCAAGAAAGTCTTATAATTAAGTTATAATTGTGAAAACAGTTACTCTATACTTGGTTGAGCCACTTGAGTCACTCTCTACACACAAAGCAAACTTCACTCTCGCTTTCCTTCCTGCTCTCTACACACAGAAGCGCACCTGAGCCAGGCCCTCAGGTGTGTGTGACTGTATCTTTTTCCCTCTTACTGCTAATCAAAGCTCTCGTCTGATCCTCATCCAAACAGCAGCAAGTTCAGTCAGAGAATTTAACCCTGGAGGAAACGTGGGGCTCCTTTGAAATACAAATGAACAGGTACCTTCAAGCTGTGCACACACTCACACCTCCATTTACTCACTCTCTCTCACACATACAGTGGCGGGGGGCACGGGAAGGAGATAGAGACAAAAGAGGGAGAGAGAGAGAGAGAAAAGAAGAGAAAGCGCTTTTGGAAATCATAAATTAGTCATAGTTGGCAGAAACACACAAAAAAGGTAATTAATGGCCATAATTTGTCGTATGAAATTTTGAATCGACCCCAAGCCTCTAGCACAGCGCTTTAATATTCCGCACCAGCGAGGCTGCCAGTGCAGCCGCATGATCTGCACTCCAATGAGCACGAAGGCGCGTATCAGCGGCCGATCAGATATGAAAGCGATACATGCACGCACCTGTTTGTTTTACAAAAAACACTTAAATCACCCAGAAGTGCACATCACTGCAGCTTTGAGGTTAACAGAGATAGGATCTGACGAGAAGTGGAAAAGCCCAGAGCTGTCGGCTCATGGGATGTCCCAAATTTCTATTCCTCCCATTTGATGAGGACCTCTTTTCATTAGGAAACTGACTGCTTACATGTTTAAGTAATACATCTGAAAACTGTGTATGATTACCTTCTCTTTAAAAGACAATAAATAAAAAAGCTAGATATACATTTGGTACAGTGAATAAGGAGTGTTTGGAATATAGAACTGACAGTAATGTGTATGCTTCCAAAATTGCAGGACTAGGTGGAGAAATCTACCGTACCAGACAATGAAGGGGACGTTGGCACTTTTCATACTTTTAGACATGGTTAATGTTAATCTTTAAATAGAACTGAAAGTTGGCGACCTATCTAGCATCCTAGTCGAGGATTTACAAAACAGTCTGGTGAATAGAAAGCCAACGGCAGCTCCCACAACAAGATTCTGGACTTATTGTTTAATAGCAAGCAGCTTTGCTCAGTGTTTGACCCTGAAGAGACTGACTGGAGCACATTTATTAGCAGCACAACCCCAATTGCAAGTAGCAGCCATGCTGTGTGATTTTATACCTGTTTGATGGTTGAGGCTTAAACTGAAAGTTTCAAAGTGAGTAGCAACTTTGTTGTTGATACTGAAAGCAAATAACTAATATATGTAACATTACCTACCAGCCTCCAGTAACTAGCATCAGCACAGCCAAGTATGGTTATCTAGCGTATTACATCGATGTTCATTGTATTTTCCTGTCTATATCAATGTCGTGCTTCTGTGCGAGCATCACTGTAAAAAAGGGAAAACTATTTGTGTCATTGTGTCTACATGGTGTGTAAAACTGCATCTGGCCATTTTTTTACAAGTCACATGTGTATTCTACATCAGAGAACTAATTAAAATGCTGAAGAAGTGCATTAAATGGCATTGATATACAGAACAGTAAAAAGCAATAATTCTGAAATTGAAGTTGTTTTTTCGTGGTTACAATGCTGTTTAACAGTTTGTCCAATCAGAGCTCACATCCTCAAAACAGTTCTTATCACTCTTAACAGAAACTTGCTGGCTAAAATTACACACTTTGTTTGCAAAAAGGTCCCAAAACAGTAAACACACACCACAAAGCAACCCTACAACTCACAGTCACACAAGTAACTGTTACAATCACTCATGAAACAATCACAAAAACGTTCAAAAGGTTCAATTTGAAACTTGGACCTTTGCTGGTGTTGGAGTTTTAGGATATTGGAACACATTCGTGTCTCTTTGGTAGTTTTACATTTAAGGGCAACCTCCACCAACTAAAAAGAGATTCTACCCCAAATTTAGTAGCATCCCGCTTCTGGCTGGCTCGGCCAAGGGTATGTAGGAGGCGTGGCAGTGCAGAGCAGCAGCACGCTGAGCACCGTGGCGGCACTGCGCCTGTACTAAGACAACCTTCAATCTTGTAAATAGTTGTGGCTGTTAGCTTAAAGACGTGTAAATGTGTTACTGGTGCTATTCTGTGTTTGTGCTCGGCGTCATGTTGAATTGCACAGCTAGAGGTGACCTGCCTGCTATCTCGGCTGCCTCAGCAGCTTTGGCCAGTGCTTTCTCTTCTGTTCCTGCATTATGTTTTCTGCAACTCCTTCCGTGCCAAGAAGTCTAAATATTTTCCTGATCAATTTTTGCCATTTTCCTGATTTTTTTACCAAACTTTTGAAAAGCAACCGTGATTGATGATGCCAGTCCCCAGGCCTGACTTTTAGGGTAGGTCTTGACTGAACTGACATTTACAGAAAAATTCCAGCAACAATTACATAGACCATGTCATCAATCATAATCATGTTCATGGCCTATAATCAAGTAAAATTAAAGCTGACACACTGTGGCAATCACAGTACAGTTGTTTTTTTTTTCCTGATTGTTACACACTGTTTTTGTGCGCTGGTACTGATATCTGAAGCTCAGGGGGTTGTTTACGCTGGTGCAGTGTATTTAAACCCAAAGAAACACATTTTACTACATTTCTGTCTCATTCCAACTTGCTTACACATGTTTTGCACAATATTAAGCACAATTCACCATCTCCAATCACAAATCCTTTTAAAACATAAATGCAGAAAATGCATAAACGTTACACCACAGGTTTCCTGTATGGATCAGACTTTATAATAAAAATACTTTAAATAGGTAGATACACATTTTACTTTATGCAGTAAAGCTACACAGTGGTGGTTTGTATGATCTGGCAGCACCTGTAAACATTCAGCCAGTGAACTTCAACCCAGCAAAAAACACATGAATAAAGAACAGCAGCTACAGGTACTACACTGCAACCGGCTGTATGATGAAGCTAGCTAAAAGAAGAAGAAGATTGGGCGAGGAGGAGTGTGAGGACAGAGAAGGCGAGGAACAGTACATCTCTCAGGTCTGCACAAGCTCCATTCCAGAACCAACTGAGGCTCTGGAACCCCGCCTCCCACCATATTCACCTTTTCTAAATGAGGAATAAGAATTTTTTCTCAGTCCAGACCAGCAGATCACCTGGTTTCTAGTTGTGGAGGATAATTTAGGATCTGCCCTCACCGGAGAACACATTCTACAAACACACTGTATGTGATGTAGAATGCTTAGTTATGACCAAGTGGAGATGAGAGACTGTTTTCTTCTTTCTTTCTTTCTCTCATTATTTATTTATTTATTTAATTATGTATTAATTAATTCATTTGTTCAAACAAATTCTAATGAAATCCATCTAATTTTGTCTGCTGTTTGGTCTAAATTTAATTAAATGTTTTACATTTTTTAACATGTGGTATGTTTTGTGTTTTCATTCCTTCTGTAAACACCAATAATTACAAATAAGCCATTTATGAATAATTCACTAAAAGTATATGAAGTGTCATTTCACTGTTTCTAGTCTGCAGCAGCAAACTCGCTCACACGACCTTATTCTCAAAGGGAAAATATGATTTGCCATAGAAATTTATATAATAGCTGTATTTGATATTTTGATGTAAATATCTTTTTTTTAGAAGAATATTAATATTTTAGGAGCCAGAGATCCACAGTGTTCATATATAAAAGCTTTGAGCACTTTTCTGAATTAAGGACAATACAGGGCAGCCAATCTGAACCGAGCTCATTAATATATATAAAGAGAAGTTGGAAAATCTATGGAAAATGGATGCGTGGTACATAAAACCACATATATTACAAAAGCTAAGCTGAACCTAGAAGAAATAAAATGCAAATAATGTAGGACGTGGGCCCTTCATTAAATTAACTTCTTTAAAAAAATGTAGTTGTTAAGAGTTGCTTCTGTGGGCTGTCTGAATTCCCACCCATCCTTCTACTCGTACACAGACGCTCTGCCAGCTTGGCTGGCAGTAACCCTCAGCAGCTGGGTGATGTGTTATGGTTCCTCTGGCTATATGACTAAACAGTGGGAGGAGCCTGATCAGAAGACTGATGGCTCACCCACAGCGGATGACACACTGAGTGCCAACAGGCACAACTCACACACTCATAGTGCTATTCTCTATTCATACTTCAGTCTTTTTCTCTGTACCACACACACTGCGCAGGACTCTGTTCATTGTTTCCTGAGGCGTGTCGATATTTCTAAGCGAACATGTGAAAGGACACTTAACAGTGATTTATGATCTCAGTTCAGTTTAAATGAGAGCTTGCAGTGCTATAGCTGTTACAGTTATTTAATTATTCAATGTTAGGCAGGTTAGCTAGTGAGAGGCCAGAGGGTAGATGACAGATTATATGACATTAATAAAGCAGGGTTCCCCATGAACGTGGTCAGGGTGCAATATACCCCCTGATATGGAGGGGGGGGCTTGTTGACTTGCTAATCAAGCGACGGTGGGCTGCTTACTTGCCATAGCAGTGTTGATGTTAGATAGTTTTGTAATGTCTTTCACCCTTTAACTGAGATCTTACTCATGTATTCATCTGTCTTCAGCTTGAGAAACGGCTCAGTTCACTCTTTTTACCAAATCCTTTGCGAACTGAGCAAGTTTTCAGATTTACAAACATGTTGGTCATGCAGTTAGTTCTTAATTTACATGTTTGGACACTAAGGACAAAGTCGTGCCATTCTAAAGATATTCTTTTGGCCACCCCATGATGTACAAACTGTGCCCACTGCACAGAGTTCGATGTGGCAGTAAGGAAGTACAACACCCACTGCACATTTCAGAATTCAAGCAACTTCCTGTAAGGTCATTTTGACATCACAGTCAAAAATAGCAAACATGTGAACACAAAATCATTGAGAACATTCTTCACTACACTAATGGAAGCAGCTAATGTAGCTAGACACTCTAGATAGCTAATATTATTTCTTTAGCTACTGTGAGTTACTGGCTGGTTGGCTAGCCAAATTAATATAAATTAACTGCTTGGTGCTTTGTCTGTAATGTTCCATCTTCTATCTTCACTAAACAGCAGACTTACACACTGTATCAGCAGAGTTAACTTTAGAGATAACACAATCTGTTTGTGGCCAATATCAGCAGAAAATGTTAAATCAAATATTAGTGGTTATTAATTAAATCCAGTGATGTAAAAGGAGAGCGGTGGGGAAAGCGTAGTAATGTTTTTCACATTTTTTAAACATTGCGGGACGATAACGTCACAAATTGCTTCTCCATTTTTGTTCATTTTAAGTTTTCTGCATCATTTGAACGCTCCAATGCCCGTTTACACTGTGTGACAATTTCATGCTGAATGGACCAATAGAAGTGATCCAAAACAGCTGGATAAATTATGGTTCCAGTGACTTACACTGAAAGTAAAGTATGTTTTGGTCTCTCAAACTGCCATGTCTGCTAAGGCTTTGTATATTTTAAAGTTAGCTTAGTGCAGGTCATTGACAAAAGCATAACAAGTCTCCCTATTCTCTACAACACTTCTTTATTCTCTTCTCTACTAAATGTGTAATCATCAAGATTTTATCTACAGGAATACACTTTCTCAGACAGGATAGCATATCAGACCTAGAAGATGCCCCAAACTTGATTGACCGTAGGTTGCTACTTAAAAGTGGAATACAACACATGACAAGACGCCCTGGTATCCACATCAGATTGCTGTGTTAATAATATTGTTAGCTGTGTAGTCCTTACTGAGGGTTAGCATACAGTTTAGGTAGTTGGGTAGCACGGCGGACCAGTTTAGGTGCTCATTTCAAATGAAGTGCTTTAATTAAGCAAAGCACAGACTTACCAATTAGACTTTTTGCTATTGCCATCTCATACTACTCTCTCTCTTCAGAGAGTTGATCATCCCCCATCCTTTGTTTGTATTTAAATGACCGTCTCCTCCCTGATACCAATCACCCCCCAAGGTGGCAACATACCAATTCCCCTTAATCTTGACAACCCAAACTAACCGCTAACAGACTGGTTGTGATCGACTGAGCTGTATTTCCCGTGTGTCAATAAACTACGCTAAAGGTCTCCTGACTTCTGATTCCTGAAGGCCAAAGTTCTAACAACATTTTAAAGCTTAATAGATTTCGATGGAAGCATAGAAGATCTGTTGGAATGTCAGTCGATACACAAAGTTTTTGTATCTGTGTTGGCAATCTGTCATTAATAACTTGCTGCTTTCACTGCTGGAAAAAAGAGCACAGACCAGCTAGTCGCTACCAACACATGTTGTGTTTTTGATGCTGGTTTTCTGGTGAACCAGCATGAACAGCATGGAACTCATGTTAGTCTAAGCTGTTTTCTCTTCTGCAGGCTTGTGGAATTAAAGTTAGTTTTCTTGTGAAACGGATACTTAATTAATGTGTCAGGTAACCACATATAAACGCAGTGTATCAATAAATGCAAGTTTATTGATCTCAGTAGTTACATCTCGTATGTTAAAAAGGCTAAATTATTACCAAAATAACAGAATTATTTTTACTGCACATGCAGGATTGACCAGCACATTGTGGGGTCTCTGACGCACACCTGTCCTTCAGGGGCCTAGCGATCCTCTCAGCTGGTAAAACTGCTCAGTCTGCAAACCGCTGTGATGTTATGCGGGGTGGCTCTGCTAAGAGATGGCAGAGAGTGCCAGTGATAGGAGGAGCCTTGAGAGCCTGAGATGAGGAGGACGGCTCTGAGTGGAAAGAGATCCTCCATCCGCTTTATAGCTTTTTCTTATGCCCGTACAGCCGGGAGGGGGAAAAAAGAAAGGACTCTCTCTCTCTCTCTTTCTCTCTCTCTTTTTTCAGATTCACATAAAGTTTGAGATATTTGATGATTTATAGGGAGAGGAAGAGAGGAAGAGAGAGGGAGAAAGAGAGGGTGAGAGGGAGGGGGTGGTGGCAGGGGGGTTTAAACATGATGCAAACCATTTGGAGAGGGGAGTGGAGGCTGCCAGCACAGCCTGCTCTGTTTAAACTGGAGAGGAAGTGACCGTATATACAGCATGCCAGCAACCCCGCTCTCCCCTCGCTCGCACACACACACACACGCATTATCGCCGAGGTCAGTCCCTGGCCATTGGCTGCAGAGCGTGTTTGTTATTGTAATATTGTGTTTCTTTACATCACCATCCCAGCCACCGTCACCATTATTATCATTATTCCTATTATTACAATCTACGAGGCTCGGGGGCAGACAGCGGGGGCAAGAAGAAAGGCGGCCGGAGGAGGAGAGAGAGAGGAAAAAAGATGGGCTGAAGAATGAAAGGCAGAGCAGAGAGGGAGGATGAGAGGTCAGCGTTTTCCCTCAACACTCCAACATGACTTAATCTTGCTGCACTCTGAACGGAACCTTCCCAGGGCCACGGGCCCACCACACCAAGAGAGGAGCAGGAGGAGGATGAGGAGACGGGCTCTATTTGATCACCACTGTAATTCAGAGTGACCTCTACTGTCTCCTCATGATGCTCACATGTCCACTGGTAGGAGAGGAGAGAGAGATTGGTCAGCAGAAGAGGTGCTCCATTTGACCTCAGCTGAAGGCCAAAGTGACCTCAGCTGCCTCCTCGTGACACACACACACACACACACGTCCACTGGTGAAAGCAATGTAAGAAAATACACTATTTGTTTTGCTTTGCACTACGGCACTATTTGTGCTTCTCTGTGCTGCTCAGCATTGCACTTTAGGAGGACTGAGTCTGGAGTGTGGTCATACTGTGGCGTTTATAAGAGTGCAGAGGGACGCTAGGGGACACTTCAAACCTTTTGTGACATTGTGTGATGAACCTTTCTGGCGCTTTTATTTTCAAAGGTGTAAAGAGAGCGTCTGAAGAGCTCTTTGAGAAAGAGTAGAGAAAGCAAGAGTTTCTACAGACCACAGCAGAAGTTGTAAGTGACCTCCACTGCATCCTCAGTGACGCATGACACTGCATGCTCATGCATGTGCAGTGGAAAGAACACCTTAAGAAAACACCAACCATAGGAAAGGGGGCATCAAGAAAAAGAAAGTGAGAGAAACAGGAAGAAGAGACAGAGTAGAGAGACAGATATAGAGGAGATGGGTTCTATGACCTCTTGACACAAGCAAAACACTAAGGACACTTTTAGCATTCTGGCTCTTTATAGACCTTTCCAATGGACGTGTGCTTGAAGAGTCATTATTGTAAACGAGGAAAGTATAAGTGTAAGTATGAAGAACCTTAGTAAGGTTTCAGGAATCTCTAAAGAATTCAAACACCACAGCAAAACTGAACTGCTGAATTATACTTTCATTAGGTGCTTAAAATGCACATGTATGATGCATTTTTATAACTCATAATAAAATTCCAACTACCGTAAGAAGAGTCCACTGCCAGCTGGTGGGACCGGCAGGTGATCCCCAAGCTTCCGAGGACGCATCTTTCTGTATTAATTGGCATCCCCACTCCGGAAAACACACAGAGCTTGGGCAAGATTTGTCCGCAACACTGTGGCAAGTGCTGCTAGGCTTCAGTGCACTGTTAACAAGCTCTGACAGAGCATTGGGTATGATACGGGGAGGGCCTCTGACCTGAGGCTACAGCTTGGGAGTGAGAGAGGGGCCGATAGTGCAGGTGTCAGGTGCTGGGCGTGGAGCAGTAACGGCACAAGAGGGACTGAGAGCCCATGTCTGGAGTTATGAATCCACACAAACAGAATGTCAAACCGCTGGCTCCCACTCACCCACATGCTGGTCATTAAACTACAGACTGTTGCAATACTGTTTCTAATGTGAAATCAGGAGTGATGTGCTAAAGCCTTGCTTCACAGTAACTACAGTGACTAGTATCACCTTTTGCACAGACTATACATACATGTCACTCAAGACCATGTGTTATAACACTTGTAAAAATATTATAAAGCATAGTCTGTTATTATTACTGTTTCATTGTACCATTTGCATACTATTGCACTGCTGTACTGCTGTAGTGTTCAGTACTGCACTGTGTACTGCTTAACACTGCCTATTACTGCACTGTGTACTGCTTTTACAGTGTACAGAACTACACTATATGTACTCCTCTGTGCTGTCTGGTACCGCATCGTGTACTGCTGTCCAGTACTGCAGGCAAGCCTTTTAGAAGGAGTCTGAAGTGTGGTCATACTTTGGTGTTTATAGGAGTGCAGAGGGACACTTTCTTGAAGCTACGCTTAGAAAGGAGGCAACACTTCAAATCTTGGGAATCCTCAACTCCACTGCAGCAAATGTGTTCTGTGTTCATGTTACCTTGTCAAAATGTTCTACATTAGAGCAGATTTATAGCTCCAGCTCCCTGCATAAAACTTTTGGTAGGACAGTTTGATAGCTTAAATCACCTTCATCAAAAAAGCCTACTATCATTGGAACTACAAAGCCTAAGTCACTGGGTTTTTTTTTGAATTTCCATAAATGGTGTAGCAGTCATTATAAACATCTTATTGAGGAGAAGAAGTAGTCTGAACTGAATTGACAGTAAAAACAGCAAAATGTTTGAATGCTTTGAATGTGTGAAACATTTGAATCCTTAGTTTCCATATGGTTCTCATGTTAGTATTGTGCTGCTAATTTGAAGCCAGTTAATACTGTTTAAACATTTTCAGTATGTAACAATATTATTATTATTAAATGTGATATAAAATTTTGTGTTGTGGGTCAAATCTAAGTTGATCTATTTAAACTAACCCACGCTGAATTGTGATTTTTAAAAATTTGAATGACCTAATATGTACGGTACTAAAATAGTATGGGCAATGGCAAAGAGACAGCAATTAAAAAAATTGAATTGAATCTAATTGAACTGAATAGAACTATATTAAGAGTCTGTTTAATCAATGTTTTCTGAATTCACCTTCAACTAAACAAAGTAAACAAAAGGTATTCACAAAAGGAAGCAGATAATAGAGACAGCAGTGAAATGAATGGAACTGAATGTAATAAAATCAAATAACCGTAACCAGAAATGAACTGAACTGAATAAAGTGTTTGGGAAATGGCAAGAACAGACAGCAACTGAAGAGAACAGAATTGAATCAAATCTCTTTTAATCTAAATGACTTTGAATCGATCCAAACTGAACTGGATTGAATGTAACAACCAAACCAAATCGAATCAAACCAAATCTAATGGAATGCAACTGAACTGAACAGAACAAAAAAGTTTGTGAACTGGTAAACAGAGCCGCTGAGTAGGGTAGGAGTGTTTTATGATAGGGCATGGAGATGTTGGGCAGATTATATGGAAGGGAAGGGAAGTTTGAGGCTGAGATTGATGGGGCCTCACTGCTGGCGCTGTGAGGGAGCTGGCACAGAGAACGAGTGAGAGCGGAGATTAGCCAACCACTCACACTGCCACATGTACAGCAGAGCGCTGCAGCCAGATGCGCACACACACACACAAACGCAGGTCATATCTCAATATCTGCTGCTCTACTCACATACACACACCCATAACACACACACACACACACACACTGCCTCCCATTTCCTGGGTTTCTGGCAGAATGACTCACATGCACAGAGAAGAAGGGATGGAGAGACTCATCTGGTTTCACAAGAGGACGGAGTGGAGGAGGCCAGGGTGGCACTGGGGATCAGTAACCACACTAATCTACACAGGACAGCCAAAAACCTCCATCTGATCCTGCTTAGCTACAAACACACACACACATGCACGGTAAACTATGAAACACTGAGCTTTCCAAAACTGAAAGTGAGCATCTGGCGCATGTGTGTAGGTGTGTTTTTGCGCTGGTGATTACAGTATGTGTGTGAGAGTGAATCGATAAATATGTGTGATTGCATGTAAAGGTGTAAAACCTGCATGTGTGAAAATGAGAGTGTGCAGCGGGTGCGGCACATTATGTGAAGGCATCGCTGTGTGTTTGTCTGTAATGGCATTTAGCAGACTGTGCAAAAGTCAGAGACCAGCCTTCATTTATTAACTTTGCCATGAAAACAGAAAATTCAACAACCCAATATAAAAATATTTTATATATGCATTTTATATAAAATAATATGTAGTGTGTCCACACTTTGCAGCAGGCAATCTGTCTTCTCTTTGGTCTACTTCCGTTTCACAGTTATGGGTTCTTGACAACTACACAAGCTTTTGGACACACAGCCTTGAGTTTTGACATCTTACAGTGGAGGAATGGACAGTAACACCTGGGTGTTTTTTAGACCTGGAGCAAAAGTGGAGCTAGTTTAAAAAAAAACAACAGTTTTGCCGAATGTTTAACCAATAGAGATGGTTCCCAATCTTGGTCCTGGAGGACCCCTTGCCTTGCACGTTTTTTGATTGCACCTCCCCTACAACACCTGATCCAGCTAATCCGCCAGTTAAAAAGCCCATTCTGGGTGTTTTGGCAGGGACACACAAAAATGTGGAGGGCAGGGGGTCTTCCAGGACAGGGCTGGGAACCTCTACCAACCTCTGGTGTACCAACATGGTTTTCAATGGAATCACATTTTTGAAACTTTTGCTTTGCTTATGCATGGGCATAACTATACATCTACTCCTCACAGAAATGTACATCTTAATAGACGAGGGGTGGTCTGAGTATTTGCTGTGCATTATATGTGGCCACAGACAAACACCTTAGAGCTTGAGAAGACATCTGTGAGGTGTGGAGGCGCATGTGTGTATATGTGTGCATAATGTGTGTGTGTATATGTAGCAAATGCATCTGCACTGTGTGTGCACGATGGCCTCTGTGAGCGAAAGCGCCTGTTGCGCACACGCATGCATGTGTGTGTGTGTGTGTGTTGTGCTGCTGGTGGCTGTGCTTCAGGATTGTGTCGAGGGCGTCTGTAATAAATGTGCCCGAGCGTGAGGGCCCAAAAGATATATCACAGACAGAGGGGGAGCAGAGAGAGTGCACAGGGGGAGGAGGGGGGAGAAGGGAGGATAGATTGGTGAGGAAAAAAAATAAAAAAATGAGGAGGTGGTGTGGAGGGGAGTTGGGGTGGGGGGGTTTTGGTAGGGGGGGCTGGTTTCTCCTGGGTCCTGCTATGTTTCCCATTATGTAAGCCCTGGTCACCGGCAGCATGCCAGCAGGCAAAATAAAAGAGTCTCTCTGGCTTGGCACGGCTCGTATTTTCCTATCCTCGGCGCGGGGTCAGGGAGGGGTCAGGCAGCTGGATGGGGCTGGATGGGGCGCTGGGGGGATTGTGGGGTCTGGGCCGGCCTCCAAAAACCCAAAAGGCCCTGGGTTCAAGTACCAGCTGAAAGCAATCAGGGGGAAATCTGGGAGTGCCACAGCTGCTCTGAGTGCGCCGCTGTACTGCGGCCCAACAATCTCTCTCTCACTTTCTCTCTTTCTTTCTTGCTCCATTGTTTCTTTCTCTCTGTTTTTCTCTTTCTTTGTCTCTTGTTCCATTGCTTCTTTTATTCTCTGTCCTGATCTGTTTTTTATTCTGCTCTGTCTTTCTTTGCTTTCTCATTCTCTCTCTTCATGTCACCCCTGCTCCAATGTTTTCTTTGCTATCTTCCTTTCTCTTCATCTCACCATCTCTTTCTTTATATCTCTCTCCTTCTCTTCCTGTATCCAATCTTAAACTTCCCTCCTTGTGCTCATCTCTTTCTCTTTGTCTCTCTCCCTCCCTCTCTCTCTTTCTGTCTCTCTCTCTCTCTCTCTCTCTCTCTCTCGGGAGACGGACAAAAGAGAAAAAAGAACAGCATACTTTCAACATGAAGCCAGCAGCGTGTGTCTGAGTGTGTTTGTGTGAGAGAGTGTGTGTGTGTGTGTGTATGAGGTCAGAGGAAAGCCAAAATGGAAAACAATAATTCCAACACAATCTGCCTAAACCACAATGAACAGCACACGGTGTATATGTGACCACGTATAATGTTGGAGGTTCTTTTGTGAGCAGTCTGATGCTGATGTCACTTGGAATTAGTGCGAATTAGTGTGTTCGGATGCGCATGTGATGGATCATCCAGGCAGCAAAGCTAAACTAGCAGCAGCTCAAAAAACACTCGGCCCAGTGAATCACAACTGGCACTGGCCCTCATCACGAACCTACAGTCACATGATGTGAGTGCCTAGTTTCTGATGACTAGGCCGGTTGGCAAGGGTAGACATCAGAGAAGTAAGACTGGGTGGGGTGCCGTTACTAAGTCTGACTAAGTTTTTACCCAGACACGACCCCTTCTGCTGGGCATTTACGATCAGTCTTGGGCGCACGCACGCACACACACACACACAGACCACCTCTCACTCATCATTAACACCCCCGATTACTGCCAAGTGACCCACTTTCGACCCCTGAGGTCGCCATGACCTCTAAAAAAGTGCAGCCCAAATGCTGTCGGTTCGGCGGAGCGGAGTGTGTGCCCTGCGTAAAGCACTCAGTGAGAGTGACCACAGAGGAGCGGAGAGAGAGAGAGTGAAAGTGGAGGCCAACCCAAAGTTCACATGTAATGAATCCTGCTGTATGTCCATATAGCAATTTAGTGGAGACAGACACGGGGCCAAGCACACGGCCAGGCAGACGCCATCTCTCCTCACATAAAGCCCAGAGAGGGGTGGGGAGAGAGATAGGGAGAGAGAGGGGGAGAGAGAGAGAGAGAGAGAGCTATTAGAGTTTCCTCCTGTGCCAGCTCTTTATCCAGCCCATCACCACACTGTTCAGCCACAGTCTGGCCAGACAAACACCTCCGCACACTGCTGAGTGTGTGTTCTGCGTTCATGAACTCAACAAATGACACCAAGCAAACAGAACTGAGAACTGGCACAGTCTATAGGTGTCTATATATAATTTAACCCCTAACACTCAGTGGGGAACCCCTTTAGAACCTGACTTCAGTACAATAAAAACTATTCTTCTGTTATTTTAGTTCAGTTGTAATTATTATAGTCATCAATCAAAACTGGTTAAATTCTTGGTTAAACTCCAACTGAAAAAGATATTTGGGTAGTTTTACCCAGGCCGGCTTTTGCATTGGTCGAAAATGGCCCACAGGCATGCATCAGATTAACCAACCAGCATAATTAAGGGTCAACTAATCACAATAGCTAGGAGCATAAATACAGGCCTTCTGGACATTCTAGATATGACATTGATTCTGACCAGATGTTAGAAATGGGAAACACTGGTAGCTCTATACCAGGGCTGTTTACATGTTAACATGTTTTATGTTGAAGCAGTTGTAAACATGTTTTTTGTAATGTTTAAAAAAATAATCACACTTAAAATTGATTTAATGAAGGCAAAGTTTTTTATAATTTATAATAAATAAAGTAATGGTTTAATTTGGATGTTTAATTGGGACTGTTTTCCGGTACCTATACAAGGATGAAGCCATTGCTGCCAATCCATTGCGGTGTGTGGGCTGGAGGAAAGTAGTAAGTGTGGGACCGTGCCAGGTGATGACTCATCTGTGATGTCTTTTACAAGACTGAAATGTCCTCATTTAAAATGGCATTATGTGAGAATTGGTATCTTTTGCTTTTGAGGCCCCCCAACAGTTGCAGTAGATTTCACACCACTGTTGCAAATACAAATCGTGCTTTGAGCCCCCCTCATGGACAGCTGTACCAGTGCATTGGTTGATGAGTTGAAGGAAACGGAATCTGACTCCCCTATACATGCATATGGATTCAGAAGTTTACACTCATGGTTTCGGTTGTTTCTGTGTGTGTACTGAGTCAGATTCAGCATCAGAAGTGGAATAACCATTCCAGAGTAATATCAGAGGATATGATTACAGAAGTATGAAACTTTTAAGGCTTACTGATGTGAGACTCACCAAATGTCTGGCTTGAAATGAATTCATTTCTTTGAATGCTAGTCTGAAATGGGACTGAGGTTAGATGACTTGCGTCATCCGGAGACAAGCTTTCGCCAACGAGTAAAAACCAGTCCAATATTTACTCTTGTCCAGTCTCTTACTACGTCTCTCTCTCTCTCTCTCTCTTGTTCTCACGTCCTCTCACATATTCTTCTTCTGTCTCTTTCCAGTCTTTGCCATGATGTCCATGCTGGGAATACCGAGCTAGTTTTGTCTTACAGCAAGCTGAAGACCCATAGGTGTGTAACACAGGGCCGAAAACATGATGCAGTACTTTTGCCTAAAGGAGTAGATGAGATGTTTTTCCCCTTCAATATCCTTTCCATCATTTTCTGCTGACATCTGCTCAAAACTGATTCCTGGTATTGAACATGTGCCATCTGTAGTTACTAAAATGATACATAAGCTTAATTATAATAGGGAGAAATTAAAATGTATATCCAGTTCAAACAAAGGGCAGAAAATAAAAAATAACAGTAAAGCCAGAATAATAACATGCCACCTTTTACACATATACATTCCACATACAAAAAGAAAACAAAGTGCTTAATCAACAAATCACTGAGACAGTGTATGCGCTTAGCAGGCTAAGCAGTCAGTGGGTTGCTGAAGCTTTATTTAGATAAAAAGTCTCAGATAAGTCTCACCCTGTCCTTGCAGTCCAAACAACAAACAATTACATGTAAGTAACTCATTTTAAGGACCGGGATGTTGTGTGTGCAGTGGTGAGGACTGTCTGGATGATGCGCATCGAAGTGTGGCAGGAAAGCTTTCTCTGAGCCAGCCCACCCTCAGTGCCACAACACATACAGTGTCAGCTGTATGCTCTACACACACACTACTGAACCAGTAGTGTGTGTGTGTGTGTGTGTATACTAACAGGCATGGTCTGGTCAGTGTGTTGGATGGGGTTGTGGGCGTGTAATGTGAGGGACCGTGTTTGATGTGGGCATGCACAGGAGCAAAGCCTGAACTGAAAATGGATTGTGTCAATCTGAGGTTTAAAGGGGAATTCCGCTGATTTTTCAAAATGTCTGTATAATTGAATCAGTGCAACGTAAACAGAGTCATTTAGAGTGGTCTGATGTGAAATGGTGCATTGTAGAGAAACATACCGACTCGGAGTTCCTCACAGCTGCGGTGATAGAAACCAGGGGTCGCCGTGTCAAAATGTAGACATTCTATTTACCGTTCAAAATCATTTAAATTTGTTATGCCGAACACGAAGAAACAAAAAAAGAACCCAAGAATGCTCTCCACCTTGCATGTATTTAAAAAGCCATAAAAATCTATTGGCTTATTGGTCAACATAACATAATTTCAGTAGTCTTCTGGTTCCTTCAATTGACTTTCAAGGAAATTTAAAGAGTTAGCAATGTTGTTCCAGCAGAGTAGTGGCTTTCTCCATGCGGTCATTCATTACATACTATTCTTGTTCAGTGTGATTATAGCCTTAATAACGCTGACATTATCCAGTGTAAGACAGGTCTGCAGACGTTTAGATGTTACAGTGTGGTTTTATGTGATCTTTCAGAATATTGTAATCATTCTTGCTGAGTGACCATTCCAGGGATGGATAACAATCTGCCTGACAGTGGTAAGGTGAAGTCCATACTCGTCAGAAGTTGTATTTTAAAGCTTTTTTTTCAGCCTAACCAGAAACAGGAAATGTGTTTTTGAGACCCTCAAAAAAGCTCACACAGACATGGCATATGCTAACAAACAGGTGTGGTAAAGACCAGACTCTAATGGTAAAGAATCAGGTTGATGTTTTTTTCCCACACTCTCAACAGTCATTAAATTACTTGAATCTCCCGACCAAATACACAATGTTAGATCACTTTTTTCAGAAATATTTGTGTTGTAAGTTTTCTTTTTCTGTTGTTGTGCCTGTGGTTCCCAGATGTTCACATAGGTGTCCCCCAAAACTCTTGCGACTAACATGAATTTGTGCACTATGGTGTCCAAAACAGATTGTCATTTTGCTTATCATTACTCCACTGTACTGGCTTTGTAACATTTTTAAGATGTGTCATATACATATACATCTAAAATCAGCATTTGCTTGATGCACTGCTATGCAATGTGTACTTGAGATTTTTTTGCGGTGCAGATATCATGGCTTCTGTGAGCCTCTGAAAGCTACACTTACCATTACATTAATGTGCATCTTCACTGAACTATAAATTAGCCTGTTATCACCACTGACATACGCTGTTACTACATACAATTATCCACTGAATCTGATATGACCACCCTCATTAAAGTATGTTCTGAAATTCTGGATAAACCAACACTTTTGGCTTTAACAATATACTAGCTATCCAAAAGCATTCATCCCTGCTAATTAGCGAAGGCAGCTACTTTCCGTGAGCTTACTGCTGACATACAGCTTAACCTCCTTGAGAAAAGGCCTGCCAATAGAATGAAGCAGCCATACATAAGCCTAAGGTCACCATTTACAGTGCCAATGTTCTCCTCAGTGACGAGGCTTCATCCACAATCTCTGTGATGAGTTGTGATCCAGAACTAATCATCCAACATCAATATCAGTACAACATAGTGAGCTGCGGCTTTTCACTGCAGCAAAGTGGAACAAACTCTGTATTAATATGCTTGACTTCAGAAGAAACATTGAATAAACAGGTGTCTTTAAAAGTTTATATATAGAGTGCAGCTTCTCCAAATTCTGTGGAGCAGGAAATAAGCAATTTTCAACATTGATTCAACATATCAGGGCTGATTACACATAGAGAATTAACACAGAGCTAACCAGACTGGGCCTGGAGGGGAGGATGTACTGGAGAGGAAGGGCAGAGAGAGGACAGATAGAGAAAGAGGAAAGGGGGTGCAGGGAGAGAGAGAGAGAGAGGGACAGGGAGAGATATGCTAGACATCAGGAGGATGACTGAGTGGGGCAGAAAAAACAGAGGAAGTGATAGAGACAGAGCCAGGGAGACTCAGACACAAAGGGCCGAGGTGTAGTGTGGACGTGTGTGTGTATGTGTGTATCCAGGCGAGTAGAAGTGTGAGAAAACGTGTGTATGACTGGCTGGCTGGCAGCAGTGAGGGCTCTGTGTCGTCAGGCTGGGCCCGAGCAGGAAATGTGCTGGGGATAAGGCAGCCATGTGGCAGGATGTTATGGATTTCTAATTAGAGCAATTCATCTGTCAGCGGGGCTACGCTTTCACTGCAGCTTTCACTAAGCCAGCCGACCCCCAGGCCCACAACACACCCAGCGCCGGCCGCATGCTCTACACGCTACTGAACATGGCATGACCGACACCCGCTTACATCCATTACACGGCAAACGCAGAGGGCCTGCTAAACGAGGTAAACAAATCCAGTGGTAATGATGAGTATCTTTCAAAAAAATTAAATACTGCATTTACAGACCTCAATTCCACAACGGTTGTGCAGTCTGTGCAGAGTGGACCAAACCAGAAGACAGTAATTAGTAAATTAAATTTGACCTGTTTTAATTGAAAACAAATATAAACCAAATTTGGTCCATGCAACACATTTAATGAGCCACTGTGTTACATATTTCAGCATTAATGGTGCTCTCACAAATGTTGCCATGCCATCTGAACTAACACCATGATACCCCTAGCCTTTTAACCGTCTTGATAATGCTTTTTTGTCTCAGAGGACAAATAATCCATATTTATTTCTTAAACAATCTGAAAACTTGACTTGATTAAATTCATGTTTACACATCAGTCTAATGAACTTGAGCTCTGACAACCAAGCGGCATTTACGGATGTTGTTGACATATGACTTCCTTTGTGCAACTACAGTCTTAACTTGAATTTGTGGATGCAGCGACAAATGTGGTTTATTTTTGTGGTAATATGATGATATCAAAAACATTGTGGTGATATCACATACACATGCTGGTTAATGGCGTGCCAGCTGAGGGTTTTCAGTCTTGCTGTTTACACATATATACTGTGGCGATAATGACGATAATACTATGCAAAACTATGGTGCGTGCTCTGCTTTCCCCTGCTTGAAGGGCCAATAGTCGTTGTGTTATAAGTTGTTGTTTGTTGGTCAGTGATGTGCCTAATGTGTTGCAATGCATTTTGCATTAGGTTGAGTACATACAGAGGATGTGCATGGTGAGTGACTTGCCTGATATTACTGGGGCTTTGTAAGTGCCTTTTCTGCTGGAATGCTATAGTCCTTAACTTCTATAAAACTTATTACAGGCATTAATTTTAGAATATTTTGGTATAGATATTTACAAATACATTGGTGCTGATAAGGTATGACATACTCCTTTTTTCTGTTTCCTTAAACATATGTCAAAATGTTAACTCTTGGATTTGGAGTTGGTACTTAAAATGATAGTAAGTGATTCTACACTAAGTAGTTTATAACAGTTTACACTAAGTGCTTGACACTTACTCAATGGATTAATGGCAAGTCACACAGAAGTGATATGAGTAAAGTCTACCTAGATTGTAATTAGTATTTAATTGATTATTAAACTTGGTTTGTTCTTGGTTTTCTTGCCATTTTCAGTCTGAGATATAGTGGCTTGCATGTAGAAAAAAAGAAATAAATAAGTACATTTTCAGCCCTTGAGATTTACTCAACAAGGTTGCGCTGACCAAACAAGCATTTATCAGCTCCATCTGACAACTCAATGTATTTCATTGAATCAACACAGCTAACTCAGTTTCACACAGTTACATGCATCTGTTAAGTAACATCAGTAAGATAAAAACAGTGGGACGTCATGTTTCTGAGTGCAGTTATTAGTCAAATTCATATTGTTTATATGTGCACAGTAACAGATGAGACACAAGTCGTATAAACACACATGTGCTCTTGAAATAATGAAAATGTACTACAGAAGTATCTATTACAGTAGCTAAACACTGCTATGCTTACTTCTAAATCTAACCGCAGAGGAAATGGCACACACAACCACACACACATACACACACTCACCCTACCCATGTATCACCAGAACAAGCTATTCCATTACATCAGATATCCTGTTGCCCTTTTTTGACTCCTGCAGTACAACAACAGCAAACAACAAACAACAAACAAATTGCATGAGTGTATGTGCATCAGCTAAAAAGAGAAGGCTTCATGAGTCTCGCATCCAAAAGTGTTCTTAGAAGGTTAAGTAAAGTAGAACCAGCTGGATTCTTAGAAAATTATAGGCTTTATTATACTTATAGATATATCAGTCATTCACACATCGGCATATGACGTTATTCTGTGACGCTGGTTTGAAACTGAACAGCAGAGAAGGGTGGTGACACTCCTGAAGACCAAAAAAAAACCAAAACAAGACATGGTACTGTTTCAGGTTAGAACTCATATACAATAGTGTTTTTAATCATCTACACTAAAAGTTTGTGATGCATCTTCCCATTCAACATATTTTTTAAACAGAAACAGTTTCGTTTAAGTATTTTATTAACCGAATAACCACATTTTTACAATGGACCTTTCCATGCCCTTATTTCCCCTTTAGTCTTGTGTTTAATGTCTTTTTTGTTTGATGGCCTCATATATTGGAAAGAGCAGCTCTGCAGAGCAAAGCCTATTAGGCTCTTCATGTTCTCTCTCAGTGGGATCGAGAGTTTCTTACTGCCACTGTGGGTCCCTGCTGCCATTTTTACTTATTTTTCAGTGACTTTGGAATATTACTGTTAATATCATGACTAGTTTAATTTACATGTTATTTTATTTTATTTTTTTTAAAGGTGCAGTTCAGGACAGTACTTCTGAATAAAGAAAAAAAAACACACTACTGAATAATGTTTTCTTAAAAGTTATGAGAATTAGAAAGCAACATGTTAGAATGTCACTGTTTTCAGAAATTCCACCATCCTAACCATTTCACTTCCCCTCTATAATAACCAAGTGTTACATTCACAAAAGTTTCTTTTCACATTTTCTCATAACTTGAAACTATTTTCTAAAATTAATGTGGCTCATATGTGCACAGTTTGAGCACTTTTCTAACAAAACCCCTCTCTTGTGCTGTCAGTACAATTACACAAAAGATTTTAGAGCGCAACACAATCTTTTACAAGCACCTTCAATGAAGTGGCCATGGAAATGAAAAGTGACATAGGAGCACAAGTCAAAGGATTTGTGTGGGCCAGAGTCTCATGAAGCACAACAAAGTATTTTATTTTATAAAGTATTTTATAAAGTATAAGCCCTATAGTAGTAGTCCATCTACTTAGTTATTCCACCTTTACCGCATTCACCAGTAGGCAGAAAACCTACAGGACCACCACAGAACAGATATTATGTGGGTGCTAGGTCAATCTTAGCACCTCAGTGACACTGGTGTGTTAGTTTGTGTTGCACTGTTTTGAGTGGATCAGACAAAGCACCTCCACTGAGGTGCCTTGAAAACTCCAGCAGCACTGCTGTGTCTGATCCACTCACACCAGCACAACACAGTGTCACTGTCAGTGCAGTGCTGAGAACGAACCACCAGTCAAATAATACCTGCTCTGTGGTGGTCCTGAGTTAGGTCCTGAGTGTTGATCACAAATCATGTGAAAAAAAATTTAGCAAGTGCACCTATATGTTAAAAGGAGCTGATAAAATGAACACTCATTTTATGAACACTATGTAGATACATGGTAGGCGTACCTAGCACTAGTACCTAGTGCTCAGTGAGTGTATATAGAATACTAGCTATGGAGCTGGGTTAACACCTGCTTACTTTATGTGCATCTGATTTGGACTAAATTCATACATTTTGCCACGGAGTATAACAGTTTGAGCATGACAGAAGTCATTGCCAGGTCTTTGTTGTGGAAGACTTAATGAAAGTTTTCCACATATGAAAGAAAGTTTGTGGAAATCTTATTTCAGTTTCATAAGTTATTGCATGTTAAAGCAAAACATATTTTTTGACTGTAACATTTTCTTTTCTAGGTGAGAATTTTGTATAATGGCTTTCTTACAACATACATTACACTTCTCAGAGGTGTAACTTCATCACACTGTATTAAAAGTAAGATCAAGTTAACTCAGTAGTCTTGGTGGACTATTGAGGTATACACACTGTAAACTAATTTAACAGTATCATTTACCGTGGACTTTATGGGCTGCTTAGTAACTTCAATGTAACAATGTTTAATGTAAATATACAATAGCAGGTCACATTTTATTGGATGGTCTCATATAGACGATCTACAGGTTGATTAGCAACAATATTCTTATTAGAGTCAGTTTTAGGAGTAGGTGTATGTCTTGTGTTTAGGTTTAGGGTTAGGTCTAGAGTTATGTTTAACATGTAGAATCTTTCACATTTGATAGACATTCAGTTGAATGTTACTTAAAACAGGCTGAGCATCTACAAAGCATCTAAAATAGTCCAAATACAGTGTTACTCAATACTGTACTGTAATACAGTATACATTAATTTCACTGTACTTCTATACCGAAACAATTGGGAACATGTTTTACAGCTAAAGAGTAAAGAAATGATAAACTACAGTAAACGGGACATATAACTGTAATTATAACAAAGTCCCCATATACTGTAGCTACAGCACCACCACAGCAACAACCTACTGACGCACTGTTGCTTACATATACATATATACACATACATATATATATACATATATACACATACATATATATATATGTATGTATACATACATATACTCATTTGATCAGTTTACTGTATAGGGTGTGCTTTTAATAACCAGATCAAGCCGCACTGTTCTGACACTTACAGGATACTCTGAGTTGAATTTCAGCTTCTGGCCGGCTATGGAGGAGGATAACCTACAACATTTGGGTAAACTTATTTTGGTTTTTGCCACACCAAGATGGCAACACCAGGCCTTAAACCTTGTTTCTGTTTGATTTTATTTAACAAGATAATTGCTGGTTTGTGGTATTCGGGTAGTGTGGGCGAAGAAACATTAACAGCCGTCTGTATTTAAGTGCAAGCATATAGTCCTGGGTTGAAGCATTTTAGTGTTTGCTGTGGTAAAACATGTAGCCCGTATAGTGATCGGTTCAACTTTTTAAACCAACTTTTGTTACCTCAGTTTCCTGTAAATACTGTACTTAGGTTTACTTTTGAATATCTCTGAAAAGTTTCTGTTTCCATGTTTCGGAGTTGGCGTCTGTATGCTGCCACAGACTGGAAAGAACCATTTTTAAGAATTTTAAGGAACCACTGAGAAAGGAGGGGTTTAAATGCTGGCCACAAACCATACAGAATCTAAAGTTACTCAGAGTTTACAAAACATTGGACACAAGCTTCTTCCTTGGACAGATGATTCCAGGTAAAAGGTATGGTTTGTAATTGATTACACCTGTTAAATCCACCACAGTGAAGATGAAGAGATGGGCTCTGGGAAGGTTAAAGGAGGATTAAAAGCTTGAATCGGCTAGACAAGATGAAAGATATAAGTGTCTTCTCATAATGGAGTATAAGGGCAGTTTCCAGTGTAGCTGGTTTAAATCTGTCAAGCACCGATGTGCTGCCTTTGTTTCAGGTTCAGCAGTGTCTAGAATGTATACAGGGTAGAACTATCCACAGAACACCTAGCTAATAGCAGGTCCATTGATTAAAGAGATGAAAAGTGCCTGTGTAGATTGCAGCAAGGCAACTGAGCAACACTGGAAATGCATCAAGAAAGAGACTATAAGAATTTAGAACTTAATGTAAATGAAGTGAAGCAGCCAATCAGTGTACCTCTTGCTTCAAAACTAACTAAAAGCACTAATAGTAGAAGTAGTAGCATTATGGTCCCTGTTAGGATTTTGTTTTCTGTGAATCAAGTTTGCACATCAACAGAGACAAATAACAACTACCACATAATCCTACATAACAAAAAATAACAATGAATAAATTAATAAATAAATGCATCCAACACTGGAGCATGAGATCAACATTACTTGTGCTGATGAATTTCCATTGCTGCTGTTTCATGTTGATAGAAAATAAACAAAGAGGTCCATACATCAGTCATGCTGTGCATAAACATGCAGGATGATGGTGATGTGATGGTGCGGGCTGTATTTTGATGGCACACACTGGGGTGTTTGGATGCCACAGAATATCTGAGCTTCATTTTCAATCATTGCTTCATAGTAGCAGTGCAGCCCACTGTGTGCCACAAGGCTTAAAGTAGGACTGTTACTATAGTTTTGATGTATAGGATGGTTAATACGGAAGAAAAGTACATTCACAATTACGGATGGACAGTAACAAAGTACAGTTACTCGAGTACTAAGTATATTTTTCAAGTATCTGTACTTTTTGGACATTTAGACTTCAAAAAATATTGTACTTTTGACTCCACTACATTTCTTTATAAGTTATTTTTACTCATTACTTTGAAGCAAGTGAATAAAGGAGAAAAAACAGTGATTAATAAAACGTAAAGGTAAACTCCTCCAAACACTGTCAGCCAATTACAGTAAATTCCTCCTATACTGTCAGCCAATCACAGACAACTTCTCTTACACTGTCAGCCAATCACAGAAAACTTCTACACTGTCAACCAATCATGGTAAACTTCTCCTACATGGTCAGTCACATTCAAAGTGCTGCTTTTTTTAACCGTTTGAAATTAGCGGTACATTTTTTACACCAGAGCACTCATGAAAACAAGTTGGGTTAAAACAGAAAGTCTTGTGTGAATCCACTGCTGATGCATGCTGTTAGTTAGCTTACGTAGGGCAAATGCTGCATTATTAGCATTAACATTAACACTAATGCTGCAAATTAACATTACCGTCCTTTCAGAAATACATGTTTTAATCTGGTTAAATAAACCCAGTTAGTAACTGCGGTAGTAACGTCATGAGAAGGCAGTGCATTCAGTCAGCTGTTGTTGTAAATTCATTGTGGCTACAATACAACAACGTACAGCTATTAAAAAGAAATAGTACTTTTAAATACTTTAAAAAAGGAAGTAAGTACTCGAGTACCTTGACTCAAGTAAAAAATTTAACTAAACAGCTTTCACTTGTATTGGAGTAATATTTGACCAGAAGTATCCACACTTTTACATAAGTCATGCAGATGTGTCACATGTATCTTCAGTGCCAGGTCGAACAAAGGCCTATGACTTTACATATACGTACTGTAGCGTCACACTGGCTTGTTTGGCTGTGGATGTGTGGAAGGCGTGGCTGTGCAGAGCGGGAATATTTCAAATAAACAATAAAATAACAAAAGAAACTGAAACATGGCAAAGGTGGCTGTCACTATGCAGTATATGCTGTTACTACACTGGGCTTGCTGATTTGATTTTTAATGAATGGCCCTTTTTAAGACACATGCAGAATTTCTGGCTTGATATGATAATACAGGAAGACTTTTGGACAAAATAAGATTACATTTAAAACTAGGTATGATGTGCAGTGAGTATAAGCTAAATCATATTATTTGATTATTTGGCATTGATTACCTTTTTTACCTAACACTGCTAAACCCAACAGAAATGAATTATTACTGAAAAGCTGCAGCAGTGCTTTTTACTAAAAAAGTCCGGCTGGGATAAACTGGCATATATAAAATTCGTAAACACCGGGGTTCTAACCATTTATCCTGCCTAGCATGCTCATATAATTAGTATAGCGTAGTAACAACGTGTTTATATGTTTAAATATGTTTTTACTGTTAATTCTGTGCACACACAGCTTAATAACACTCCTTTATTACTCCCCTGGTAAGCCGATATAGGTTATATTAATAATATCCTAATTATTTGTTTTCTGAGGACATTTGCCTGCTTCTTGATCAAATTTTCCTGTTCCACCTTAAACTGTCCTCCAGCTACATTGTTGTACCATTTAAAGTAAATCAGGAAAATGTCAGCAAGAAGCTTCTACATAAAAATCTGACTTCGGTCTTGTAGTTTTAATGCTGGTCGTATTTTTGCTAATGAGATTTGAGCTGTTAGACTATATTACCTGGTGTTTCATACTCAGAGCCACTGATAAACATATGGTCCAACAGGACACTTTGACAAGAATTCTTTGTCCACCTGCTGCTACAGTGCCACCAAATTCAAGCTGCTGCTTAGAGGATGAACGTGAAAGGTACTCTCGAGAGGCTGTGTCTGAATCTGTAGAAATATGTTAGAGTAGGATTCACCTTCCTCTGTTGTGGATGTAAAGGGCTCAATCTAAGCTGAAAAAACTAGAACGATTCATATTTCCTGGTGATTATACACTAATAAAAACATAGTTTATAGTTTTGTACATCATATTTCATTTCTGCTAATAAATCATGGCAACTCATGACAACGTATGACATCTCCCATCTCATGTTTATGGCAAGGCTAATGTGGTACAGCAGGTCTCAAGTGTTCAAGTGTTACTTTGTTTTGTAATCATATTATTAGTCGTACACTGCTATATTTTAATGTATTGGTCACAGTTTTAGAAAAGCAATACACCCAATATGTTGGAGTAGGATTCGCCTTCCTCTGTTGTGGATGTAAAGGGCTCAATTAAGCTGAGGAAACTAGAACGATTCATATTTCCTGGTGATTATACACTAATAAAAACATAGTTTTGTACATCATATTTCATTTCTGCTAATAAATCTCACATACTGCTCCTTTAATTAAAAAAAAAGTTCAAGATTTTGCATCTGAAACAATCCCGAGTCTGACAAAGGCATGAGAAACTATGTCCGAACCAGACCAAGCCCAACTGGACCTGATGTGAACACTCAAATGTTTCAAGCTGTAGAGGGCGTGTATGTGGAGAAAGAGAGTGAGAGAGAGAGAGAGAGAGAGTGTATGGGCCCACAGCCTGGAGCCGCAGTCAGAATCAAAGGAACTCTCCATTCAGAAACGGAGGAACGGAACATGAAATGGACGAGTGCTTAGTGGAATGTATCCGTGTGAAAATATTCCCCTCTTGCGCTTTTTATTTTTTTTTCTTTTTTGCTTTTTTTCTCCCTTTAAACCTCTGCTCCAACACATTCCAGCAGACAGCAACGCGAGAGGAGACACAGAGGGACAGAGAGAGACAGAGCGAGAGAAAGAGAAAGAGAGAGAGAGAGAGGGGAGAGGGAGGGAGGCCGTGTGAGGCCGGCAACACACAGCAGCGGCCGGGGGGATGTTTAGATAGGTGCAGGCTGCCACTAGGAAGTCCAAGCTCCAACATAAACACACAGCCACACAGGCCAGCGTCCACGAGTGTGGGAGAAATCTGCCCCGAACTGCCAGAGAGAGAGAGAGAGAGAGAGAGAGAGAGAGAGAGAGAGAGGGAGAGAGAGAGAAGGAGGGAGAGAGAGTGAGACAGAAAGAGAAAGAGAGTGGGGTGGATGGGTATATGGCCACTTTCATTTCCCTCTGGAATATACACACAGCTGACTGCCCACTCAGTGACCGTTTTCCACCCCTTCTTCTGCCACAAGTAATAAGAATATCCAAGATGTGATCTCCCTCACAAACAAACGCAGCCATACACACGCATTCTCAATCTCTCTCCCACACACACACCCACCCACACAGGTCACAGTTCACCCTTCAGTGCTGATAAATCTTGCTGAAAGATAGCAGCAATATTGTGGCTTTAATTCCACAGAATCAGAGCACTTGCACATCGTATAAACAGTGACCTGACCTGCTATGATACTTTATTCTAGTGCAATGGTATGGCTCATCTCAGGCTCACTAATGTAAGGAACAGACACGTACACATGGAGCGGAGGGCTGGAAGGGACACTTCATGTGCAGTGGTGGGAAAACTATTACAAAAAAAAGTGAATGTAGTGTAAACTACAAAAAAGAAATAATAATAATAATAGTCAGCACCACTTAACAGACTAACAGATCTACAATTTGAGGTGCGTTTGAAGATATTGTAAAAGATACTACATAAGAAATTATATTATTAATAATAGTAAATTATATTATACATCCTTAAAAGTTAATACGAAGCATGGGACATTCTCTAAACGCTCCTTGACAATCACAGCCCACTGTTAACAAGCTACATATCTTTACCATGCTGAATCACACCAACATAATCATGCTACAAACATATCGTTGCTATCATATGGTATAATGAATTGTAATGATAGCCTTTGTTCAGTGGCACAACAGTGTCATGTTACTGGTGATGTTAGTTGTCATGACAGATGACACAATATGTGATGTCATGACAGTTAATGTCACATGCTGTTTTTTGCTCTGTGCTTAAAATAGCCATGATGGCATCAAACATTATGGCATCTGCCATGAGATTTACAGTAATGGTACAATCACACTGATACATTACTGGACATAATCTGTCATGGCAACTCATGACAACCTATGACATCTCCCATCTCATGTTTATGGCAAGGTTAATGTGGTACAGCAGGTTTCAAATGTTCAAGTGTTACTTTTTTTTAAATCATATTATTAGTCAGACACTACTGTATTTTAATGTATTGGTCACAGTTTTAGAAAAGCAATAAACCACTCAATCCATATGCTACAGTGGCTTTACTACAGTTCAGGGAGTTTTACTCTGAACAGTCTGTGTTTTGTTCCTGGTTTTACAGGGTATGTCTCAAAACCTAGTAAGTGTCTACGTAGGCTGTCTAGGTAGACAGCTGTTTAAGTAGCAGTGTTCTCTCCTCATCTCTCCTCATAAAATAGATTACTGAGACGCTCTAGTTAGAGAGCAACACGGTTTGTTCCCACCCACTGCACCACGCGACCGATGATTTAGCTGGTTGCTAAGCTACCGGCCGCTTCCAAAACAATAGCACGAGGCTTAAAAATCTGCTAGCATAAATGCTAATGGCGCGAGTATAAAACTGCAGAATGATCAACGACTCGTTGCAAAGTTGCAAATAAAATACTGTTTTGTGTGATTATATGACAAGAAACACATTAAAACACCAGAGAGAATCGAAATAACTTACATTTTAAATAACTTACGTTTGATGCCTCCTTAAAATCAGGCCAAAACAAGGTTCCTCAGTAGACAGCATGTTTAAGGTATCTAAGAACTGGGACAGCCTACATGTCGGGAGCGCATACTATAACATAAAATGCTGTCAAGGTAGACAGCTCACTAGGTTTTGAGACACACCCCATTGTCTTGGTTTCACTGTAGTTATCATATAAATAATGTGGTTGTATAATAAGCAATAAGATTTAAAACTGAAAAACAATGGCAAAATGTCTATACTGAACAATCCCAAGAGGTTTAAGAGACTTTGATTACACTTCAAGTAAACATATAGATACTTATACATTTAATTAATTTTATCTAATTAAATCAGGTCTGTGTCTAGCCTATACGATATTTCCTACCATGGGTTTAGTTTAAGAAGCTATTATGAAGTTTAAATCTAATTTCAGGTTATTAACTATTAAATGCATAATTGTTTTACACTTGCACCAACTATTCAGACACTGCTCAAGTCATTATCCACTGTTATTCATTCATGTACCAACTGTACATCACAATTGAGTTTTTAAGTAAAAGAAAGAAAACTGTATTGTTATTTGATTTTGCTGAAGTTACTGTTGCGCATGCAGTTTAGTTCTGCATATTGACGAAGATTTTTCAGAAACTCAAAGGTGTCAATAAAGAATGCAAATTGAATGTGAATGTAATTGTAATGCATGAATGTAATGCATGAATGACTATGCAATTAGTATATAATATAAAAGCTTAATTTGAAATATAAAGAAACAGGAACCGGTGCAATTACAAATTCTAAGGGTCAGCAGATACGGTCAACACTACTTGTACAGCACAAAGATTAAATGCTAAATTTATTCAATTTTGGAAGAAGCTGAACGACAACAAGTTACTGGGAAATGTAGTTAAATGAACTATACGTCATCCTGAAACGCCACAGAGGAGCAGTTCACCTGACTGAATAGCTGTTGTCCCAAAGTCTGACCTATAGTCTATAGAAGAGGCCAGCAGACGCTCTGAGGACCATTCATCTTGCAGACAGGTGTGCGTGTGCAGACACCTCAGATGCGGGTGAATCTGGAATGAGGCCAGCTCAAGCATGTTTAGTCTGTACGACGGTGAGAAGACCCATGAGTGCAGAATATGAAGAGTGAGAGTGCACGAGGAGGACTGTCACCATACGTCTCCTTCCAGAGAGCATCCATTACACAGTAACTGGACAGAGACAGAGAGATAGACATGCCTTGTCACTGGTTTAGCTTGCTTGCTTCCAACACACGACACAGTTCAGACTGACAGGCTGGACATATCACCTTCTTCGCTCGGCCGGGGGGTGGGGGGGACATGCACACACACACACACACACACGTTAGTGAGAGGACTTTATGAGGGCGTAGGATAATGCATGTACTGCCGAAAAGTCAAAGACCACCATTTCATTAATTTAATGTTTATTAACATTAAATCACTATGGAAACATATCTTTTGTTCCACTCCTCAGGAAATGTGCACACAAGGTAAAACTCAACAGGCATTTTTAAAATTAGGTCAAACACTGAAAAATGAGGTACAAAGTTTTGTTCCAGCTACAAATTTAGACTTGCTGGTCTCAGAAACAGTACCACATCCTTTCACACCCATAATGTTGACTTATCTTCTCACGGTCGAAGGGTGGACCGAAACACCTGTGGATCTTTTCAGATCTTTAAAAAACTGGTACATGGTTTTGTGCTAATCTCTCAAATACAAAAGCTTTCGGTAATGTTTATCTGATAGGGACAGTTTGGGAACTTTAGCTTTTTCTTGTCCCACCTCTTCAAGCAAGTGGAGTATTTTAAATCTAATATTGCCACAGTACTGTATGTAAGCACCCATATGTAATATGATTTTTACAAGCCTAAGCCTATATCTAACCCTTACCCTAACATCAGTACCCCAAAACAAGAAATGTTATACTTCTATAAATAATAAAGCTTTTAAAAACAGCCCAGGCCTATTTCTTTTTTTTCCTGTATTACCTGTAAGTCAAGACATTTTTTGTCCTAAATATGTCCAAAAACAAATACACACACACACACACACACACACACACAAAGGCCCTGACATAACCGATTGCCAGTAAACACTCACATGTTAAGCATTTCCAGGAACAGCATCATGAACCAGCTGTGAGGCCCAGCAGCACCCTACTCTGTCAAACAAACCCACGTACACGCGCGCACCCACGCCCTGTGATAAATACATGCCTTTATCATTCAGTTTTACCACCAACCAGAAGCACACCCATGTCATCCTTTCACATGAATGTGAGAAATAGAAGCATTGGTCAAGAAAATCACACACGGCCTCGCTCCCACATCCAGCAGAGAAACAGCCGTGTCATCACACCACAGCAGGATAAGAAGACAAACAAATAAATATCTGATCACTTTTGAAACGGGGACGTGTCTGAGTCAGCTCTAAAACCCTTAAACAACAGTTTCACTAAAGACTTATCTCCATGCTGTTCCTCCAGAAAAAACACCCAGACGGCGCTTAAAGGAGTACGACCAGCGAAGACGAAGATGACCCAGAAACCTGCTGGGCCTTCGCCTGACATCATTTCTCACCACAGGATCCATATCGACTGCACCTCATCAGCAGAAAGACAACCTCTCTCACACCTCCCTCATCACATTCACACACACACACACACACACACACGATCTCCTGCACCTGCTTTCGGAGGAGAAAAGTAGGGGCAGGCTAACAAGTAACACGGGACAACACAAGCGTTGGATATGCATGTAAATCTCTGACCTAGCACAATTTACTTTGATTGTGGTTCTTAGGAAATGAGCCAGAGCATCATGAAATCTCAAATTTCGACCTGATTACGGTTAATTCATTTGATGATTTTGGGGCAATTCAGCCTTTTAGAAGCTTTTCTTTAAAGCACAGCTGCGACAGATGGGATTATTTATGCTCTGTTGGAAAAAACAATACACCAAACACGTCTTGGATTCCTCCCATAACTTCTACATACTCTGTATGTGGCAATAAAATTAAGTTAGCTGATTACCTATCAATGGACTTTTTCCTGATGGAACGGGAGTGTTTTGACAATGACGATGCCCAAGTTGTGAAAGAGTGGTTCAGGGGTAGCATGAGGAATCATTTTCACACACTCACTGTCCACCACAGAGTTGTGACCTTAACCCTATTGAAACTCGGAAATAAATGTGATGTTGCACAAGACTGTGAAAACTGTGTCACGGTGAATGTGCACTGAAATCAAAGCTTAAGGCCGCCAAACGAAATATTACATTGGGCTAATTAACTTGTTCTTTGGCCAGGTGTGTCTAACTACCTATATGTAAGAACATATAACCTTTCTAACCTGAACAATAAGCTCAACAAACAAAAGAATAAAAAAAAAAAAAAAAGCTTTGTAAAATCATGCTGGTCCTCCTGGCATAGAGTCCCTTTATTCTTTGCTTTTTATGCTATCACTGAGGAAGTTCATAACTCAAATAATTTATATAGTTTCACACAAATCAAACAGTTATAGGCACAAGAAAGTGAAACTAAATGCTTACACAAAGTAATTATTTTTGAGGTAATATGTTTGACTCACATGCACTAATGTACTCATTTGAATTAAATCACTTCTGTCTTCACTTTTGAAGTTTGTGACACAAACTGAAAATACCTGTACGCTGTGTTTAAATCTCATGATGAATGAATCTAAAGAAACAGCCCAAAACTGCTTTAAAAAAAAAAAAAAAAAAAACTCTGATTACATCCACTTGCATTTAATGGTATGTTTTTCTTCTCCTGCAAAGTTCTCATTTTGGAGGTATGAGGTTTTGTTCCAACAGCAGTAATACAATTTTAAAGCAACTTTTTTTCCCAGTGTACTAAGTCAGGACTCTTTCCTCCTGTATAAAAACAAACATACACATACACACAGGTCGTGGCAAAGCTGATTGCTCACACATTGAGCTTTTCCTGGAATCGCATCATGAAGCAGTTTTGATTTGATTTGATTAAATTATTCTGGCACAACTGCAAACTCTTTTTCAAATTTTATTCTGACCAAAATATGTGTGTCTACCTGAACTCAAATTTGACCTTTTATACCGTTAGCTCATGTTTCATACCAAGCGCAATTCATCACACCTGTTACGTCCGGTGTATTGTTGCTCTGTTTGTGTTTTGGTTCTTTTCTTGTGTTTTCAGCTAAAAACAAGCTTCACCTGCACGTATCTGCTGACTGCTGGGCCACACCCTTCTCTTAAGCTCTCTTCCTACAGCAGCAGGACCTTCAGGCACCACAGCTTTTCCTCTTTACTTGAAAAGTATCTATTTACCTTAACAGTATCTGTAACTTTAGTGTTTTGACTCTACTCTAAAAGCATTAGGAACAGCCTCTGGGACCTTCGTATCTTCCGAGCTTGCTCTGAAGGGTCCAGTTATTTGCTAAACATATCCATTGCCATTTTATTACTTTACCAATTTTATCCATAGATGTAACTGTAGTAATAGTTAGAACCACTTTATCGTCCCAGCAGAATATGAGCTTTCAACAACACCATGAAGAGAACTGTCCACAGTAGACACATCCCAACTCACAGAGGCTTAAATCTGACCCACAATAACACTGACTTGTCTTACAGCAGTAAAAATACTTAATTGTAATCATATATCTCACTGAAAGAAAGCACAGTTAATAAAGTCTTTAGAAGCCAGAAGTGATTACTGATGTATCTCATCATCATCACTGTGATTAAACTGCTTTAGTATTATACTGACATTAGCATTATATATATATATATATATATATATATATAAATATATATATATAACATTGCTGTCCAATTTCCAAAACGGCAGTTTTACACACAAAAACGTGGAGCACACAGCAGTAAGAGGAGGAGTCTTTACTTTTAATGTAAGTCAGCGGAATCAGATTTTTTTGGAGCATTTCTATTGATCCATTTATCATAAGGTAGAAAAATAAAAATTGATATATGTTTTTAATGGGACAACGTCAATATACGTTTTAGTACACTACCAGCCAAACGTTTTAGATCACTACCAGCCAAACGTTTTAGTACATTACCATCCAAACGTTTTAGTACACTACCAGCCAAACGTTTTAGATCACTACCAGTCAAACGTTTTAGATCACTACCAGCCAAACGTTTTAGTACATTACCATCCAAACGTTTTAGTACACTACCAGCCAAACGTTTTAGATCACTACCAGTCAAACGTTTTAGATCACTACCAGCCAAATGTTTTAGATCACTACCAGCCAAACGTTTTAGATACACTACCATCCAAACGTTTTAGATCACTACCAGTCAAACGTTTTAGATACACTACCAGCCAAACATTTTAGATCACTACCAGTCAAACGTTTTAGATCACTACCAGCCAAACGTTTTAGATACACTACCAGCCAAACGTTTTAGTACATTACCAACCAAACGTTTTAGTACACTACCAGCCAAACGTTTTAGTACATTACCAACCAAACGTTTTAGTACACTACCAGCCAAACGTTTTAGATCACTCCCAGTCAAACGTTTTAGATCACTACCAGCCAAATGTTTTAGATCACTACCAGCCAAACGTTTTAGATACACTACCATCCAAACGTTTTAGATCACTACCAGCCAAACATTTTAGATCACTACCAGCCAAACGTTTTAGAACACTACCAGCCAAACGTTTTAGATACACTACCAGTCAAACGTTTTAGATACACTACCAGCCAATCATTTTAGATCACTACCAGCCAAATGTTTTAGAACACTACGAGCCAAACGTTTTAGATCACTACCAGCCAAACATTTTAGAACACTACCAGCCAAACGTTTTAGATACACTACCAGCCAAACGTTTTAGAACACTACCAGCCAAACGTTTTAGATCACTACCAGTCAAACGTTTTAGAACACTACCAGCCAAACGTTTTAGATACACTACCAGCCAAACGTTTTAGATACACTACCAGCCAAACATTTTAGAACACTACCAGCCAAACGTTTTAGTTCACTACCAGCCAAACGTTTTAGATACACTACCAGTAAAACGTTTTAGATCACTACCAGCCAAACATTTTAGTACACTACCAGCAAAACGTTTTAGATACACTACCAGTCAAACGTTTTAGATCACTACCAGCCAAACGTTTTAGATACACTACCAGCCAAACATTTTAGTACACTACCAGCCAAACGTTTTAGATCACTACCAGCCAAACGTTTTAGATACACTACCAGTCAAACGTTTTAGATCACTACCAGCCAAACGTTTTAGATACACTACCAGTCAAACGTTTTAGATCACTACCAGCCAAACATTTTAGTACATTACCAGCCAAACGTTTTAGATACACTACCAGCCAAACGTTTTAGTACATTACCAGCCAAACGTTTTAGTACATTACCAGCCAAACGTTTTAGATCACTACCAGCCAAATGTTTTAGATCACTACCAGCCAAACGTTTTAGATACACTACCAGCCAAACGTTTTAGATCACTACCAGTCAAACGTTTTAGATACACTACCAGCCAAACGTTTTAGATACACTACCAGCCAAACGTTTTAGATCACTACCAGTCAAACGTTTTAGATACACTACCAGCCAAACATTTTAGATACACTACCAGCCAATCATTTTAGATCACTACCAGCCAAACGTTTTAGAACACTACCAGCAAAACGTTTTAGATACACTACCAGTCAAACGTTTTAGATCACTACCAGCCAAACGTTTTAGATACACTACCAGCCAAACATTTTAGATCACTACCAGCCAAACGTTTTAGAACACTACCAGCCAAACGTTTTAGAACACTACCAGTCAAACGTTTTAGATACACTACCAGCCAAACATTTTAGATCACTACCAGCCAAACATTGTAGATCACTACCAGGCAAACGTTTTAGTACACTACCAGCCAAACATTTTAGTACATTACCAGCCAAACGTTTTAGATCACTACCAGCCAAACGTTTTAGATCACTACCAGCCAAACGTTTTAGATACACTACCAGTCAAACGTTTTAGATCACTACCAGCCAAACATTTTAGTACATTACCAGCCAAACGTTTTAGATCACTACCAGCCAAACATTTTAGATACACTACCAGCCAAACATTTTAGATCACTACCAGCCAAACGTTTTAGATACACTACCAGCCAAAGGTTTTAGTACACTACCAGCCAAACGTTTTAGATCACTACCAGTCAAACGTTTTAGTACACTACCAGCCAAATGTTTTAGATCACTACCAGCCAAACATTTTAGATCACTACCAGCCAAACGTTTTAGAACACTACCAGTCAAACGTTTTAGATCACTACCAGCCAAACATTTTAGACCACTACCAGCCAAACGTTTTAGATCACTACCAGCCAAACGTTTTAGTACACTACCAGCCAAACGTTTTAGATCACTACCAGTCAAACATTTTAGTACACTACCAGCCAAATGTTTTAGATCACTACCAGCCAAACGTTATAGATCACTACCAGCCAAACGTTTTAGATACACTACCAGCCAAAGGTTTTAGTACACTACCAGCCAAAGGTTTTAGTACACTACCAGTCAAACGTTTTAGATACACTACCAGTCAAACGTTTTAGATACACTACCAGTCAAACGTTTTAGATCACTACCAGCCAAAGGTTTTAGTACACTACCAGTCAAACGTTTTAGATCACTACCAGCCAAAGGTTTTAGATACACTACCAGTCAAACGTTTTAGAACACTACCAGCCAAAGGTTTTAGTTCACTACCAGTCAAACGTTTTAGATACACTACCAGCCAAACGTTTTAGATACACTACCAGTCAAACGTTTTAGAACACTACCAGCCAAACGTTTTAGATACACTACCAGTCAAACGTTTTAGAACACTACCAGCCAAAGGTTTTAGTTCACTACCAGTCAAACGTTTTAGATACACTACCAGTCAAACGTTTTAGATACACTACTAGCCAAACGTTTTAGAACACTACCAGCCAAATTTTTTAGATCACTCCCAGTCAAACGTTATAGATCACTACCAGCCAAACGTTTTAGTACACTACCAGCCAAACGTTTTAGATACACTACCAGCCAAACGTTTTAGATCACTATCAGCCAAACGTTTTAGTTCACTACCAGTCAAACGTTTTAGATCACTACCAGCCAAACATTTTAGTACACTACCAGCCAAATTTTTTAGATCACTCCCAGTCAAACATTATAGATCACTACCAATCAAACGTTTTAGATACACTACCAGACAAACGTTTTAGATACACTACCAGCCAAATGTTTTAGAACACTAGCAGTCAAACGTTTTAGTACACTACCAGTCAAACGTTTTATGTCTGTTCTAAAACTTTTGACCAGTGGTGTATACAACAATGCAAAATAAGCTAATTCTCGTCATTGTTCACAGGAAGTAGAAAGGAACAATGTACCATGTTGAGTTTGATAGACAACATTTCCTTTAAAGTTTATAAAATGATGTCTGAGATTGCTTCTTTGGGGATTACAGGGTATAACACCAATTCAAGGACAAAAACCTTATTTTAATACAACATTCTATAAAAACATATTGACTGCTTCTCACCTCTTCTGAATTCTGGCTACGTCACTGTGCACCACCAGCTGGGAAGAACAAAATTAGCCTCATCTCCCACCATTCCACCTATCATCAAACAAATATCCTGAGCACCTTCTGCGACCCTACATAGTGAAAAACGTTTACAGTTATAGAATGGAGGGAAAGAGCATTATGACAAAACAATACGCCACTGTTGTGTGTTGAACTGATTCAAGTGGCAGCAAAATTGTGGTAAAGTCACTGGTTTGATAACACATGGTTTGATAAAACCAATAAAATGTTAATTAAACTTATTAAAAAACAATTGTCCCACCAATATAACTTTTTAACAGCAACAAAACAAAGCCTGTTCATTAAGACCAGTCTATGAACAGTGCAGTACTATTTAATGCACCTTTTATGCATACTCTTTAACCCAATGCAACAATGTAGCACATATATATGCAATTATATATGTTTATTGCAGAATTTGACATGTTTCTGAAAGTGTCTTAGTTCTGCTGGACCTATCCGTTTTACACTGAATAGTGTAACAATTGATTATTATATCAGTTCATCTTCAGACTGTTGGTGTGGGAGTGTGCTGCAGTCCTGCTGGAGGAAAACGGTGGAGATCCTCTTCGTGATAAGGCCTGTGAGTGTGAGTGAAATGGAGTTTGCAGATGTGTGCTGTGTCCTCCAGCTTTCTCTAAGCCGGCTGGGTTCGAGCACTGCAGTCTAATGGGGTGACATGGGCCTGTGCTGGACCAGTGCAGAGAGAGAAGTGGATCTGGAGGGACAAAACACACGTACACGCTCAGAGCGTCCCTGTATTGTGTCACTCACACTGTCCCAGCCTGACGGCTTTAGCCTCTTAGACACACAGGATGGGTTCCACACTAAGGAGTGAGACACACAGCCAACACACACACACACACACGCTCTGCTGTGATACTGTGCACAAATAGGTCAACAGTTGAGCGCACTTGTGTTACAAAAAATGTGCTGATTTATAAACACTAATTGAATCAACTGTTTACATGTTGCTGCTTAGGGAAAATCTTGTATCTCCAAAATGAAACTCGCTTTTTAACAGTGGAAAGTAATTTGTGGGCTTTTTCTTTTGGTCTATTCGTCATGAAATGTAAACCCACCGGCATTTTTTTAAATCTAGGTACCGAGTAAAGGTCTAAATTTAGCTGAAAAAAAAGGAAATTATTTTTAACATATTTTTTGCTTATAAAACATAATATGACATAGAACTAAAACATTATTAATATATTGTGATATCATTAGATGAATATAAGCTTGGGTCTCACACTACAAACTCCAAAAAGAGCCTGAAATATTAAGACCAAAATTTCAAAATGATTAAGAGAAAATATGATAATAAACTGCCCGTAGGTGTAAGTGTGAGTGAGTGTTGGCCATGCGTGGCCAGCCTGATGATGCTGGGATTGGCTCCAGCCCCCCCCGTGACCCCAACTAGCGGGATTAAGCGGCAGATAATGGATGGATGATAATAAATATTGTTGCTGTCCAGTGAGAAACATTTATCTCCATGTTTGTCTATTTCTATTTGTCTACACCAATTAAATGCAGCAGCTGCCCTTTACATAGTGGGACATAGTGTTGAATGGACTAACAGAAATGCTTTAAAATAGCTTGGAAAAAATTCTGGTTCCATTGACTTTCATTGAAAGTTAAGACAGTCACTTTTTGTCCTCTCCTGTAAAGTTACCATTTTGGAGATATTTGTTTTTCATTGGACAGCGACAATATATAAACATTTAGATTGATGTGATATAAAAGATACCATTCTTAAATCAAATATTTTTCACAAGGGGTGGCAATAGGGACCAGAGTGTTCTCCGGTTATCCGGAAGCTGCACCAGATACACATATTACATGAAATGATAAGAAATACTCTGCTGCTGCTTTACAATAGCTTTGAAGGATTAGCCTTAATATAGATTTTAAAATACATTCATAGAGATACATACAGAACGTTTTGGGCAAATGTTACCCAAAAATAGCTTCTTACCACTGCTACCACTACCTGTATATCATTATTATTAAAATCTCAGAAGACATGGGTAGGTGCACTTGTCATTTTGGATTGTACATAAAATGTATATATTTGTGTTATAGACAATGTAAGCCCTGGTTCTTATCCATATTCAACTAGTAGCCACTAAGACCTTTCGTCAGCCCACCGTTACCTCTTGAACATTTTGTGCTCAAAACTGTAACATACAAAAGAAGCATATAGTTTTATAGTTTTCAGCTTTAGGTGTTCATAATTTAATAAACCTACATTGAAAATGTGAAATCTGCATGTTAAAGAGTGAAATGAATGATGTGGTTGTTAGGAACTATGTGACAATCAGTTAAGAAAAAAGTATAGTGTGTTTGGTGTTTATTCTTAACAATATGAAACATTCTCACACTGAAATGCAATATTCATATACTAGTTAATTAAGACTAATTCAGATGTTCAAATGGCAAAAATCAGTAATGATCTGAGGGGATCAGACTTTCCTGCACTGGCTTTGAATAATAAGGCGATTCGGTGTGGCCTTTTCTTACTTTGCTGTATTTGTACTGATGTAAACCTCTCACTCTCATTCAGCATGCTCAATCAGTGCAAAACACTGCTCACTAGAGTCAATAGTGCAGCACAAACCACATGCAATGGCCAGCCAAAGATGCTTACTAATAGCGTCCAAGGGCCAGCAGATGTCTGTCAGCGCTCTGAACAAAGCTTTTCGGCAAAGGGTCATCAATGCACCTTTTCACATTAAACCACATTGAGCGACTTTGAGTATGTCAACAATTAAATTGTGCAGAAATATTGAAAAAAAATCTGAATGCCCAAGCTCTTTTTTAGGAAAACTAAACTTTAGATGTTAATTTTCTAAGGGACCAAAGACTGAAATGCACTGTACAGAGACAGACTCAGAGTCATTCCACACAAACAGGTCAACGGTCAAGTGCAGTAGCATTATAAAAAAAATGTGTGCACTCATACACACTTATGCACTCAGAAATATTCATAAATACATACACTTCTCTCAACATATTCAGCTTAATGTCACACAAAGACATACATCCATGCTGAGCTCACACACACACACCTTGCACTTTGCATAAATCCCAGTAAACACAATAAATGTGTCCCTCCGCACTGTAAACAGATCTGTTGAACTGGAAAGGCTTCAGAGAGATGAGTCGAACTGGAGACACATGAGTGTGTGCTACGTTTCACTGCTCTATCACACAGCAGGAATACACTGGCCAGGCTCGCTCCTACACAGGCTACAGCGCGCTGAGACTAGCCAGGGCTCGCTGGTTTACAATCACTCAAACATACCGGGCCCAATGTCTCGTGATCTGCCGCTTCATAGACGCACACATACACACACATGCACAAAGATTCCAGGACAGAGGTAGGCCTCTTGCTAATGACTGTCCCGTTGCCTTTGCACTTAATTGAGTCAATTCATTCTTGTGACCCATAGCAAATGAAGCGGGCCCACTTCGGTCTAATGCATCAAATCGCTGTCAGCACTTTTACACTTTGGACGGAGCTCATACGAGATGGCCATTTTAACATAAACACAGCAGAGAGTGAAGCACGGCCATGGTGCAGCTCTGAACTGCCCCGAACCGAATAGGTAGACGCCCATGCACACTTTTGTTTTTGCACCTCATCGGGACATGGAGTCATACGTTCTGTCACGGTCACATCCAAACCTCTAAGGTCCAAACCCCACTCAACGAGCAAGCCAAGCATGACAGTGGCAAGGAAAAAGCCCCTCAGAGCCAGAGGAAAAACCTTGAGAGGAACCAAGACTCAAAAGGGGAACCCATCCTTCTGGTCGATACCAGTTAGCAAACAATAACACACCAAAACAATAGGAGATATGAGAATAATGAATAAGGAAACAGCTATTGAACAAACAATAACCAGTAAGTAGGCCTGTGCCAGTAACAGAATCCTCTTATTTAGACTGTGTGTAGAAGATAACACTTTATTCTGAGATGCTTTGCATACACTTAGCTCGCCTTTAATTAACATTTCACTACTTATCTACCATGTTATCATGGGCAGATAATCAAAAAAAGTGGAACCACAGCTGAGTGAAAAATAGGACTAGCACTACAAGTGGCATAGCAAGTGCTTAGAATGTTAGCATGGTGTCACACGAACACTGTGATGTAAAACTGTACACAGGTAACTGACCCAGCAGCTGCAGCTGACGCACACCCTGCTGTTTCTGCCCTCTCATGCTGAATTCTCCTGTCAGACTGCTAATATGAGGTGCAGGTAATAGTCAAGCTTGTAAACGAAGCTAAATCATCCACATCTAGTGGAAAACTGTTACAATCGTTGGCAAAAAGAAAAAACATGATGAGAGGCAATTCTCTATCCATCTATTATCTTTATCCCGCTACTCAGGGTCATGGGGGCAGCTGGAGCCAATCCCAGTGTCATCGGGCGAAGATAAGGTACACCATGGACAGTTCGCTGGTCCATCACATGGCCAACATTTACTCACGCACACACGCACTCACACCTACGGGCAATTTAGGGTGACTGATTAACCTAACATGCATGTGTTTGGACATGTGGGAGGAAACCGGAGTACCCGGAGGAAACCCACTCAAGCACGGGGAGAACATGCAGACTCCACACAGAGCGGACCCGAAGTCTTGCTGTGGGGCGACAGTGCTAACCACTACAACACCTTGCCGCTGTGGGAGGCAATTATGTAGCTTGAAAAAGTTAATTACAATAATAATAATAATAATAATAATAATAAGAAGAAGAAGAAGAAGAAGAATAATACAGTCTGCAGAATGTGTTCAAAATGACACAATGAGACACACTGTCCAACGCTGAGCAGATGCTGAGGATTGTTTCACTGCAACTGCTAAAAAAATATCAGACAACAACAACAACAACAACAACAAAAGGGAACGGAAGACGCCTACCCAGAGAAAGAAACTGTCAGTGGGTATGACTGATGCTCATCTTTAAACAAGACTGAAATTGTCTTTGTAAATGTAAGTTTGCTAATTAAAAGTTTGGTTGCACCACAAAAAAATCTTCACTATATTTTATAGGATCCCAACAACTTTGAATTGGAGCTGTTAGTTTGCTCTGCCCATTTTACTCCAGGCAGTTTCTCAAACTTAACAATTCTAGGACCAAATCATAGCATGTAAATGGGTGTGTAAAACCACATCTGGGCATGTTTCACCCAAACTATCTAGCTTACAAGACATTTACACTGTATACTATAGTAATGAACAGCTATTATTAATATGACCTGAGATTACAAACATCATTATAGTAATTTTCAAATAACAGTCAGTGTGAGTCTTTCTCTGATCCCCTACATAATCAGGACACCAGCAATCTAAAAATGTACAATCCAGATACACACACACACACACACACACACACACACACACACACGCACACACGCGCCTACATACTCGCAGACAGTATGCTGATGCCACCTCCTTCCCCCTCGGCCCAGAGGGAGAGCTGATGAGGGAGAGCCAGGCAAAGGAGGATGAGGGGAGAGAGTGAAGGAGGGAGTGAAAAAGAAGGAGTGTCGGAATAAAGAAGTGAGGAGGCAGTAATTCATTCTGGAAAACCCCCTTCTTTCCTCTGTGTCCCAGGTGGAGGGGTGCTGCAGAACTTTCTGTCCCTGTGAAAGGTCAAAGGTCAGGAGAAGGGAGAGAGAGGGAGAGAGTAAGAGAGCAAAAGAGAGAGAGAGCGAGAAAGAGAGAGAGAGGCAGAGTCTGGCGGAGGAGAGAAGCCACGTCTAAAGCAGACACGTGTTTAAGCGTGTTAGGGTAGCCTGAGCGTGTGTGTGTGTGTGTGTGTGTGTGTGTGTGTACACAAGTTCATGTGGAGCTCAAGCAGTGTCTGAGAGTCTAATTTAATATGAAAGAGCAGACACATACAAGCAGAACGAGAGAGAGAGAGAAAGAGAGAGGTGGGGGGGGGGGGGTGTATTGCAGGTGGCTTATTGCTGAATACTGCCAAGAAAGCTGAGTCCCCCTGGGGTCGGAGAGAATAATGAGAGAGAATAAGAGAGAAAGAAAGAGAAAGAGAGATAGAGAGAGAGAGGGAAAGAGAGAAGGAGGGGGCTTGATTTAGGCCGTGTGTGCATTTTTTTCTTATTGATTTGGAATGGGCTCTCGGTTACATTGCAGCACGCTCTGCCTTTTGGTTGAACTGGGGTGTGACTTGCAGTAAAGCCCAAATGACTTAATTCATTTTCTTAATCCTCCACACTCCCCACTCACTCACTCACTCAGCTGCACTAAACCATGCCCATTTCCCAGAGCTGCACTGCGTCTCTGAGTGTGTGAGTGATGGTCACTGTTCCAGATAACAACACATGCCCTGCGTCTCTCACACCACACCCACCCACACACCCACACACTGTATACAGTTCTGTACAAAAGGTACCAGAGATGATTGTTTAAAACAATCTCTGAAGTGTTCTCAGGTTGATCATTGCTTGTAAAAAAAAAAAAAAAAAAAAAATCACGCAATATGAGAACATACAGAAAAGAACGATAAATAAAAACACAGTGGAGTACATGACCTTCTCACTTTCAAGCAAAAGAAGAAGTTCATATGAACTGGTTAGAAGACCACAGGTTCCTGACTTCTCACTGTACTCCTGCCATTGTATGGATTCGTTCATTTCCTTCAGCAGTACACCTGATTTAATTATAGGTAGAATTGATTTCAGGTGTTGGATGATTACTACAATAAAAATGGCTACAAACACACAGACATACCCTACCGGCCAAAAGTTTTAGAACACTACCGGTTAAAGCTTCAAGAACACTTGTGGTCAGCAGTTTTAGAACTGTTTTAACCCTTGGGTTGTCTTGCGGGTCAAAAGTGACACACACACACACACACACACACACACACACACACACACACACACACACACATACACACACACACACACACACACATCAAAGAAACTGGAACTTGCATTTGACCAGCACCAGCGCTAACCCAATCACACAAGCTCCCAAACAAAACAAAAATCAGAATAAAATCAAATTCAGTATAGAGGGTATAAAGCTACCCTGACTCAAAGTACCCCTAGTTGTTTTTTTGCTGAAGCCATGAGAAAACGTTTCACTGCCAAACAGGTCCTGGCAACATTTTGTTGTTTTATTGTGTTATGAGAGAATTATTTCACTTCCTAAAAATATAAAAGAATAAACTCTTTGTTGACTGTTTTTTCCCTTTCAATATAATTAATTCAGAAGTAATTACTTCACATTTATAATAGCATAATAAACCTTTACAGAATAAATGAAAACTGTTGGTTTGTGGTAAAAAGTCTAATTCTGTTCATTGCTGATTGTCTTTTTGTATTGTGAAACAAAAAAATACATGATAATAAGTTAATTACATTGAGTTGAATTGATAAATAGCAGGCTTCATTTTGGGGCTTTGGAAAGGCAGATCATTTTTGACCCATAGGACAAGGGGAGTAAACAGAATGTTAAGATCGCACAAGGGGTAAAGCTTTTGATGGGTTGTGTTCTTAAACATTTGGCTGGTAGTGTATCTAAAATGTTTGACTGGTAGTGATCTAAAACGTTTGACTGGTAGTGTATCTAAAACGTTTGACTGGTAGTGATCTAAAACGTTTGACTGGTAGTGATCTAAAACGTTTGACTGGTAGTATACTAAAACCACTGCATATTGTGTTAATGTTATATCTGTTATTTTTCATATTAGTAGTTTTTATAATCTGGTTCCTAAGGCCAAGGTGTGAAATCCAAGACTTCTCAATTAACTTTACTCCCTGAATGTCTCCAAATATAATTTCTGGGGGTCCCTGCAAAATAATCTTACAATGATATTATGCTATCATTGGTTTCATGTAACCAGACCTGAAAGTAACCAGACACTTTTAAAGTAAGTTCAGTTATTTACAGTTACTATATAAACACTTGTATACATCAGTTGCAAAAGCTAAAGTTTGGCGAGAAGTCAGCAACCAAAAGTGTGTTTTTCTAACTTCATTCTTGCACTCGACGCATTAGTTTTATACCGTTGCTGACGGAGCAAAACTTTGTGCCTTTATTTTCTCCATTAAAATGTCACAATGAACAGACCAGTAGAAATGCTCCTAACTGCTCAGAATAAAATCTCTACAATAACTTACACTGAAGAAGTTTCAGCCTGTATCACTACCATTTCAGAGATATTCTGAGAATGACTACTAACCTTACACATAACCAATGTTGTATTTTGTGTTTATTTGTATTAATTTTATGTTTACATAATGTGGTTTACTTCTTGGTGTCATAATATACAAGTTTCTTTTGCACAGTGCTGTACAGACCATCCGTAAAGCCTTGAATTAAGCCTTAAACCTAAACCTAATCTCAGAAACCAACATACATAAATATCATTTGAATAAAAAAAGTATAATCATGTAATAAAAGTAACCATTTTTGAAAAAGCATATAAATCATTTTGGATCATTTGATACCAAGTTGGTTAACCCTGTTTTTATCTGACTGTCCAGAACATCAGGGCATTTCAATTCTGAAAAATGAAGCCGACCAACACATGCAGGCATACAACACACACATGCGCACACGTACACACACATAAAAGCACACACGCAGACCTCTGTGTGTGAGCTCCTCACAGAAGAATGCTCATTAGCCCAGTCTCTGCTGACAGAGCCGAGCGCAGCATTCATTAACATGTGACACATCCAAACTACTCGGTTTGCATTCGAGTCAGCGATAAGCAATACTCCATACAGTAAAAATATTTGTAAACATTTCACTCAGGGATTTCCAAATGAACAAGTGAAAGATGACCAGGCCAGTTATGAAACCAAGACATCACTAAATCCTCCATTTAACCCGCCCCCCCGCACACACACACACACACACACAATTGCAGACACATTCTCTGCCTATTGTCGTAATCCAGCCCTGACAGACGGCCAGTTACTGAACACTCTGACTGTACTCTAAAAGCAGAAGCGTCTGATCACCAGGAATGTACCTGAACTCCTCCCAGAGGTGTTATAGCATCAACTCCAAAAATGCCCTCTCTACAAAAACAACCTTTAATTAATTAAAACAAACAAAAACAAACAAACATAAAAACAATACGTCTTGCTTGTTTACTCGCTGCTGCTATGACTCAACAAAGTGGTTTGAACGATGTTGGGGACCCAGCTGCCACAGCTCCACCCAAACCCCCACTACTAGCTGCGACTGTCAAACAGCCCATCATAAATATTTACTCTGACCTCAGCATGCCTCAGAAACTTAACCCACTGTACAATTACACCTGCACTACCACCACAGTCATCCCAGGTATACGCAGTCTGGCAATCGTTTAATCTTATGTGAGTTTACATTCATACATTACATACACATGAACAGGGAAAAGGTGCAATCTTTTTAAAAGTAAAAGTCATGGATGTACATAGAAGACAGCAAGTATGGAATCAATTTAGCGTAAAATATAATTAATATAATTGCAACAAAGTTACTGAGCACGTTCACAGGGATGGGTATAGAAACCTGATTACAAAAAAATATATAATCAGCTTATTTGCTCCTACAAACACATTTTCATTCATACTTGCTTTAAAATACACAGCTGTAATTACTGCGTCTGCCAGTACTTCTGTTAATTATCATATTAGTATTTTTTTAAATAATCGAATAGGTTCCTAAGGCCAAGGTGTAAAACCCAGGACCTATCAAAAAATGTCTCAAAATATAATTTCTGGGGGCCCCCTAAAACTAGTCTTGTAATAATGTTATACTATCATTCATACCATGCAACCAGACCTGAAAGTAACCAGACACTTTTAAAGCCTCTCTTTAAGAATTTTTTTTTAATAATAATTTTAATTTTTTACAGTTACTATATAATACTTACATACATCCGCTGAAAGACAGATCGCAGGAAGCGCTCAAACGTGCGGATCCACTTGGTGAAAGAAAATGTAAAGTGCAATATGTATGAAATGCTGTAAAAGAGTTGCACACTCAAATGCAGACTCAAGTGAGATAGAAGGTACTGAAAACCAAGCACGAACTGAAAGAGTGGCAGCAGAAGAGACGTGTGATATTTTGCAAGAATGTGGCATAATTGATAAAATAGTGTCTGTCACTGCTGATAATGCCTCAACCATAAATGTGGCAGTAATAAAATCTACAATTCATGAACCACACTGAGAAAAATAATGATATTCTAAACATTCGGCATCTTTTTGAACTATACTGGAATCAAAACTTGGAATTGTTGAGAACCAGAATCAATTAGCAGAACCGTAAACACAATTTAAAATGATAACCCCCCACACACCACCCCCCACACACAAACACTTTTTGAGAGGTACTACTCTCCTATGGATTTTTTTTCTTTTCAAAACATTTTCAAATACAAAAGAGCATGTTTTATTTGTTGTTGAGATATAATGTAGCACATTAAATAAAGAAATGCTTGAGATTAATGCTACACCCCTTCACATCCTCATCTTATCTTTATCTAATGACATCAGCAAACATCTTTCAGCTGTTCAAAGCCAAGTTAACCAACGTTTGCTGTAGTACTTTTGTCTTACTGAACAGTTAAAAAGAATAACCAAACACTGTATTTGTACTTCATTGTCATGACCCACAGCACATGAACCACTTCAGTATAAAGCAGCAGTCCTGAGAGCACTGATTGGCTGATATCCCTGCATTAACTCATATCGTTGCTGTCCAATGAAAATCATATTTCTTTTTTTCGATTTCAAGCTTTTTTTTTTTTACATCATTTGAACTCGACAATAGGCATTTACATTGTGTGATTTCATGATGAATGAACCAATAGAAGTGCTCCAAAATGGCTTGGAAAGAAATCTGGTTCCATTGACTTCTATTGAAAGTAAAGTATGTTTTTGGTCTCTCTTGCTAGTTGCTAGTACTTTTACCTTCACACTAGCAGACAAAAAGCTGCTGATATATTGTATGTATGTTGTGTGTGTGCATATATAGACACACACAAGATACAATATATACTACCTCCACAGCCATCTCACATTATTATGACCACCATCTTATATTTAGAGTAACCGCCATATGTGGCACAGACAGCAGCTAGAGGGGTGGGAGTGACGCAATAGGTTCACAAGTAGGTTGTGACTGCAGTGCATCCCACAGCTCCTGCAGGGTACATGGAGGGGAGCAATAGAGCAAACACGACAATCGAGGCTGTTCCACAGACGCTCAATAGAGTCCAAGTCTGGGGAAAAAGGGGTCCAGGGTAGTACTTGAAATGAGAATGGTCCTGAGAATGCCACAAAAAACATTCTCCAGACCATAAAGCTGCTGTCGTCGAAAGTAGGAAGTGGTCATAATAATGACTGTGTACTGCTGTTTTGTTCAAAATATGAACCGCTGTCATAAGTTCACAAGTTTATAAGTTTCTCTTCCATATTTTAAGTAATACTATTTGGAAATAGGAATCAAGTGCCAGTGGGAACAAAAAGTTCAAAGAACAGTGACCGGGTGACCTCTGACCCCTGTGTCTATGACTGGTCTGAGGATTTTGCTTGGGCTGTATAGTAGTGTACAGTAGTATTCTCAGTGCTGAGAATATTTCAACTCGACTGTTTGCCACTTGTCGCTAAGCTGTGGGTACAAATCACGCACTGACTGCACGCCTGTTGTTTTGTCGCCTGCTAGTGTGAACACATGGTTACACTTTGGACAAAGCTCATACGAGATGGCCAGTAGAACATAAACCCAGTGGAGAGAGGAGCACAGTCACATGTTTTCAGAAGATTGGGAAGGTGCCGGTGAACCTCTGACTGACAGCCAGGTCTGCCGTTAGCTCCAAGACAGGGTTAAGATGGGACTGCACATATAAGACATCCTACAGTACAGCAGCGAGCTGCAAGGCAGAGTGATGGATAGAGCGATGGATGGAGATGCTTTTGTATGGGTACAGCGCTGCTGATGCAGCTAGTGTGTCACTCCGCAATGTGGAACACATTACGGATGTGACAGAGTCGGGACGGGGACGCAAACAAACACATAAATCCCCATGCGCTGACACACAGACATGTGCCGAGACAGACAGGCACCCTGTGCCCGAACTCTGTCTCTCTGTCTCTGTCTCTCCCTTTCTGTACATCTCCCTCACTCTCTCGCTTTCCGTCAGCCAATGCTCTCTCTCTCTCTCTTTGCCCTTCAACTGTCTACGTCCCTTCACAACTTACTCACTCACTTTTACGAGCAGCTCTGGCTTCATCGTTCCCCCAGATCACTGTCAATCTCTCCTTCCCGCTCTCGCACTCCCTTTGCACCCCCCCCACTCCCCGTATGTGTCTCTTACTTTCTCTCTCTCTCTCTCTTTCTCCCTCTCTCTCCCTCCCAGTAGGTGCCTAAAGCTGGCCTGGCCTTGCTCTCGGTCAGGGGGCCCGGAGGAAAGTATTTGCCCGGCCCCTCTTGCTGCGTCTTGGCCGCTCTATAAAGGTTAGTGAGAGCATTGGTGTGGGTGTTGTGTCTCGGGGTGAATTATGGGTACTGCAGTCAGGGGACCCCCGAAAAGAGCGAAATGGGCGTACCCCTGGGAGCGGGATGAAAGAGAAAGCTAGAGGGAGGCGAGCAGGGACGCGGGGCAATTCAAGGGTTCACAATGCCAAGTGCTGATGTGTTTGTTTTCCAGCACCGCTGTTCCGGGCAATGAAGAGGACGGGGCGAAAAAAGGGGAAAGATACATGAAAAACAAATAACGGCCGTGATATATGGTGTACATGCGTTCGCGAGCATGAGAAGCACCATCATTTTCCAGCTAAATTGTTTGAATTATCACCAAATAGCTGGCTGGGAGTATGCTGAAATGCGACGGTGTATTTATCACCAAGGATAACACACCTCCTCACACCATTGTTCAATACACTTTGAGTTCTTATGCGTTAGCAGCTCTTGTCAACAACAGTAGCACTTTTTTTGTTCTCCTTGCTGTGCTTGTCAGTCACAAGGGACTGGGCTGCTGTTGATCACACGGTTGGACACATGGCACTGGAACAGGACTGACCACTGTTGAGCAAAAAGGATTTTTCCCCAGCTTATGGCCTCTTGTCACCTTTTGACATGGGCAGCGGTGGTTCAGCAGGGTAGGGCCCTACAAGAGATGAGCTCACTGTTTAGTTTGTGCGCATGTGATGGTGACTTAGAGTTATGGGAAACTTAGCAAATCACAAGCAAAAAAAAAAAAAAAAGCAAAAACATGCTTAAACATTCTTCTTCAGCAGGCCGTCAATAATCATAGCGAACCATGCTTTTCCTTTAATCCTGAATTTGAGATACACTTAACTAAGTGGTGATGGGAATGAGCAGTTGAAATGATGTGGCTGTGTTTTATTTCTAATGTGGACAATCCTGAAATTAGGTAAATGTTTGCATATACCTCTCAGCAATGACTGTATTAAAAAAAATCCAAATTTAATAAAATAATCATTAAAAAAAAATCACACACCACGGGACTCAAATTTAGAGGCACTTAAATGTGAATACGATGCATTGTTTTGCTAGACTATGCCATACTATATGCAATCACACAATTAAATAAATAGGTATTTATTAGGTAATTACATTGAGAGTCAATTATATGTTTTTAAGTGATCAGTTTGAGTTTGCCTTCGTTGACCTATATCCATTTTTGTAAGTCAGTAAATAAAAAAACAAATATAAACACAACAGATGAAGATCCGAGGTGATTTGTCTGCCATGTTGCAGCAGTCAAGGTCTGACTGTATATTGAAATATGATGAGTTCTCAGGATTTAACTGATCATTACTTCCATATTATCCAACCCATTTTAGTTTTTGTTACAATCTGTAGACATTTATACACATTGCTAATTATTTGATTTATATGATTTATATGGTGCTATACTTGTACTAAACTTAAACAAGGAAGCTTAGAGCCATAGGATATATTAGAGTAAATTAATACTTCTATTTATCTGATGCCTACAGTCAGCAAGAGACAACAGATCTACAATAAATCATCAACACATCGCAATCAATGTGCTTATTATTTAGTTTATTAAAATCTGAACATTCATGTTAAACTAGCTGTCTCAAAAATACACACCAGACATAAATGCCAGTGTGTTCGCAAGTCAAATGAAGTGCTAAACCAATTTTTCTATTTTAATTACACGGCTACACACTTAGCACATACATAGGTCGCACAGATTGTTCTCGCTTGCTTTTATTTCTATATCTGTGGTCGTGCTGGTCAGCTGTCTGGAGCCGTAGGAAAAGTATACAGTCTGCACCTGACACTCCATTAGAAGCACAGTCACACACTTCACAGCAGACCCCTGAAACACAGTAAAAAGGTCCTGATCTAAAGTCAATATTCCATACGGATTAGTGTGAACATACAAAGCTTATTTAGCATTAATAAATGATGCAAATAAATTAATATTAGTATTTTGCATTAAGTAACGTCTCTCACTTATTCACCCCAACAAGGTCTTTGTAAGTAGGTTAGTGAAGCACAAACACAGTGTCAACTGGTCAAAAGATTGAGGGGAAAAAAAACACATTCTGATTCTAAGGGTTTAAATACAAATGTGTTAATTAATAGCTATACTCACTGTTATAGTCCTTCAATCTTACATTTACACATGGAGAACCCCTGAAAGGAGTTTTCAACGTCTTCCTTATTTTTTAGTTGTATTCATTAGGACATGATCTGAGATCAGCTATTTTACTCTGAGATAGATACATTTTCCAGAGGCACCCGTCCATATACAGTACAGAAAAGTGTGAATGTCTTTATAAGGCAAAGTGCTATTCTTCTGAGTAAAGTTAGATCTTATGGCATGCCTTAATGTCACCGCCTGTCGCTAGACATATGACTGTGTAGAATAAGACGAAGTGGGCTTAGGCGGCGCGGCACGCTACACTGTACTATGTCTGAGCGAGCGACAGAGCGAGAAAAGGGAGAGGCGGAAAGAGAGGAGGGGAGGGATGAGTGCACAAAGCGAACAGATAAAGCGGGGAAGAGACCCCCATGGACCGGCAGGCCCTCGCAAAACACGCCCGCAACCCACTTCTGACCTGCGGCACATCCTATGAATGGAAGGAAATTGTTTCCCAAAAAAGAAACATTTAAAGGCATGAGCAACTACAATAATACAATCAAGCTCGCTTCCAGGCCGGCAAGCAAGAGGAAGGGACAGAGGTATACAAGTGAAAAGCGAGTGAGAAGGACAAGAGAAAAGAAAGAGAGAAAGAGGGAAGGAGAACAAGAGAGGTTTATTTTATTAGCCCTTAATAAATATCTGACAGATTTCCTCAGGAAATATCGCAGATCACATGTAAAATAGTTTAAGACTGATGTCAACTGCAGCAACATATGAAATCTATTACTGAGAAGCCACAGCAGGCACAGAGTGAGAGAGAGAGACAGAGAGAGAGAGGGAGAGAGAGAGAGAGCAGCACTGAAAATCAGGCAGGGAAAAAAAAAAAAAGATCTCATGGCCTTTCCAAATTCTTCGAGAGGTAAAAAAGTCAGCCAAGACACAAAATCAGTGAAAAAAAAAGAGAAAGGGGGGAAAAAGAACAGAAATGCATGCACACACATACACACATACAAATGCTGAGCTCCACATCCTGCTGGGGTTGAGGCCAACAGTGCGGAGAGTGCCCAGACTGCTGCCAGCTTGGGGGGGAAAGGATGGATGGATGAATGGATCATTGGAGGGAGCTGGGCTGGAGGAGCCTGGAGAGGGAGGGGAGGGCACGCTGCCTCCAGAACAATACCAGCTGTGGGGCGGCAGGGGCAGGAAGTGGGCGAGCCAGGAACTTGACAGAGCAATCAAGCCAGCTGTGCCACAGGGCAGCCCCGGAGGACGAAACGTCCTGTCCAGAGGGCCCTCGCTCTGACCTGAGCGCGCGGAGATAGGCCGGAGTTTATTACACGTTTGCTTATTCATCCTAATCAGCAGCTTGCTCCCAAGCCAATGGGCCTGCAGTAATCCAAACGCTCAGAGATCTAATCGACTTGATGAACAGTTTGAACTTCGGCACGCTTATGAACAGATGCGGTGGACAAGAGGACAAAGGCATATTTCTCAACCTTTTACTCCCACCCCCCCCCACCCACCCACCCGGCCTTCTTTACAATGCACACTCACACATGCTGTGGTGGTTCCATATTTCGGATGGTTGAAGGAACTGGTTTTGCCCTCGTGGTGCCAGTGTGTCTCAGCGTGGCAGCCGAAAAACTCAAAGCTCTCCACTCGCCCAGACCCAAACCACAGGCTTGTACCCACAAAGCCACCCAACCCTGGACTGATACCCATCACAGTCTCACACACAAGCACTGGCGCAGGGTGAGAGCGACCGCACATACCGAAAAAAGAGGTAGCGCCACGGAAAATGAGAACTAGCAGCGGTTTCTGCTTTTTTTCCCCCTGTTCTCTCCTTCCCCTTTTTTTTAATCATGAGCCCATCAGAGGGCAGGCAGCGTTCAGCTGTGGCATGGGAAGGTGGTGGGAGGGGCAGGGCCGATATGAGCCAACCACACATACGCACACACTGCAGCAGGAGGCGACGACTGCGCTAAACAGCAAGGCTGTCGGCAGGTCCGCCTAACAGCCGATAAGAGCTGTACGCGTACAAGGATGGAGTGTGAGTGGTGGCAGGACGAGTGTGAGATTTCAATCGTGGTCGGTGGGGGGACGCAAAGCCTACGTTCAGAACGTACTCGGATTGAAGTGAGACTGACCCAGTCGAGGGATGTGATGCGAAGCTGGTGTGGGAGACCAAAACAGGCCCTTATAAGGCATCCTGGAGCTGTTTTCTTTCGCTCTTCACTGTCTCACACACTCCCGAGCACTGCACGTTCGGAGGGGAAGAGATGATCCTTCCAAGTCAACATATTTACATATTTGTAGCAATGCAGGGCTATTTGCGCAGGAGGCTGGCAGGCCTGTGGTCAATGTGGCTGCTGGACACGTACATCTGCATCCGCCTCTGTGCTCCAGCGAATTCCCGCACCTAGCATTACCTCGGTTCGATAGGGGAGCGGAGAAGAGTGGTTTTTTGTGTGTGTTTTTATTGTTTTTTATTTTTTAGGACCATTGTTTTTGTGATCATTATTTTTCTATAAGGTTTGATCTCATTTCTTGCAATCACTGCACAACTGCAAACAAACACAAAAAAAAAAGTGACGCTGCTACTTAATTCGTTTCATTAGCATGTCTCTACAGTTTCACTCTTATTGGGGTTTCGTTATGAGTCTGTGGGAAATTAACCAGTGAAGCTGCGCCGGAACCTAACTGACTCAGGCGTCCTTTCCTTAGGTGCTTCATTCATCTCTGGGCAGGGGCCTAATGTAGAGCCTTGAGGAACCCCACAGAGTACTGCAGCCCAGCTTCCCCCTCATCCCCTCCAGCTCCGCGAACGCTGCGCCATGTTGCTCTTGGCAGAACTCTGCAGGCTGTCCCTGCGTGCCTAAAAACCAGCAGCCCCCACTCCCCCCCACAACTCCCCCCTTTTCTCCGGCCAGTCCCTGCAGCCAAGGCGCACATTTCTCACATATTCTTCAGCTCCCAGCGAACAGCACATGGACAGCGTGCATAGAGAGCAGGCCCGAGACTGACAGCAGGTCGGGGGCCAATAGTTCCAGTTCCACTCTCATCCTCTCCCCGGCGGCACATTTATGACCCTCTCGCTCTGACTGTCACTCAGCGGCTGCAGACAGGTGTGTCTCGCTACATCTCAATCAGAGGAGTGCCCATCAGAAAGCAGGAGCAGATGGGGAGGAAACCGCACAGCAACGTTTCAGCTCTTGGTTGCTCATTCTGAGAGAGAAAGAGAGATGGAGACAAAGCATATAGAGTCAACGAAGAACATCAGACAGCATGGTGAACTGAAACACACCCAGCAATAAGCAAACCAGTCTGATCAGAGCTGTACTGAAATGAACACTGTTATGATCACATCAAAACCTCCCAACTGTCTTTGTTTCGGTTTATTTTTACACTGTTCCCGCTGTCCTTTCTATGCCCTTTCTGTGGTGAACAGACCAAGAAAAATGGTGAAAAACGGCTTGGAATAAAACCCCACTAAATTAATATACATTAAGTTATGAAAATCCTTGCCTGACCATTTTTAAAGGATTTTTTTATGATGTGGCAATATGTGTGTGTGTATTAATGTGCTGAGCCTGTTTGCATGTTCATTAAACTGGGTTCAGACCAACCAGTAGGAATCAAAGCTCCATTCGTCTCTGACAACAGAGGATGGACGTTTAACCTCAGTCCCACACGCCTGGCTCTTTGGCAGGCGAGGAGGGTTTATATTTATTATTTAATTTGTTTTTTTTTTACTTTAATTTAAACTTTATTTCCTCTGCGAGTCTGGGGTCTGGGCATTTCTACATAAATGAACTTTCTCGGAAAAACAGGCAAAGAGAGAGAGAGAGAGTGAGAGAGGGAGCTAAGAAGAGGGGAAAAAAGAGAAAAAGCAGAGTCTGTCTCCTGGGTGCCCTTCTTGCCATCCCATTTCCTATGCATCTGGTCTGTGTTTGCGCGCAGAAGGACTGGGGGAGAGAGGGAGGGAGGGCCGTCTGGGGCCGATTAATAACCAGTGATTTATAGGAACTTTTATAGAATAATACAATAAAAATGTGTGCGTACGTGGTTTGTGTGTGCGCTTGAGCGTATGTGTGTGTGTGCGTGTATGTGGGAGTGAGCGAGCAAGGGTTCACACGTGTGTGTGTGTGTGTGTGTGTGTTTGTATGCGCAAGTGAGCACACAATGGTTTTCTAATTCCGGGGAATCAAAAACAAATTATCGGGAAAAAAACAGACTCAGCTCAGGGTAAATTGGGCACAGATGGATAAAGGGAGGCAGGAAGTAAAAAAAAAAAAAGAAAGAGAGAGAGAGAGAATGAGAAGAAAAGTAAGAAAGAGAGGGATTAAGTGAAATTGAGACAGGGAGAGAGAGCAGAGAGAGCAAGTGATATTGAGACAGAGGGAGAGCGAGGGTGAACAAGTGGTATTCAGCGACAGAAAGCAGGAGGTTGAGGGAGCGAGAGAGAGAAAGAGCATTTGACACTGGGACAGAGAGATGGAGAGATGAACAAGGGAGAGATTTTGTAAGATAGAAAGAAAGTAAGAAAGTAAGAAAGGGGGCACATTGAGGTGTGGAGGAGGACAGTGAAGAGAGGAGGAAGAGAAGAAATGGAGGGATCATGACAGTTCCCATGCCCTGTACAGAGGAAATGGCCTCCACAGGGGGGTAACTGTGTGTGTGTGTGGGTGCATGTGTGTGAGAGTGTGTAAGAGGGTATAGACAACACACACAACAACCCTGCGGCATAAAAACGAGCTCCACACAGACCCTGACTAACACCACCACTCATTCATCACATGACTTTTACATTCGTTTCATTACACTCAATGCACAGGTATGATTTCTCCCATTTCCCATTCTCAAAACATCCAAAACCACACCCTGCACCACCAGGAGCACACCCCTGACCCCTTAACTGCCACTGACCTGCTGGAAGTTCTATACCTCACTGTAACTCCGTTATTTCACTGGGTTCCAACAGGAGCTCCTGTTTTTACATGGATCCTATATAAACTGCACATAACATATCCAGTGCATAGAACATCCAAGCCCATAATCCTCTTATGCAAGGACCCTTCCCACATCCTCTCCATGTCATCAACTTCACCTGTCAACACACCAACACTCATGTGTATGTCTGTTTCTACTATTTCCATTTTTATTGATTTTCAGCTGCCCTTGCTGTGAAAGTCACATGATAAATGGACCAATACATATGTTCTTAAAATAAAAAACCTCTACATCGAAAGGAAACAAACATCTTAGTCCTCTCGTAAAGTTACTGTTTTAAAGATATTTATTTTATTTGGACAGCACTATAACTGGACATATCTTCAACTTTAATATATCAGTGTTGCAGTACATACCACATACTGCACATCCTTTATGTTATATGCAGATTATTTTGCTCAGTTTGTGTGTCTTATTGTCGAGCACTCACTTACTCCACTTGTGTGCTTTGAGTCTTCTTAGCTGTGCTGCATCTACTGTACTTTATTTCTTATAGACTCTCTTCTGCTGTTCTATTTTGTGATGTTGGAATCTGATCTTATTAAATAGCAAGAAAGAACTCTCGGTCTGCACTTGTATCCCAATGCTTCACGTTGTTTTTTGAATCTGATCTTATTAAATAGAAAGAAAGAACTCTTGGTCTGCACTTGTATCCCAATGCTTCACATTGTTTTTACATTTTATGATAAAAGTGTTAATATTGAGCCTCTAAAGTCATTTAAAATTAAACCTCTTTAAATTAACTTCCATTTAAAGTAAAGTCTAACATTTCTCAACCTTTTCACTCTTTCTTTACAATGTACACTACACATGCTGTGGTGGTTCCATATTTTGAAGGTTAAAGGAACTAATTCTGCCGTTGTGGTGCCAGTGTGTCTCAGCGTGGTAGTTGAAAAACTCAACCCTCTCCATTCGCACAGACGCAAACCCATCATAAAGTTGTTGGCCTTTCAAGGGGAGTGAAAAAGGTACGTTTAGAAAACAACTAGCTTTGGAAGAGTAAGAAAGAGCTTGAAATCATCCGTCACAGCCAGAAGCTCTAAACAAACCTCTCTACTGGCAGCATGCTAAATTGTAGATACAGGCACTCAAACCCGTTCTCTGATGGCTTCGGGGCCCTTGGAAACTGCACTTCGGACTGATACAACACTTTGATACAACACTTTCTTCTGTCTGACAGTAGGACAAAAGGCCGAGCGAGCACTGATTGCTATAGTTGACTTCTTTACAACAGAGAAGAAAACGTGCTGGGCTCCCTTCACCTCAGTGTTGGCCTCCTGCCTTATCCAAGCACATCTTCACGACATTAAACCATGACATAAATTTTGATTAAAACTAGTTACCAATTCTGAATGAAGCAGGAGGGCGTAGCTCTCAACAACAATTTAATACCAATTATGTCATATATTGGGAGTGTTGTTTCTTTTTGATAAAAAAAGGAATAACTATAAACACAGCTCTTTTCTAATAACCTCTGGATTTGTAGATGGACTTTCACAGCAGCTCATAGAAATAAACGCGTGGCACGGTTTTCAAAAAGATAATCATTTCCGATGTAAAAGAAGTCGGAGCAGCTTGTGTTGAATGTCAACAACAATAAGTTGAGAGCATTAACCATTTTACACGCACTGCAGCAATCTTCCATTCCACCTTGAATCTCAATGTTCTTGTTCCACAGTTCAAGGCAAATGAAAGTCAACTTCAGCTTTATGTAAGAACCAAAATCTTTATTTTAAATGATGAGAAAAAGCTGTACGATCTGGTCATCAGACATGAGACCTGAAAGGAGGCTGAATGCAGTTCTGTGCTCTGCTCAGTACATTAGCTGTTAAACAGTGTGGCTCCTGCAGCCACTTGTACTCATTTTAGACTATTGTCTCGACTTTAACCACTACCTGTTTCACTGGCTGGGATGAGTTTATGGAAAAGTAAAAAGAAGCCTATGCATCTATTTGTTCACCTAAACTGTCTTAACTTTCAAGTTAAGTCAATGGAACCAGAAATTTTTGCAACCTATTTTGGAGCTTTTCTATTTATCCATTCATTATGAAACTTTTACTCGATATAAAGAGCTACAAAATACATCTTTTTCATTGGACATTAAAATAATGCCTATGGATTGGCTTTAAACACCACAAACCATTGAAGGTTGACAAGTTTTCATGTATGTGTTTTGAAGATCCTTGATTTTTCTATTTTGCCATTGTATGATTTTTTGTACCAACTGTGTCATGACAATTTTCCCACCTCTCATACCCATACCTCACAAATAACCCTAGAATTTAGCTCTGTTGTGAGGTTTTCATATCAAATATTTACCGGTCCAGACGTTATGAAGTGTTACCACAATCTGAAGCACAGCTTGGCTAGTGCAAGTTATGAGGATTTCTCATGACAGTAACTTTATCAGAATTTCTGTTCTCAGCTCCATCAAGAGGAACTCCTTGGCAGAAACAACAGATTCTTATTCTGATACTGATTTGAGTGGGCGCAGTGGGCCCACCAGTGACAGGCAATTTGAGCCCTACGATGAGTTACGGGCGGTCTGGGGCCAGGGCGTCTGGGACGGGAAGATAGGTACAGCTGGAGCGTGAGAGGAAGTGGCGCTCGCGTTCCGTCAAGCGGGAGGGCAAGCGGCCGACCAGAGGAGCCCGCACAGGGCCGGCGATAAGAGAATAGTGAATATGAATGACTTCCTGTCGGGAGGGTCTGGACTGTGGCATCTGTCAGTGAGGATCTTCTGGCTTTGTACATGGAGCAGAGACCAGTGTGGACCTCCTCACACACACATACACACACACATATATATATGCAGGCCTGCCCAGGCCCAGGCAATCCCCTTTCACACAGATTTGATTCACATGCTGGCCTCTGGGCACTGCCACCCACACAAACAGCCCTGCTGTCTCCCAGCATGCCCCCTGCCCCACTCCCACTCACTCAGCTGGAGGGGGGCGCTGATATTGGCAGCTGTGCTGCAGTGGCCCCATGCTGGAAACTTCATCAGTGAATCACACTTGCCCTCAAACACACACACACACACACACACACAAACGGATAGCAGAACACTTCCTCTTCTTTGCTTATACACACATATTCTGACTTTACTATCTTTGTGAGGACTTTCCAACGACTCATGTTGACTCATGTTGCAATGTCTAACCCTAAACTTAAGCATCTCAGCAAATTAAGGCAACTCTGGCCAAAGAAACACACTTATTACACAATTAGTAATCAACTGAATGATCTTTGCCACACAAGCAGTAAATAGCAATAATTAAATATTTTTTCAGAGCACCTTTATTTGCATGTTATTCTTTGTAATCGTTAGCACAACATTTTACACACCCTTTACAGTCTCATCATGCCAAAAGCTTGTGACCTCTTAAGGCAACAACTGCTAATTAACAGATTAGTAATTAGGATTAATTAAACATTTTCCTGTTAAACCTTTTGAAGACTGAGATTAGGGGTGTGCGAGACAACTGTTATTATCAACTGCCAATTAAAAAAAGCTTAATTACTCACTTTGGCAATTACTGCTTTGTTAAAACTTAATAAATGCATTTAAAAACATTGTAAATATAACGTTCCTCTATACTGAAGACTTCTTGTGGGAACTAGCCAACTGTCCTCAACATGTCCACAAATTTTACGAGGACTTCAAATAGGGCCAAATACAAACACACATACACACAGACTATCTGATCACAGTTCTCGCTGAGAGAAAAGGGGAAAAAAAAAATCTGGCGGAAAAAAAAAAAAAAAAAATCTGCCACAACTAAAAAATACCCCCGCTTACTCAGTCTTGTACTCTCAAGTTCTCTCTTTCTCACACTCTTAATATTCTCACCATCAAGACAAGGCCCAGGGAAGGCTGAATGCTGACACATGCAGAGTTATCAGGAGGCTCTGAGGTTTGGGAACTGATATTCCAGCCTCCTCCAAATGACTGTGTTAATAGAAAACCATGTAGAACGAAGGATTAGGCTTATCGATAGTGAGATGCATCAGCACTGAGTCAGAATAGAGGAGAAGACAGGCGCGGAAACTCGTGCCCAAATTTGAGCACAAGGGCAACGGCCACGCTTACTTCTAAAGGCTGCGCAACTGCGGCTCCCACGGTTACACTCGGAGGCGAAAAACGTTTGGGTGCGCGCGTGTGCGGCTGGTACGTGTTCAGAGCCTGTGGACTACGTGCCGACCTGCCCATGCACACGTGTCTGACAGAGTGTCTGTGCGGTCACCTCTGCGCAAATGAGACCGCAGCGCATCAGAAGAGTCTGAGAAAGAAAGAGAGGAAGAAACACAGAGAGAGAGAGAGAGAGAGAGAGAGAGAGAGAGAAAGAGATAGAGAGAGAGAGAGAGAGAGAGAGAGAGAGAGAGAGAGAGAAAGAGAGAGAGAGAGAGATAGATAGATAGAGAGTGAACGAGAGAGACGGGCATGGAGAGGAAGAAGACCATGAGAAAGGGGAAAAAGAGAGAAAGTGGAGTAAAAAGAGAGAGAGAGACAAAGAAAGAGAGATGGAAAGAGAGAGAACAAGCGAGGGAAAGAAATAGAGAGAGCTTGAGGTTCCGGCGTGTGGTGCAGTCAAAAGCGTAGGTACACCAGCAGCCCAGAAAAAAAAAAAAAAAAAACCCACACACAAGTTTCACTTCTGCCTGCTGTGGCAGCAACTTCACACACAGCAGTAACATGGTGCACTGGGGTGAAGAGTTCACCTGTAGGTCACACCAACAGAAACAAACACTTTGTTCATATCCAGACATGCAAATGTACATTTATTTAAGTACCAGTATGCCCCCATACAAAGACATAATTCAGTAATTGCTAAACGCAGAAACATGGTACCAGCGCTTAAGCTGCTTATGGCCTGCCTCTGAACTGCTTTCAGTCGGACTCAATTGAATAAAGGGGGTGTCTGGAGGAGTCGGGGGGAAGAGGCAAGGTCAATGCTGTTATAGCCTGTGCTGTAAAAGTCAATATGAGATTCTCAATGTTACTACAGAACTGTAAATGTTAAAAATTGACATTCGTTTACATACTTAGATTTGCTTTTATATGAACAAAGCAGGAGCCTTTGTAAAAATCCCATCTTATATTTTTCTTGTCTTTTATTTTTTCTTGGTCCACTTATTAGCTTTGTGTTGAATTATGCACAAAAACATTTATATATATATATATATGACAGTTTTCCAACATGTCCCTTAAACAGGCTGCTGTTGTCTTTATAAGCCTTTTGTACACAGCCCAAGCGGAATATCTACCCATTTGCTTTTAAAGTTCAACGCGTCATCTTTTGACAGTGTCAACTTTTTCCATGACACCCAAGCTGCTGCAGGATTTTTGCTGGCTCAACTTCCCACATGCAGAAGCATAAACGTTAAAAGTTGACGCCAACAGAAGCTGGCACTGTACAAATGTTTATTTCCGCTAACGCCACCTCCCTGCACAGCGACCTACTGAGCGCTTTAGTCAGCTATTAGTGGGTGTGCAAGATAAAATGGCCACTGAGTGTAGACACAAAGTAGGTGCACAAAATTAACTGGCCAGTCAGCGCCTTAATAAAGTCTGTCTGCAGACCACAGAGCCCTTTCATTCATACTACTGTATATTATCTTAAATTACTACTACACAACAGGTGACATGACTGAGAAGTCTGCAGTAGTGAGACTAGGCCAACACGTTTACACCACATCCACCGAGCAGGTAATAGCTTACTTCACGTAGAAGATGATAACTGCCTCACATCTAATGTTAAACTCTGACTCTTTTGGATTTATCCCATAATGGCTGACAAATTTCTGTTTACTGCTAAATGACCAAAGAAGCACCTTTAAGTAACAAAAAAAAAAGTTAATTCCTATCACAAAACTTTACTACTGAACCTGGTTAACAAAAGTAAGTGTACTGGCCTGCTGGTCGTACTGGCCTGCTATGTGTAAGCTAGGGCTGGGCTGATACCACTTTCTTCCACGTCAGATATCAATATTGATGCTGAATTTGCAAACCTGCAGACAGTGGTATCCATCTACACCATCTCTCTCTTAAACAACTAAGCTGTTAATAATTTCTTTTGATCTGAAAACGCTTTGCATAACTTGCTCAGACTGCAGAACAAATATTCTAATCTTGTACAGGCAGATACAAAGTGTGCAACATGACACAGTTACGCAACACTGCTGTTTCTTTCCTCTTCTTTTTATTTCTTTTTCACACACACAGAACAATTGGCAGCATTTTAAGATTTGTCAGCATCATCAAACACTGACAGTGAAAGTTAAAGTGCAACCTTGTGCCAGCGTTTACATGATAGTTTAGACTAATTGATCATATCGAATTACACTACTAGTGATACCAATACCAAGTGTTAGACCAGTACCCAAACTTTTGACAAAGTTGTTGCAACACAGGACTGGGTAATTGGGAACATCAGGAGAATTCCTAAAGGGCCAAAAACATTCCATTTATGAAAACGGCACTCTGAGACTCACCTGCTGTTTCTTATACACTTGTAAACACAAGAACACACAAAAAAATTTTAATGCCAAAAGCAAACGTGTATTATTTTAGTAATTTAGAAGGCACAGTGGCAGCCCCGCCTCCTTAAACACTGAAACCAGTACATGGCTTTTTAATTGGTTCATCACTAGATGTGTTTTATGATGTAGCAGGCACTACCCTGCTGTGTGTTCTTGCATTGATAAAAGCCAACTTCATACTGGAAACTTGAGGGTACACAACAGTGGCAAAAACTGAGAAAAGCAGAACAGAAAAACAAGAATAAAAAAATAGAATGCGGTGAAATGCTCAGCAAAAATCTATTCTGAGCAGGTGGATGGTGTGAAATGTGATGTGACACTAACTAGTTTTCAGCGCTTGTCAAAGCTTTGAGTGCATTTAAAAGCACTGCTCTGTCTTCAGTTGATCACCAGCTGATCAGCATCAGAGTGGTGACCCAATCTAATTCAACCACAGCGGTCAGGCTACTCATTTAACGAATTTCTCTGCTAAATTAGCTATGGGTAATAAATCAGCTAATTCATAAAAGTGATTGTGTTACTGTGTCTTCATCGTGTGACTCCCAGACTAAAAACGATCACTATCCAGGCTCCGGGCAAGGTCACTGTGTGTGTCTGTGGTACTGCATTAAGAGTAAATACAGCTTGTGGATGTATCTGTGAGACAACAAATGAAGAGAGGCCTGTTTCTTCATCTAAAGGCATAAATAACAGTAAGTGTCTCAAAAAAAAAGAAAGGAAAAACATGGAACCACTCTGGTGGGCTGGAAGGCGAAAAAAAAAATCTGCCACTTCAATAATATCACTCCGCGTTTGTGTGTATGTGTGTCGGGATGGTGCTCGGAGTGAGTGCTGCAGAAGTCAGCTGGGCTGAGGGTGAGGGGGGTTGAGCCTTTCTCATGGCCTCTCGGCCCGTTCTGGCCTTTCGTCCAGCCACGCTATTGGTCAGTGCGGGCCCCTGTGACACAGCCAGCATCGCGCATGGCTCAGCGCAGCAAACCCTAGCCACACTCAGACCACTGCATGAAGGGGGTGGTGGAGGTGGGGGGCTTGTACTGGCTGACAGTGTACAGTGTTAAATGAATGTGTCATGCATGGCTGCCTTAGACGAGCGGTCAGGCAGTGAAGCGCGGCAGGCTGCTCTTGAGGCAGAGTCAGAGACAAGCAAAGGCTCAGTAACAGGAGAAGCCTGCACTCTGCTGGACACACTGAGTCACTGCGCCCCCCTTCACACCTCTTTATAGGCTCAATCCATGTTACAGGGCTAAAGCGGCACACATCCGATTTGTTTCACCAGCTCAAATTTAAAAGTTCACGTGTGTTTGTAAATGATCCTTAACTTTTGAAAATGTGGAAAGACCTCAGAGTTGCCTCATTTTAAAGAATAAACACATTTTATTATCAAACAGAACACTACTGCATTTAGGCTGCATTTGCCTTATATCACATTTGTTGAAATAAAACAAATAAGATTTATTTCATTTTTTATAATTATATAAATATTTCCTTCCATCACTGCACTTAAAACAGTAGAAAAACAGACTTAATCCATTCACTGTGTTAAAATACACTTGAGTTATCAGATAATGAGAAACTTTAGGTCTACATAAATCAGTAATTGGATTTCTGCATTGCAATCAGCCAATAAACTGACAGGAGACAATGCCATTAAAAGGTAATGTACACCTCAAACTTCATGACACAGTGTTTTTTAAACATTAAGTTTGCAGAGTGCAGACCACTAAGGCAGGGCAAGGAAGGGGAACTCTGAGAAACTTGAGGCTGGAGTTCTGGGTGGCTTCGGCTGATGTGTTTGAAGCCAGCCCCCCTCCCTTGCCAAGAGTGAGTAAGAGTGGGTAGAGAAGGAGGAGCTGGGCTGGTGGTGGGGTGTGAATTTCGTCAAGAGAAGGTGAGGGCAGAGGAGTGGTTTATATAGAGCGTGTAATGATGGAGAGGAGGAGTTTGGGTGTGGTCCTTCTTCCAAACTTAAGTTATTTCATAACTTAATTTACTGTACCTGAAATTTAGAAGATGAAGAATATTTAATTTTTTAATTTGCCAAGCGTGTTGTTGGTTTCAGCACCACTGCTAAAGTGTTCTGTTGCCATCTCTATTTTCATTAAAACATTAAAAACAAAACAAAAAATAAAAAGAAATCTAGAAGTTAACATGGGACTAGAATCCCAATTATCTAGGCTTTAATCTGATCTAAGAAATCAGAGTATGCTGTTTATATGACCACTTGAATAATAGATAACTGCTGAAAACTGATTAACGTCTAAAGTGCATGTAAATGTACAAAACCTTATCTCTTCAAATCTTAAAACAAATATTCACTTTATTGTAAATGAATGAGATTTTTGACAAATTTTCACTATTTCTATTCGTCCATTCAACCTGAAGTAACCTTACAATTAATAAAGCAAGTGGGCTTTAAAGCAAAATGGGTTTATGTGGTTATGAACATTGACGACGTGTTCCCACTACGTAATTGAGTTGTCAAATCGTTTTTTCTTCATACATCACATTTCATTGCACGATGTCAATGATAAAATAGGGCCAGGGCAATAGACATGAATTCCAAGTATTATGAACCATCACAGCAGAAAAATCTGATTTGAGCAAATAATAGGAACCGAGGCTTGTGCAAGTGTGCAAGATGAGTAATTTTAGCACTAAAAAAGGATCACACACTGCAAAGGCACAGTCTCTAGGCAAAGGTCAGAAGGTCATGGATGATGCATCAGTTTGACTTTCTTCTTCTTGTAATGAGTGAGTTATAAATGAATGGTTAGAGGAGCAAGGTAGCAATGAAAAAGTGGAAGAAAGAAAAAAACGGTGACCAAAAATATAACCTAAAACTGCTTCTGAAAATCTGTAGTCTTTGTTTCTCTCTGGGTGAGCAGCCGGAGGCCATCTCTACTGCTTAAGTTCTTTTTAACGACCAGACCACCCTCACGTTCCTCATCAGAGCAAGCCTACTCTTGTAAATCTGAGTGAATAAGTGGGCACTGAGCCACTGCCAAGAGTCGTAGAGGCTTAAGAGACAGTAGTTAGGTGGCTGAGGACCTTACAGCGCATGCCATTAGTCTGTGAGTGTCTGTAATAACATTAAGATCAGGGCGAAGGGCCATACACATGCACACACGCACGCACACACACACATGAATATGGCTTTGACCCAGGACAGATGATTAAAGCACGGTAAGTGCTCTGGCTGGGTACAGTAGCACCTTCTCGCCACCCATAAATCACCTAGAGTATTAACAAAGAGATAAGAGTGTTTCCATATATTATACACACACAAGTGGGCTGTATACACAAGGCCACGGTGCAGCGTGGGGCTCTTTGTTAGCAGCAGTGGCACACTGTGTTTATCATAAGAGTCACCTGTTAATTCCATAGCAGTGGCGCACACTGGGCTGAGCTGAAGCAGAGCATGCAGCGACAGCAGGCACAGGCTTTGGCATAAACTCAGTCCAAAGACATCGCCTGTCAGGAGCAGAGATGGATCATAAGGACCCTGGGCACAAAAGACTTTGAAGACCTCCCTGACACACAAAAAAAGAAAAGACAGAAAAACAGATTAATATTGTGATTTTCAAGATCTTTGTGCAGTATTCGAATCATCACTTTTATTTATAATTTAATAATAAATTATAATTTTATAATTTATTTATAGTTTATTTATAATTTAAAAAGCAAAAGCCTCAGATGATCAGCATGTTAAGAAGTCCAACTTCTGAGGCTAATGAAATGCTAACATGCCAAAGTGCCATCCAAATGGCCACAAAAAGTCAGAATTGAGAACAGATTGATCTTTTATTGATTTAATCATTAATATACATTTAAAGACTATTTGTTGATCACTACACCTGCAATCTATAGCCATTCTGAGGAAGTCAGAGGCACCTGCCTGGTCAGTTCCTGGACATCAGTGTGAATCCCATGCAAAATCTTACTGATGTTGCCATCTCCATCTGAGAGTGATATGATCTGTCCACAACGGTTTCCCAGACAGCTACTGTATCCAGGTGTAACAAGTGTTTTGAATGTTGGCAACATCCCATTTAATCTAATGCGAAACCATAGCACACTTTGTTTGCCACATAAGGTTGAGTTTCCAGTTGAGAAACATTAGGTTATCAAGCTAAAAAAAAAAATCTAAGCATGTCAGAAATAATATAATATCTGCATGAATATACCTTCATGCTTATGTTGTTTGATCAAGTTAGGATTTGTCCTGATAGTGTAACCCACACATATGCATAATGAATGTCATTTGAAATGAATACAACATTTCATTGACAATGCTACTGTTTTTTTTTTATCTGAGATTGTGTCAATGTTCTGTAAAGCTTATTAAATCCAGTAACAGTTGCTAGGAATGAACACACTGGTAAGCATTGTATTTCAGTTTTAATGTTATGCTATAGCAACTACACTGTTGTCAAAGTAAATAAAAACTAGTCATGTTGGAAACAACAGTGAAAAAAGGATTGTGTTTTAAATTGGGGTGCTGAAATTTTGAGTGACATACACTCTGACATCATGCAAAAAAGCCTTTGTTTTTTCCATTTGGGACAATTTTCATTAGACAGAACATCATAGCATGGCACTATACGGCCAGAGACAACAAACATATCAAACTATCAAACTAATGTAAAGCAAACGTACTTCCTATCTGTCATTTTTCTGTTCATGAAAAAAGCTCTTTTATTGAAGAAAACAGAAACGGCCATTGTATTGCATGTTTTGCTATCCAGTGACGAACAGAGGAAGACGGTTTCCTCTTCTCGAGTTTGGTTCCTTTTGAGAGGTTCTTGCTCTAAAGGATTTTTTCTTGCTACTGTCGCCCCTGGCTTGCTCACTGGGGGCTTGGACCTGGATTTTCAGTAAAGCTGCTATACAAATATACCTTGACTTGAACCACAATAAAAATAGTGAGTAAGGTTTGGATACTGTGAGAGAATGCTACTGTGGGCAGAACATGCTGCTGTCACATGGAATCAGTGAGAGCATACATGGGATTTACAGCACTGTCCAGGGATACATTACCAGCCAAGTTATCGGGGCCAGTGTCCAAAGCCCCTCTGACTGCCAGGGTGGGTCAGAAATGCATAAAGACAATCCACTACAGATGTAGTGATAAAGGAATACTCCCTTTTCCATTCACCCATGATGGCTGGAGCTTGGGTCAGCCTCCCTTCTTGTGGTGTGGGTTGTACTGCAATACCCATGCCCCAGTAGAAAACAGATGTCCCTGGCAACATGAGTCGTATTCATGGCTATAACAACAAGCGGTTCCTGGCATCAGTGGTAGAGAATGAGCTCACCAACAATAACCCTCTGTATAGGTCTAATGGAGTAGAGGGACTGCAGCGGGTGTGTGGCAGTGCCTTCCTTTTGTGCACAGGTTGCAGCAAAGCACATACGGGCCTGTAGAACATCTGCCGTAACCACTTCAGCATCATGCCCTCCCCAAGACTGCACAAGCAAGCAACTGGCCTGCACTCTTCCCAAGCACATCCCTATCAAGTTATGACATCTTGCACATCCGGAGGCTGTCCCAGCCGGCACAAAGAGGCTCTTTGAAGTGCATAAGCCAGGTCCACGAACCGTAATCAGTGCTCGGAATGAAGGTGACACTATAAAAGCAAAGCAAGATTCGGTACTGAGGCTGCCCCACCACGACAGCCAACAGGTCCCTTTTTATCACAACAGTAGTCGTGCTCAGGTCACTTAGCAGTATGCACACAGTGAACTCACTGCCCTGGGAAGCGCACAGTACCAGTGCCTCATACAGCTGATCACAGTGGGCTCAGCCCCCTCGTTCCATTGGAAAGAAGCAACATTTTCTGAGAGCCGGTGTAACGATCCAGCTATGCCAGCAACCCATACACAGAACACCAGTAGTAGAGCGCTCCGAGAGCACTTACCAGTGGCATGGGCCATTTTCGAATAGCGTACACCTTTCTTGGGCTGTTTCCACTCCTGCTCATCATGTGCCCCAGGAAAATTACTCGCTGCTTCATTTGTTCAGGTGCAGCCAAAAATTTGTGAACTTTGATAGTCTGGAACACCTGCTCCAGATCTGGAATTGTTCTGTTGAAGTTGCGTGTGTGGAGAATTGTTGAGGTACATGACACTGGTACTTGGAGCCAAACGCCGGCACCTGCTCCATCAGTAGCTTGAACATGGCTGGTACATTCCTAAATTAGAAGGCCATTAGCATACTCCTCCAAAGCCTGGCAACCAGTGTGAAGGCTGTCTTGTCTTTGTCTTGAGCAAGAGCCACCTGCCAATATTTGCTCCAGAGGTCCACTTGGTGCCAGTGAGTTTATCCAGGGTGCCGTCAATGTGCAGAAGCGGATACGAGGCAGGCTTTGTGACAGCACTAATTTGTTATATTGTCGTTCTCTTCAGGGACTGCCCGACTCTCACTGGACGATTTCCCACTGGCTTAGGCTTGCAGGCACGGTGCCATCTTCTCAAATGCTGGGTATGCCAGCTTTGTGCCTTGTGCTTAGCTTCCTTTAGCTTCCATCCGTCTGGGAGTAGCTTTCAGACAGCAATTCAGAAACGTCGCTGGACAGCCATAGTCAACGCTGCTAGCTCATCATGTTGCTCTGCTGCTGTAGCACTTCCTCCGCACAGCTAAATCACAGTGTTGGCCTCTGTCCCGCTGTGATGCCAGTCAACTGCTAACAGCTGTGTGGAGTATGGCTACATGGCGCCTTAACCAGTAGATGTACATCATCTCTCTTATCAGGTTCCACTGCCAGACTTCACTCTGTTAGTGCTTGACAGGCCCCTCTGGCAGGCTGTCTTCTTCGCCATTGAGTTTATTTACCTGTAGGTCGATTTCTTCCAGCTTGTTGGCAAAATCTCACTTTTGACACCAATGTAGCACTGATACAAAACAAGAAACAGAGATTGCCATTTTTCTGCTGAAGGAAAATGCTCTAATTAGACAAATCAAAATATATTAACCCACAGCAAAATACAAAAAAACAGTCAACATGCAAACACATTTTAAACCAACAAACAACATCATTAACATCAAACTGCCTTTTTTTAAAAATTCTGCTCACAGGCACAGCTTTGCATGCCACACCCCTTCAGCTCCTCCTGAAACACTGAGACAGAGCTGGATGCCACATTATTATTATTATTTTTAGAATTATTATTATTATTATTACTGTTGTTGTGTAAAGAGTTGCAGTCCTGAAATCAGGGGGTGGTGCAGCCCTCTTAGCAATCCTATTTCTTGTACCCTTGTGTACGTTTTAGAAAATACATCAATAAAACATAAGTGTACCCTAAAACACATAAAAACACATACCTATGTAGTTAGCATATTCAATTACACTAAACATTAGATTAATTTTAGTTAAATTAATTTAAGCAGTTGCATTGTAACAATCCTGAAGACGAGGAATGCTGCACCCCCGCCAGACTTCCACTTTTTATGTTAATGAAATTAACAGAACTTAAAGGCTGCATTAATTGGCAGGGCTTCAATAGATCAGTTGGCTTTGGACTTTCAGTGGTTGTAATCAAAGTAACGGGGATGTTGTCTGTTATTGATTTTTTAATTATAGTAGTCCTCGAAGCCAGTTCCCTGAAGCCCAATGCTGGCAAGGTTGGCAACCCGAACTCTCATTCTACACACTTTCTTTCTGTGTTCTTCTCACGTCATCCCTGCTGGTATAGACTACTTAGAATAATTCAACTGCTTCACGGCTGTGCACATCACGCACTTGGATTCCCAGAAGCATGGCAACCTCGGCGTGCAAGAGCCAACATTTACGCGTGCCTGCGAGTGCGTGTGCGCGCGAGCATGCGTTCGGAGTGCTGACGAACAGCGGTAACCAGGGCAACAGTGCAACGATAACTCCCTTGCTCACAGATACCCATCTCCAGCAGCTCGAAGTGAGTCATGGCGATGTGCTCACAGCTTCCTGTGCGCAGCACAAATCGCTCTGACCTCCAGATTTTCTTTTCCTGTACGTGTGTGTGTGTTGGTTGATGCACTTGATGCGCTTTCTGCTTCTACAGCACTCTTCTGCAGATGCTGCTCAGAAGGGACACGTTTTTTAAGTGGACCACCTCATTGACACTTATGGGATGCATAGGTTTAAAAACGTCACTGCAGGTTCCTATAGAAATTGTTGTAGGGGGATGTGGGCCAGTGGGGCTTTGTATATAGTCTGAATGTGCGTATTGTCTGCTCGTCAAAGCAGACTGTGATCACCTCGATGCAGGAAATAAGTCATGCTATTCACAATCATGGAACAAAGCATATGACCGAGGGGCTGTCGATGTGTTACGCAGGTTAAAGGTGCACCACTAATTTAAGTATGATCGCTTACAGTGGGCGCAAAAGGTACCAAGAGTTCCGAGTCTATTTTGGCAGACTGAGTCATTTGCATGCACACTCATCGGCCATATTATTAGAAACCCCCACCTTGTAAGTTCACCCTGTAGTTAGAGAGCCACTCATCAACTGCCAAGCACAATTAGCATTAGTCATCACCAGACCCTGCAGTTTCTGACCACAGAGGCGCTGGGTATTTTTACATGGCAGATCACTCTCAAGCTAGGAATCACACTGACGTGTCCTCAGCAGCACCACTGTGCCTGGTACACCACAACACCACTAATATGCCATTGTCAGTGCTGTCCTGAGAATGGTCCAAAACTCAAATAATATCTGGAAAACAGCAGCCCTCTGCTCACTAACTAAACTGTATGTGACCAACTATAAAGTAGGTTGACCTCAAAGTGGCCAGTGAATGGAAATACAAACAAATGTAGCATGCTTTGTTTGGAGTTGCGATACAGGTGTAATCCATGTCATTGTGAACTGTAGCATTGAGTGTCAATGGGGAGCAATGGTGGAATGCAGGTCTAATGACGAACATGTACTGTCCCTTTAAAATGTCATTTGGTGCTATTTTGTTTGTGAAATCGCAGTTTCCTCATTGACAGAAGGGATATCAGATGAAATAATCATATCATATAATTAGAAATTAAGCAGACACGGATTCTTAAAGAAAACTATCCTTACACATACTTTGATTGCCAGCATAACATTTGTCACATTGCACATGATACACAGACAGATCCTGGTGAGTAGGAGGAATTAGCCTAGCAACAAAAAACTGTCAGGATAATGTAGTTATGTATTTTAAAGCAATAAAAATATGATCTACTGCCAAGTGCTATTCTGCTATAACTGTAGAGACAGTATAACTTACAACATCTTCTTAGACTGTAACTGTTTAGGATTCTAAATAGTCCTTTCATATAAATGCTTAATGAGCAAACTGGATATTTAAGTGCTTGTACATTTGTGTGCAGGCTTTTTTTTTAACTGAGCTACATTTAAATCGGACCTCCCAACTACCCTTACCAAGCCATGTCGGTCATACAGCTGTTCCATGACTTTTGGCGCATCAGTGTTTATCCTTGACTTTCAAAGAGATCCACTTGATATGAAGATGCGGTCTCTGCTATAGCTTTCCACAGAGCCTCCTTCCAAACCCCAGAGAAAAAACCTAGAAACACAGCACACTCCATGAAAGCTCAGCCAAACATGGTACATGAATCTGATTCCCTACAGAAGAAGAAAAAAAGACAAACATTTTGTATCTAGATTTCAGATAGGGAGTAATTTGGTATCCATCACTGGCTGTTTCTAGCAGTATTCAGCTTGGTTTAGAATATCTGCACAAGCTCTGGATATTTCTCTGCGTTAAATGTACATTAGTTCTTTGCAGCATAATTCTTTAAACAAACTACCCTCCTTTAAATAGCTTCTTTAAAAAAAAATATTTAATGTTTGATTTTCTTTGTTACTGTTCAACATAAAGCAGATGTATGCAAAAGACTGAGCTCACCAGTTAAACGCCATGTTTTTGTTGATTATTATCATCATCTATTAAATAATACTTTGTCTACAGGGATGTAATATAAATACTAAGAAGAAAATATATAATATAGCATCCATATATACAGCAATTATGCGCAAATTTTAGTTTCTTGAGAACCTTGACAACCACAGTTAATAGAACCTCAAATTTCCTTGTATGTAAATTTCAGCAAATAAACAGTAATTGGGTATTAAATAACAAAAGGGTGTAGAAAATGTGTTCTAACATTTTTACTCAGAAAACCAACAACATATGTATTTGGACCAACTGGACAAACTTTTGCATACGACTGTATATGACATACAGCATATGGCAATTCCTTACAGTGCTTGCTGTCTTCCCCCCTTCACAGTATTTTAAAGTTGTTAAAAGATGCCATAGAAAGCATTTATTTAGCTTTTCAAATGGTTCTCTGATAATGGTGCATACGAGGTATGTGACTTTTTGCGAAAAAAATACTGTGATTTTACACACCCATTTAAACCCTACGATGTAGCTCTAGAATTAAACGAGACACTTTCCCCTTTTTTTAGTGAGCTCATAAATAATTTAATGAGCTCTACTTTGATCACACATAAGCAGTTTGTTGAAACAGACACAGACAGAAAGGCAAAACAATCTTTGTGCAAATAAGCTCAGTCATCATATTATTTAGTTAGATTTTCATCTCAACAACAACAGAAACCAAAAAGCTTTAGCTGGCTATAAATTAAGACGGCCTGGATTCAACCACCGAAAGTGCTGACGGGGTTGTAATGCTAATAAAAGGTGGAACTGCTATCTCTTCAGTGCTAAATGATGTTGCTACTGTCCAAGGTTTGAGAAGCTGTCTGAAGGTTTACCCCAGATTTTAATATACAGAGTTTCTGGTTGCTCGGTCTCAGCAGAACTGCGACTGTTGAAGGTATGACCACAAGGTTAAATAAAGCCAAACCGAAAACAATAGAAGCTTGGGTTGAAACAACATCTGCTAGTTAAGATGTTTTCTAATATGTAAAGTTTTTATGTTTTTTGGGAAACGTAAGGGTACCTATATATATATATATATATATATAGAATATATAGAATAGAAAGTCTTGTTTAAACTTCAGCCTCATTTAAGCATAAGTCATGCCTGTTTACAGCTAGGTCTCCTGGAAAGGGTATGAAGGGTGCCGACAGCTCCTTTACAGCCTGAAACAGAATATTTCTCCATATAGTCCACTGTTTTCGTAGCTGCTGCTCAGTTCAACTGTCAAGACTGTTATGCAACAGCCTAAGATTTAGGAATTGACCTGATTTACTGACCTCTTTTGTAAGAACAGCATTTGTATTTGAAAGAGCACACAACAGTGATTGAGGTTAAATCTTTGATGAGCAGTGTAAATCTTGGTGAACGGTAGAAGAGCACATTTTTAGAAAAGTGGAAAAAAGTGATTTCTTTAAATGTCTTGACGACAACTTTTCAGAGAAAGAAGAGTCAGTACTGTTCAGCAGAAACACACTGCACTACTTTGTGTTTAATGTAAGACCAAATATTGTCTCTATAGGTTATACACACAGACTCTCACCAGGACTCGGACCAGAAAATAAGCCTGGCCCATTTTCTTTTTGCACAAGATACATGTTCAAATTAAAACAACAATATGAATACAATGAGCAAATACCTGCACAGGAAGTCACATGCGGTCTTTTACCAGTTATCTTAAATGTTTTCCATGCAACAGTGATTTTTCTAAACCTTAACCAACAGGGGATTTACGCATGTTTATTATGTAAATAACATTGCTGTGCGCTGCTGCTCCATGTCGCGCACCCTTGATAAGCATTGATGCACTGGCTATTGTACACTGGCTTCATTTTGGATGCACTGCATGTTAAAAGAAGATAAATCTGCAGTTTATTTAATGAGAACATTTTAATTGACTTGCCATAAAACTGTGTCTCTTCATGATTCTCCTCGAAAGAGCAGCTGTTGATCTACCAAACATTTACTGTACATATTTTGAGTGCCCATTTATTTAATTTGCTTCACCAGCCTTCCAGCAATACTTTCACCAAAATGCCTCTCCATTGTTTTTGTGAGCTCCAATTATTTGTTATTTGACTTTGTTCTTGGCTGGCCTGCATTACTGGGAAAAGAAATTTGCATGTCAAACCGTAGCTGCTGGCGTTCCCAGAACAATGGACTGACCAACCCAAAGTCCAGACTCCACTGAATGTGTTTGGGATTGTGAGAAGCAGAAAATAGAACCAATTTCAGAACTTCTATACCAAGGAAGTGTGGAAAAATAGCCCTGTAGATTTATGAAAAAATAAATACATAAGTAAAACGAAGTCTCTAGAAAAAAATAAAAGCTGTAATAAAGGCACAGGGTGGTAACACTAAATACTGAACATTGTGGAAATGCTGTAGTGTCAGAAAGAAGAAGAAAAAGAAAAAGAATCAAGCAGAAAAGGCAAATGAAAACAGTTGATCTTGAGGTGGAGACACCAAAAACCATCAGGCTCTCACCACTCTCACAGTGGTCTTCCCCTCTTAACGATAAACCCATGACCCCCAATCATACACAAAAACCACTAAACAAACAGCATGGGAGGGGAGCAAGCACCTCCTATGAGCCTTGTGGTGAGGTCATGATTCTGAGCTCCACAAAGGCCACAATATACGTAGCTTTTGAGGTTGTGTATATTATTAATATCAAATATATATATACATATATATACACTGCATGATAAGCCATTAGCAACTTCTATATAACTGTTTAAACTGAAAATTAAATAACTGAATGGTGGTTTTTCACTGTTGTGTCACACCTTGTATTCTGCTTCATTCAAGAACAGTCAGGGTTGAAACACAAAATTGTTTCAGAAAAAAATATGAATTTATGAACAATGTTTACATATTACATCAAACTTTTTTTTATTTAAAACAAATAGGGAATTCGGGTTTCCATGACATGAGGCCTTCCAACACTAATGCAAGACTGAAAACTGCCGTTACAGACTGAGAACATGTCTTTCAAGGCAGGCTAAGGGAAATTTGAAACAGAAATTCATTGTGTATCATGATAAGTTCAAACCTTGTGGTTACTGGAGACACCACCAACCACAGCTCGTATCAGAAACTGCAGAATTTGTCAGGTATTACAGCTGTCAGTTATAATGTTGAACTGTTTGAGAGGCCTGAAACACTTTAAAGAACTCGTGCACGCACCCAGCTTATATTAGTAAACCACATGATGCCAAGTACAGGTCATCTGCAATGCTGCTGAGATAAGGCACCACAGTGTGACAGAGACACTGGAAAGCAGCAACTCTTCTCATCAGAGAGATAAGAAGGCATGATGTACTCTAACGTGCAACACATTATGTGTCTTATCAACAATACCTGCAGATCAAAACTACTTAATGTAAAGGACAGACTAAAGTATGTTTTTGCCAGCCTGCTAGAGCATACACATATAATTCATTATACCTAAACATTATGATAAATTAACTTTTTCACACTTAGAAAACATCGAACAACATTCAAATCTGCACAATGGGTAGGCAGTGCTAAATGTTAGAGCCTGGGAACAATCGGTCCAGGACTACGCACAGCCACGTGAGATAATCTAATGTGCTGGTCACATGGCGCTGACACCCGTGGATGCTAGCACCACAGTGGTGAGAGGAGACGTGCCTAACAGCCATTCACACACATACTTACTTCCCCCGCCCAAATCCACAGCAACTTTCATATCACACATACATCACACTGCACATAATTTCTCATATACTGGCATCTGACAAACAAAGTCGACAAACTGTATTACATACAAACAATAAAAATATGTTCTGAAAATTAACTACAGTTTAAGAACTTGTTGCAATGATGATTACAAGCAAATAAAAAAAAAGATATGAAATGAAACCACAGTTAGCTGAGGGAAGAGAACTTTTACAACTATTACAACTGAGACAGGTTACGATAGATTGTTATATATTTTAGACTTTCTGTGTACAGCAATTATGATGATGATGTTTATAACAAAATCGTTGTATATATATGGACTGAATACCGCACATCCATACCAATGTTATTTATCATTCATGAAAGAATGATTTATGCTGGATTTATGAAAGAATGAGTCATCTGACCTCAGTCCTGTTTCAGGAGTCTTACAGTAAATGGTTTGGTTAGTCTCTGTTGGTCTCACTCCAAATATGCCATAAAAGCTTCGAACCTCTAGAAATAAAATCCTATAATGTTACTCTTCTCTTTCTATTGATGGTGTCTTTGTGCAGCAGAATTAGAATCTACTTTACACGCATGCACATCACATAGGCATACTGATGGCACAGATTACACTCACGACTACCCTACACATAGAAACACCCAAAACAGGTGGTGTAATCCATATACCTGCAGGACGCATGTGGATTCTGTTTCCTTCAGCTCATCAACAAATGCATGAGTACAGCTGTCCATGACAGTCGTTAGCAAGAGGGGTCTTAAAGCATGACAGTGGTGTTAAAGTGAATTTAAGGATCGCAAGAACAAAACATACCATACATTCTTACTTAATGCTGCTTTAAGTTCATAATTGTATTACAACTTCTCCCTTATCCACAATTTCCTAAACACTGTCTTAACTTAAGGATAAACCCCAAAAGTGTCCTAACTTCTGTTTCTATCGTTTTATGAAATAAAATGCAGCACAGTTCACTACAACTAGCATAGTGACTTTTTTTTTCTAAACTGCAGTTCAGTTTTCTTAACAGTTGTAAAAATCCCAAGCACTGCAGACAAGATCTCCACCATCACCCTCTTTACATTCACATGTTAATGTTAACAAAATCCTTGCCAAGTGGAGGTATTTCAGCGATAGTGGTAAATAACAGGGGGGACAGAGCTAAACGTGTGGCTGTTGATTAGGAGGAATAACATTAGCCAGACTGCCAAAGGCATTTATGCTCCATTCATGTACGAAATTAAAATATGTCACTGCCAACATACTCCCATGTGTTTTTACAGAGGCAACACACCTGTTAGAATCTGTTAGAATGCAAAGTCGGTTCTGACAACAACAAATATGCCGTCCAAGCCAAGTGACGTCACATAGATGTTTAAAATCTCTTACCAAGTCTCACAAACTCTTTTTAACAAGTTTCACTGTTTTTTTCATTCTTCTTATATGGCTTCAAACATATGGCCATCGCTTGAACTATTTTCTACACTGCACCCAGTTCCAGTGGTACGGCTCCATTTTGTCCATCCCTGTAAGCTTTCACAGAATGAATACGACAAAATACACACAAATACAGACCAAATGAATGCAGAGTGCAAACAGAAGGCTCCGGTTCACCTTGAGCAATAAATGAGCCTTAAAGCATTTGCAAAATAGACTGGGCAGTGGCGACGCTCTGATAAACAACACTGTCACAGTATTTATAACTTTCAGTTCACCACACTTTAGTTTAGTTTTGAGCTTTATATTATTGTCATTAAATGTTTACATTTAGTTTTATTTTGTAGAGTTGGCTTGAGAAAGCTTTACAGAAATATGACGTGTATATACCTTTTAGTGTTGTTTATGTACAACTGTATGTAATCTGTTAAGTAAAGTAGCTTCAAGTGGGTGGGGCTAAGGGTATATGGTGCCAGGTAAGTCAAGCACTCCAAGGTAGTCATCGGTGGTGGGTTAGCAAGGCCATGCAGCCCTTGACTTGAATGTAACATAGGGCTTGAATGATTTAAGTAGAGTCACTATACTCATCTGATTTCTCTAGTAAGTGCTAGAGCTACCTGTATGTGTTTTAATAAACAGTCTGGATTGCCGTAAAAGAAGCCTCTTTACTATTATTAATTGTGGTACGACTGAGAGCTAATACACTCACACTACAACTACAAAATTAAAATAGAATTTGTTTCTGTAACGCAAAATTAAAAGAATCTTATCTTGATCTATTACAGCTCAAGTCAAGATAAAAAGAAAGGATGTTTTAGTAAACAGCCCCAGATTTCTTTTAAAGTGCTGTTGAACGATGCAGGTTTGCCTTCAGTTTAAAGTTTAAAGAAGTGAGTCTACATCTACAGTGAGTCCCTCAGGCCATTCACACAGACATTCACATTCACATACACTCACACCTTGGAGCAATGCAGCATCTCCGGTTCAGCTGACTGCATCTCTATGGACTGTGGGCGGAAAGTGGAGCACCTGACAGAAACCCACACAGACATGGGAAGAACATGCAAACTCCACACAGAAAGTACTTTTGTCACCAGGAGGAATTGAACCCTGGTCCTTCTCGGTGGGAGGCGCACACATGGCCCAATACCAACACGTTTTCTGAAATTAAGTATATTTGTATTTTAATGAAAAACAGAATGATTTCTTTTTTTTTAATTATGATTGGGTTTGGCTCAAATTGATCTGAACTGACAGCAAAACAGAAACATTCACTATTGCAACATTAGGTAAAGTCTGGATAGTGTGATGATTGTTTTGGCAATGACAGAATGTAATATTAAATGATCTGTTTTAATGAAATAAATGATGAAGGTTTCAGGTCATTCAAAGCAAAAGGATTTTAGTAAGTCTTGATATTACAGTTAAATTATATTCAGACACAGACCAATTACAAGAGGTGTAATTAAAAGAAAACCAACAGATGATGATGTACCAGCTAAATTAAACAGCCGTAACCCTGTGAGCATCTTTAAAAGGCACACACATGAGTTTAATAAAACACTTTGTTTTAAATTAAATATGTAGGCTATAATCCAGTGTCCCCCTCCCAGAGTCATTAGAACATTTTAATAATTAGTATACTTTTGTGGCATTCTTTACATTGCATAGACAAAATGTTTAATTTGGTATTAAGCCTTGATATTACATATACAAGTTATATTTAGACTTATTCCAATGATAAGAGGTGTAATTAAAATCAGATCCACAGATACTGTTGTTTGTAAAGCACTTTGTGTATAAAAGGTGCTACATAAATAACTTTGCCTTGCCAACACTGAAAAAAGCAACACCTACAGCTGTATCTGTACAAACCTCCTAAAAACACTTTATAGCTTTTAAAAAATTTTAAAGGTTTTTTATTAGTCAATTCATCATGACATTTAACAACAATAACTTTAAACATTAAGGCGACTAACTCTTACTGAAATATTAGTTAGATATTCTTTTGACATAAAGCGTTATAAACTTTAAAAAGCAGGCTACTGCTTTGTTAGTGGTTTTGTATTTGTTTCTGAAATTTTGCTGTGTGAGCTAAATCTTGTAAATCCAGTAAGCGCATACAGTGACTGCATTCTGTAAATGTTTCTATAATAAGTAAAGAATGTACTCTATAATTAAGTCAGCACAATATTGTGGCTTTTGCTGTAAATCTACAGAGTTTTCACAAAAATGTCCATGCAATTAGTGGACAGATAATTACCATAATGCATATTAAAACTCTGTGAGTGTTCAAAATCAACATGTTGATTTATAGAGTCTAAAAACTAAACATTTGTGGAGAACAGATAAAAAAGCAACTACACAAGCTCTCCACTATATCTTTCTGTAAGAACACAAACACCAATAAGAACTACACTGCATGAATGAAACACTCCCAAAGAAGAGCTGTTCATTTTAAATTGTATTATCAAAAATCTTCCTTATTCAGGCCCATCTTTTTTAGTGTTTAGCTCTTAAATTTCAAATGTATAGATTTATGTGCTTACAAATGAAAAATAATAAACTGAGCCTGTACAGTTAGTTATACAAGAGCCTTCGTTGACGATATGATTAGTACAGTGGCTGCTCCAGAAGAGATAGTAGGTATGAAGAGAGGCGCTGCTGATTTTAGATCATATCATTTGGTCCTGGGTGTTCATCTTCTTTAGAAAAGCTGTGACATTTATGGCAGGAAGGAGGCCTTCCAAGGGTTTGAGGGCATGGCGGAGTGTGTGTGTGTGCGAGTTAGCTTAAGGTTGGGACTGCTCCACTGGGAATTGGTACACAGCTTCGGAGCCAGCAGCATCCCCAACTGCTGCCCCGAGATACAGCCGCCAAAAGACAGCACTCATTATCCAAAGACAAAGCCTGCGTCCCTCACACCGCACTCACCACTCGATCACCCGACAACCGCAGCAGAAAAGCACGACTCATGCCACCAGCTCACGTCTGTCATTAAGGAGTTAGATTGAGAACTTTCCTCCAAGCTGATCTTCTAAAAGCGCCACAGTGGTGTGATTCAGCTTCTGTTAGTGCACTAAGCTGATACGGCACTCTAGACCCCTAAAAATGAAAAGGTTCTTTGGACTGATCAGTGAAGAACACCTTTCGTTCCCAAAACAAACTTTTTCAATGGACTATTTCTAAACAGAGGATATTTTATATGTTATTGGTAATTTCATGTAATATCTTCTCAGCAAAACTTTTTAAATGCTTTTTTTCACTACAATACCCAGAATGCATACATCTTACACTCAAAGTGCAAAATACAGAGGGTCCTGTGGGGTCCAATTACTTTTTGGAGTGGTCAGAGAAAATAAACGTATTTTGACACACTGCTGTCACTGTTTAGCTACATCACCCACAATTAGCAAGCTTCTATCTTTCTTCCATAACTAGAACTGCAGAGCTGTTTTTAATGGTGTTGATCAGTGCTTAATTTGTAAAACATCAGGTAATGGAACACTAAAGGTGGGGTGATCCAGCAAGTGGCAGTGAGGTCAAAGGTCCTGGAACGCATAGACACAACAGTGCTTCAAGTGTCCATCTAACATAGTAGCATTCTATACAATAAAATAATCCTAGCTTTAATAAATGCAGTAAGGAGCTGCAACCATAAAATCTTAGAGATGCCACAGGACGAATAGCTTTTGGTGTCCTACAAAAAGAAGACGTCAAAGAGGTGGTGGATTCACATAAATAAGTTCTGGAACACAGGTACCTGAAATATGAGAGGTGAAATGCTTTAAAAAAAAAAAAAAGCAACAACACATTTGTAAATCTGAAGACAATTTCCCAAGATTTTGGCAGGAAGAGTAAACTATTACCTATTAACTATTACCTATTTCTCTAGATGAAGACAAAAAAGGAAACATGCAAGAACTCAGTTAATGTGTGGACCAATTGTCTAGAAGAAGAGCAGGTAAACTAAACATTTAGTTGACTTCGAAGCTTAGAAGTTAGCATCAGCGCTGCTGTGGCAAGTAAGCAGCCAGCCAATGCTGGATTAGCCAGCCCTGAATACTAGGGGAGTATTTCACACACTGCTTACACACATTGGGCAAAAAGAAATCTTTACTGCTAACATATCCACCAACGTAGAGGCTAATAAATACAGACATGATACTCAGCTTTCTGGTAGTAATGTTAACTATCTTGCTTTCTTATCTTAGAGTGCTTGTACTTTATCCAAATATTCTTCCTACCTTCGAGATCAGCGAACGCAGGGTTATCTGGTCTTTAAACTGGACACTTTACTCTCACAGTAACATAAGTATCTACTTACAGCAGATAATGATGGCTTCACTCCTTGTTATTCTTTATGTATGAAACCTGCTTTGTAAAACAGATGTGCAAAGAACCATTTTAAATTTTAAGAACCTCCACAGCCAACCACCAGTCATTTAGTAATCTTTAAGAGTGAAGACATGGTCTACAGTAAGTCTATTTCTACTGTGCAGTTTCTGCATGACTACACCTTTAAGATGTAAAGCCAGACTGATTTGACGTGAAACATGTTCGTCTAGAAAAGTGTACAAATCAGAATTGTTCAGAGTGGTGAAAATTAGACATCCAAAATGTTTAATGCATCTAAAAGCTCTTTCACAGAAGGTTACCGTCACTAATACACCAAGTACTAATCGTTTTTATTCAAAATGGTTTACTAACCTTGTTTATTGGTGTGATTTACCCTTTAGTGCCAAGTTAGCCTTTTCTCAATGTCTACAGCTTAAGAGTGCAGGAGGCCTGTTATTGCCTAGTGCTGTCGATGTGGTTATTGACATTAAGCACAAGCATGACATATGGCCTACTACCCTGTTTGGGAACGTACATGGAAATTACAATTATATTTCCAGGCAGATGCTAGCAGACCACATGGCAGATTATATCCTCAAAGGCGGAGGTTTTGGTTCAGTGTGGTAGCGTGGACTGTAGACAAATAGGAACAATGAATAACGAGAACAGCCGATACCACATTTTCTGTGTATTTTCAGCACATTTCAGCAAACTGTTTTTCAGTCATATTGTCGTGCTTACCACAGAAAAAGAGCTAATTCTGTTCAAAGCACATTGGTAAGAGGAAGCTGCAAACAGGGGACAGACAGTGAAGGTTCATGTGCCCTTATGTCACATTGTCTCGATCACCAGTTTCAACAGTTGACAGCTGGTGTGTTTTCAGTTCACTTTCACCCATGAAATTAGCTATTTACATCTGAAGAGACCTCATCTGTTTCTATACACACAATATTTCACACGAGACGTATGTAATGGCCAAATAACACTTTGAACAGAATATTTATTGTATTATTATTGTATTTAATATAGAGTCTGTGATTTCATGGCTAGGTATGTAAACACTGAATGAGCACATTAAATGGAAACTCCCAAACATGAGGGTATGAAGAGAAAAAAAGATACGCACAGGAGTTTCCCTTAGAGTGAAAAATGCCATATCTCTGGCAACAGATGTGCAGAGATGAAAAGGTTAAAAGGTTAAAAGGCAGAGCCTTAACTGCACACAGGGAAACTTCTGTAAGGCGGGTGAACTGAAACTTGTTAAGATGAGCACACCATAGAGGGAAGCTCAGAAAGGTCCTGACCTCGAGGTCAGATGATCTGTGTTCAGTGTGTATGAGTGAAAATGTTTTAGAAACCCCACTGACGCTGTGTACTTGTGTGGCTTCCCTCTTGGTCGCTGGTTCCCTGTCTGCAAGGGAAGCGGGACAGTGCCAGCGTACTCAGTTTTATGAGCTGGTCTCGACCAAACTCACCACATTCCCACCATCCCTCAGCTGGGGGACGTGACTCTGGCCATGCTGCAGAGGAAGCCAAACCGCAGAGAGCATACGGCCCCACACACACACGCGCACACACACGAAAACACAGAAGTTGTATCTGAGAAATTGACTGACACACAGTATACGGTAACTAATTTCACAATTAGCTTTAAATTGCCTTCAGGTGGTTGATTACTTACCTACAGGTGGTCGATTAGACCAACTGATTCATGCTCAGCTCACAAATTATGTTTTGTTTTATAACAACTGTTGCCAGGTTGAATGAATAAAAAAAATTGATTCCCCCTAATGGAAAACTGTAACAATGTTTGTTTATGTCACTACATACAGTGCTTCGCTACTGACCTGGACTATGTACTTCAAGCTCGCTGAAACACATTCCATAAATGTTACTGAAGAAAAGAATCGCAGAGTGCACAAACGCACGCAGAAGCAGAAATAGCATTTCGCATGACAATTGAGAAAATACTGGAGTCAAAATGTAAATATTTTCAAAAAACTGAGTTATGTGCTACAGTTTTTCATTAGATTTCATGGAATATAAATTAAAATTCTATAAAGCTTGTCATGATCCAACATTACTTACATTTTATTCTAATTCTCACACACACTCACACACAGTACTATTAGCAAAGGACTATGGCACCTGAGAAAACTACATTTAAAAATCTAGTTATTTATTTAGTAAGCATCTATTTGCTATATAAAGTTAAATTTATAAAGGTTTTTTTACATACTGGACACCTACACATTGCACCTACAGGAGCTTTTATGACATCCCATTCTAACTTCACAGGCAGTAATATAGAGTTAATCCCTCCTTTGCAGCTAGAACAGCTTCCACTCTTCTGGAAAGCTTCCTATAGGTCTATAGGAATTCTTGTCCGTTCATACAGAAGAGCATTTGTGAGGTCAGACACTGTTGTTAAATGAGAGGGCTCGCAATCTCCCATTCTAGTTAGTTCCCATGGTGTTTGATGGGGCTGAGGTCAAGGTCTTGCCCCTCCACAGCAAATTCACCCAACCGGCCATTATGGACCTTGCTTTGTGCACTAGGACACACAGTCATGCTGGAACATAAGGCCTTTGCCACACTGTTTCCACAAAATTGGAAGCGTACAATTGATTTTTTACAACTGTGGCAACAGAACTAAATGAAACACTTACAAAAGTAAATGAATTCAGTGATTAAGAGGTGTGTCCTACTATTTTTGCCCATATAGTGGAGATTAACTACCATTTTTGAAAAAAGACATTCTTCTTCATTTCTATTGTGTTTATATTTTCAAATTATATATGATTTGTTTACAAAAAGGCATACACACACACACACACACATATATATGTATATATGTATATATATATATATATATATATATATATATATATATATATATATATATATATATATACATACACAGATCTGTGTGTGTGTGTGTGTGTGTATATATATACACCTGCTGTACTGCCTTTTAGATTCACATTTCTTTCTGTGATTACTGTGATACATAGTTATATTAAAAGTAGCTGTTGCTTAATGATGGGATGTTTTTTTTCTCTAAATAAATTTTAAAAAATGCAAAAAATGCTGAATCACTGCTGTCAGAACAAAACCTTGTCACTCAATATTGTGATTTAAAATAGAATTTGGAATTTAATTTAAATTATCTAAATTTGGCTGGACGTTTCAAAAAATTAATTGCACTGCATGTAAACGCTTATGAAAAAGAGAAATCCCTTGGTTTGAAGACTGAAGGATAAAATGAAATGCAAACACTATTTTACATCTCTTGGAAATGTAATTAAAGAAAAGTTTAAGTATCAAATTCATTATGTTCCTACAAAGTATAAATCCACACAAGTCAAACTTAAGGAAAAAATAAAACTCAAGTTCAGTTATTCAAGTATTTTCCCTTTTGAACACATACCTCAGAATGACGAACTCAAACGCCTTCTCGTGTAACTGTGAAAGAAATCTGTCGGAGGAACTCTATGTAAGCAAACTATATTGAATGCTGAAAGTGTTTGCCAAGCTCATTTGAGTGACCATCTGGCAATGTGACCCTCTGACATATTACTGTAGACTTTCACAGTGATGCAGGCATATACCACATTAGCCTGCATGAACAGAATTACTGAAAATAGCCCATTATGGATTTGGTACTTGGAACAAGTTTTAGATTTTATGAATGTCATATTGTTGCGTAACTCCAGAGACGTAAGTGGCTACAAACAAACTCATTATCTATTCTATCGAGCAGCATTTCATCAGGGGTCTTCCGGAGGCAGAGACATTTGATGAATCACGGACAGTCAGGCCTAAACACTAATCCTGCGGCACAAGGAACAGATAGCTACCTCCACTGTGGATGACTCAGATTATGCAGTTAATAAGCTCAGCTGGTGAGGCTTCCAGCCTGAGAGGCTCTGCAGCTTCTCTCGCTCGTATGGCATAAGCTCAGCAAAATGAAAATAAAAAAGGACAAAAGTCCATCAGAGCCTATCCCTCTCTTTCTCTCCCTCTCTTTTACTGTCTTATTATCTGCCAGTGGTGCTGGTCCACGAGAATGACAATAGCTGGGAGAGAACGTGGCAGTGATATGGCTTTCACATATCAAGAATGGCTTGCGTTTGACCAAAGCCAACTGATGCTCCTTAAATAAACTCTGATTGGTGGCAGATTTATGATATGGAACGTCGAGAATGTCAGTGGCTGTCCACCCACAGTTTATGGACCCTATTAGAGGTTTATAATATGAGCTTAAATGATGGTGCATGCTTATCGATACCATCGTTTTTGGGGCAAAATTCGAAGAATGACTATCAATTTACGCAATCAAGAGTGATGTGAGGAAATAGTATGAATATAAGTGTAATGGAACCGGGTATATTGGCATTAGCTCTCTGAGGTTCACTGTTGGATAGTGCAAAGTTATGCAGTGGTCAGACAATAAGCAAACCAGCAGTGGTCACCATCACTACATTAAATCATTCTGTATTTCTGTCATATCTCTGTTCCCACCTCAATTAACATTTCCTATCTGTACACCCCACGGCTCCTAGGCCAAAACCAAATGTTTTTAAAACCATTTTGAGAGCTAGTGTCCCTTTTTGACTGACTGAGTTGCTGACTGATACTCAACGCTGAAATGTGTATGCGCAACTACTATCTGAGATAAACAGTAGGTTTTTGCCCACATACTCGGAATAATGGCTTGCTGAAGGCACACATTAAACAAATCTTCTGAACTTCAGGATTTTTTATTAGAAACTTTTATTTCTCTGAGTCTCTGAAGAACCAACTTGAAATGGTATGTTTAAACAGCAACCAAATAAATCCTGCTCATTCTGCTTTTAGGGAACGTAACCAGGCACATCCTACTCATCCTAACTTTAAGGAACCTAACCAGACAAATCCCACTCAGTCTGCCCCTAAGGAACCTAGTGTGACAAATCCTACCCACTGTGCCTTTACGGAACCTAATGCAAGAAGGAGTGTTGGAGAGTGGAGAGGATGTAGGGCAGGCAGAGAAATGTGGGCACCATGATAAAAAGCACAGCTCGCAAGTTAGACTCCACTCTTTTCGCTCTCACCAAAGAGCCATTCAAAAGAACTGGGTCATTACAGAAAACAGCATTAATTAAAACATCATGAGTTTAACGAAAAAGGAAAAAAGAAACAAAAATATCAATGCCCCACTCCAGCCTTCTCTGATTGTAAGAACTATAAACACATGATTGTTTATTTTCTTCAGAATGACAATTACAACACACTATAGGAGTCAAAAATATCATAACTAACCAACTATTAAAACAATAATAAAAAAAATCTTTAAGGAACAGCAGCGGACCAACACCAGCCTCACATGGACACCAAATAAATCTGTGAACTGCGCTGTACCAAGCACAAACTGAAACTTAACCACTGAGTTTACACTACATGGACATGCTGATGTATCCTGGCAATCTTAAGGCCTATTATCAGAGTGACGTAAAAAGTTTTCTTGTCTAAACGCACCGACAGATCCTAAAATCTAACAACAATCACACACCCTGTAAACTTCTTGGTGCTTTTTTTACGAGCGAGAGTTCGTTAAAATGTGTTACATGGTGAGACTACGTTAAAAATCGTACTCGGTGTTAAGAGACACAGCACTCTCTGAAGCGTTTCTCCTTTAATGGCACTGAAGTGCTAGAGCTCCTCGCTAAATCACTGCGAAAAACACAGAAAATAAAGAAATGTTTGTCTTACCAGAACTTAGAAGATCTGCAGCTGAACTCAAGTAGCTTTCAGTCTGCTTGCGAGGAAATACTGTCTGTGCTCACCGAAAACGTGCTTTAGTTAATTTAGTTGTTGTGTTTGCTCCAGACGTTAATCCGGGATTCATATGTCGACTTTTCATATGCTTCGTTGTTAGATGGAGATGAAATTTCTCCAAAATTCTCCGAGGCGTCTCGCTCCTTGTCCAGATAGGCCGCTTGGTTTTGTTTAGCGATAGTAAATTGGGCCCGTGCTAACTCCGATAAAGCCGATAATAGCATGGACAGTTCAAGCTAAATTAGTTTAGCTATCTTCCACAGCTTTTTAAACTACTGCCCTGTTACGAATTACAGTAACGCTAATAACAAGCAAATAAAGAGCGATAAAACGTTAAAGTCAGACGTTAAAACTCGAGTTGAAAGAAGGTAAACAGTCTCAGACACGTCGGGCAGTTTGGACTGTCTGAACAGTTTGCTCAGGTAGAAAATCCATAGAATTAATGTGAATGCAGTAAAAAATTACAAAATAAATACATCTGAGAAATAACACAAACACAAAACACACAACGTTGTCTACTTTTTTATAGCACTGCTAAAACGTTGTCAAAACGTGGTGTTTTTTTACGTTGTCTGAATAAAGTTGTCACAAGGTCACTACTATATATTCTTGATTTACAGTATTTTGATTAGTTATTTAAAAAAACTATGGAGTTCTATGCAGATATAATGGAATATATTGTCACTGTCCAATTAAAAACATGTATCTGCATTTGTGTTGATTTCTATTTTTCTACATCAATGAAATGCAGCAGCTGTTGTTTACATTGTGGGAAAATTTCATGATGAATGGACCAATAGAAATAATCCAAAATAACTCAGACAATTTTTGGCCTCTCTTGTAAAGTTGCCATTTTGGAGCTACCTGTTTTTCATTGGACAGCGACGATATGTAGGATTCTAGGATGTTGTAACAACTTACTGACCTTACATCAACGTGCCCATGTAGTGTAAACTCACAACACTGACAACACTGTCAGATAATGCCACAACTGAGGAATTCAATTTCAGCATTGTGTCAAAGTTGTGTTTGCGGGTCATGGCGGTACTGAGCCTGGACTGTGTGACTTCTGTTGGAAACTCTTTTCTCATAAGTGTTATTTAGTAACTGTTCAGCTGAGGATGAGTCTCAGGTGCTGGTACATGTTCAGTAAGTACGCTGAAACAGTTTCACCTCTGTTTGGGTGGAAACAAACCCAGTCAAGGGGCCAGCCCCAAACTTTACTTTCCTAAAGAGCGAAAGTCAGCAAAAAAAGAGATCAGACGATTCGCAAATGTTCATCTCAGGCAGACACTTCATTGATTAATGATGTAAAAGTCATCATTTATAACATCAAAAGTCAAAGTAATGGATGTTGAAGCTGCATTGAGGTAGCACATTGAACATGAACAGCCAAGGACAATTTTATGCTATTAAATTGTCAAAGAACTTGGAAATTGCTAAGACGAACTGCTTTCGCCCAAAAGGGGCTGGTGCTTTATGCAAGGGCAGAGAACCTGAATATGCTGGTCTTATCTATCTGGAGCTACACAGTAAGAGAGCTTGCAGCAATTAAAGGGATTCATTATTGACATGTAAAAATAATTAAAATAAAACAAGAGAAAAGAAACCATGACAGAAAAATAAAAAACTGATATTTCACCAAAATTGTTATTATTGATTGAAGTCCTCTGTCTCCACACCAACCTTTTCTACTCTTCTACATGAATGGCTCTTTGGTGAGAGTGAAAAGTCTAACTTGAAAGCTATTCTTTTTATCATGGTGCCCACATTTCTCTGCCTGCCCTACATCCTCTCCACTCTCCAACACTCCTTCTTGCATTAGGTTCCTTAAAGGCACAGTGAGTAGGATTTGTCACACTAGGTTCCTTAAGGGCAGACTGAGTAGGATGTGCCTGGTTACGTTCCCTAAAAGCAGAATGAGCAGGATTTGTTTGGTTGCTGTATAAACATACCATCTCAAAACAAACCATGACAGAAAAAAAAAAAAAAACAAGATTTAAGTGTGACATTTTTACTAAAATTGTTATTATTGAAGACCTCTGTCTCTACATCAAATTCTTCTGCATCTTCTCTTAAATTTCCTACTAACAAATATGCAATTTATTTATACTTTTTGTATATTTTACTGATACTTGAAAATATAAAATAGTCAGTCAGTAAAACTGTTCTCAAAACCAAACTTGAAACAATAGGTTAAATAAAGCCATTCCAAAATCTCAAATTCAATGAAATAATGGGTTTCAGGTTTTTCAAGCTCATGTTTGGTTTGTTTATATGTCGTAGATCATGTTTTGCACTCCTACCTTCTTTATCCCACGTTCTATCCCTGTCATATATTGTTGTAGTCTGTAGTTTCATTCGGAATAGCTCTTGAGTCAGAGGAGTGGGTGAATGTGCCCTTGAATAAAACAGGGGATGATGCGCACACGTGCTGGGGTGAAATGAGTGACATGTTAAAGATACTCAGACCACATGATGTCCTTTACATTACACAGCTCAGAGGCTATAATGCTAGAAGCTAGAGAATGAGTGTTTTTTACTAATATTTGCTCAGAAGAAAAAACTGTATATTTGCTTACCCATGATGTGCAGTGCAGCACACTGTTGATGTGTGTGTGCAGCTAAAAATCATCTCAGTTATTAGGCTCATGCTTCTTGGATTTATTCATGTCAAAGCAGTGGATAAAGCATGTTATAAAACAAATCCACAGAGAACATTTGGGAAGATCAATCAGCCTGTTAAAAGAATCTGAGTAGCTGGTAAAACTTGTACTTCACAGATTCTGCATGTCTGTGTACATAAATGTTAAAATCCACCTCCACCCTCCACATAATACAATTTATATATATAAGGAGAGACTAAATGTAGCATTGGCCACATTTTTTTTCAGTCACTCAAGTGTCAATGTACAAATATATATATATATATATATATATATATATATATATATATATATATATATATATATATATATATATATATATATATATATAAATATAATATATAAATATAAAATATAATATATAATATAAATATATATTCTCATTGAATTCTCTTGGGTAGTATCTACACCACTGTTTGTTTCTAATGTCATTGTTTTCCTGAATGGGGAAAAATAGGATCTGTTTAATTGTAGTGCTCTAAATGCACCTCTCGCAGCACATGATGTGATTATATTTCAATATAATCACAAGATCTCACACGTTCTGAAATTCCTTGTTGTGGTTAAAGAATGCTGTAGGAGAAGCCCCAGTGGCCCAAGAGTTCCCCCACTTCACAGAAATAAAATCAGATTTGTACTTTACATGAAATGTTTTGAACATGGACTACTAAGAGCTGGTCAAGTTTCTTCTAATTTCTCAACAAACATATAAACAGTAAATGACCTTCTATATGTCCACGGGCAAACTGCTGTGGGTATTGTTGGACTTTGCGGTTGTCAGATTGGTGAGTTTTTAAAATAGACAGAAATGTATGACGTTGTTGGTGTCGGCTGTGTTTAATAAGTAAATGTGCTTTAAAAAGTGATGCGTAGATACAAGACAGAAAAAAATCCAGTGACGCATCCGCACATTTCTCTTCAGTTCTTCTTTTTCCTGTGCTCATACTGACATCTTGTGGTGAGTGATAAAGTAAGGCTTAGTCTACCAGAGGACAAAGCAAATATGGTCTCTGTGCTCACGCATCACATCTGTATAGGCACTCTTTGTACGGATATAATCTGTGACAATTATTATACCACTTATTGTCCATCCTTTACCTCATCCATCAGTAAAAACAGACCACCTCTGTTTAGATATCATTTGATTGGCGGTGACCTCAACATGGCACTCGCATGTTGGTTTCACAAATTGTAATTGTATGTATGCACTTTCAAAAATAAAGCTTTATTGATGTTTTTGGAATAACTTAGAATAACATTTTTAAGATTTACATTTTTTAAACTTTAAAAGGTTCTTCTTCAACACAACTTAGTGTATATGCAGAGTTTCAGAGAGGTATATGTGCGTAATAACACACACCAACCAAACCCCCCCCATGCTGCAGTGTTTGATAGACTTGTATAAGCCACACGCATTAACTTGCCACCATCATGTTTCTGTTAGAGCTCTGCTGAAGATGCTCGCCCACTTGGTGGTCAGCAGTGGTCTTGTGGTGGTCTTTTCATTAAAGAACAGGGTGAAGGGGCTGTAAAAGCTATGGTTAGTAATTCTCAGTGTGGAAAGTAATATGGTACTTATACCATTCATTTACACTAGAGAACTCTCAAAGTCCTCTAAGCCTTTAGAGAGGGTCTAATGATTTCTGTAAAGTATAAAGTACTTTGTAAATAAAATAAATTTGTATTTTCTTTAAATGATTTTTTGTATTAAACACTCATCTTATTATAAGGTTTGGTTGGACACAAAAATATTTTTTTAAATGCCCAACAGAAAAAGATCTAGTTTTCTCTGTGGTATCTACAAAGATGCAGTCAACCTAGAGCTCCCATTGATTCAGACTTCAAGAGTGAACTGAGGGCCTAACATGCCATATTAGCCACAAACATAAACAGCGCAATCAACCAATCATGTTTTGATTTACAACAGGTGGAACCAATTTTGTAAGAAAAGCATCACTCTTCTGGAAGTCCTAGGTCCATCACTGACTGCGAGAATGAGTGACCAGTGCATTTCAAAAGGAAAATAGCAGCAGCTCTATGCCAGGGCTGCGAAAGATACATATATCACTACTATCTGAACAAAATGGTAAGAGTACAGGGGAAGGAAAAAAATACTTTATTTGTAATGTAAGTCCATGGAACCAGGTGCTTTTCCCAGTCATTTCCAAGTAAGTCAATTCATCATTAAATGTACACACAGTATAGAGTGCAACAGGACTGGGGACCTGTCTATGATGTTTCCAGCCTTCTGCCCAATGAGTGCTGGAATAGACTCCAGCATCCCCCTTGACCCAAGAGGATAAGCGGTGTAGGAGCAACAAAGTAAAGAGCAACAGGCATTTTCAAATTATGTAAAAAAACTGGAAAACAACTACTGAGATAGTGGTTTACCACAGCCAATATATCTCAAACAGAGCAATATTATACTCTATATATTATCTATTTAAACAGATTTCACTCTATATAGATTGTCTATGTATGTTTTTGCATGTAATTTGTGTGTGTGTACTACCTGTGACTTCTGACTGTGTGTCTTTGTAAATATGGCTAGCACAGCCCAAGTGGGGGAACTCCAGCCTCACCTAAACAGGCCCAACTGGATTTTTATTCAAGAACCGTAAGCTTTATATTTCACATTCATAAAGATTTCAAAGCAGCTGTTTTTGGACCATTTCTAGAATTCCTTGTTTTTTTCAAACAGTGTTAGCTGTTCATACCTTAATTAAACTGGTCAAATGTTGTTTGAATACAGGAATAATGACATTCTATTTTAATGTTGTTCACTGTATGAGGGAAGTATTTAGTAATTTGTATTAAATTACTGTAATAGGTTGCAATGGATTGTATTGTAATAGAATGGGTAACTGCACCAGCACTGGTAACTGTACGCCTACAGAGTGCAGTTATGTGCTAAGTATATATCATAACCTACTGTCTCAATGACTGTACGTGGTTCTTATATCTTATATCTAGTTCTGTATCCTAGCTTCCTTTTCTCATCTCTTTATTTCACATTTTAGCTCTGTTCTCTGAGAGTGCAAGGAATGGGCATCAAAACATATTTGCAAAAAAAGATCATTACATTCATAACCTGTTACAGAGCTTAAGAGATCGCCTAATTATAACCACTTATATTTAATATATATTTATATATATTTAGTTTAAAGCTAACTGTCAATAATTTTATTTATTTATTTATTTTTTGCTGTAACCTCCAGGGGTGGAGGCAGGGAAACCTACGTCAAAAGCTTTTGTGTAGGATGTACTTATGTTTCCTTTCTCTGAAAGTCTCCTTACATCATGGAAATCTGATAAAACAGCTAATTTCTATAAATATAGTGAAGAGTGTATCAGTCTAGATTGCTTTTTTAATGGGGCATGCATGACAGCCAATCAGAACATGGTTTCTCAACATATATCAGTCGTAAGGAAAACTCATGTCAACATCTGTTTAATGAACAAACTTAAGTCTGTTATATTTTGTTATATTTTTATAATATTTATATTGTAATATTTAAATAATAAAATGTGTGTTTGCAAGTATGTACTTGTAAGTTACTGTACTGTACTGTTTTCAGATTTCCCCACCTCTAGTAAGAACTTGAGTACTGTAACTGCAGACCATGCCATTACAGCTCAGTACCTCTTCAAGCAAGAAAACATTTAATTAAATATCTGATCAAAGATAGGGCTGAGGCTGTAAACACACACACACACACACACACACACACACACACACACACACACACACACACACACACACACACACACACACACACACACACACACACGCTCTCCATCAACCTTCATTTATTTTACTTCAGTTATTTTACATCAGACTTGCTATCAGAACCATGCAGTGATATTGTTTCATAATCTCCAAAGTTCAGTCTTTCTGCTTCTTACAATCCAAATAAAAAAAACATATTACTTCTTTTAATTTACAAATATTTCTTTTCCCAGTTACAGTGACTGATGCATCCTGCTCACAGACCCACATTGCTGTGTTGCCTTTTCACATTGGAAGGATGCACAGAAACACCTGCAGATGATTTTATATCTGAAGTAGAAGTGGAGCTAGATTTTCTCCTCTCTCTTCAGTATGAAAGCTGTACGCTTTGTTTATCTGATGGGGACAGTTTAGATGATCTATCAGGTCTTATATGATTCTTAGAAGATTTTTTTTACTTCGGTTTTGGAAACATGAAATTGTTTTTTTTTTACTTGTTTGTTTTTTTCTGCTTCCTGATAAAAGTGAATTATCTTCTATCCAGTGTTGTCAGAAATTCCCCTGAATGTGTACATGAGTTTACATCAGTACATCAGATTTATCAGTCATTTTTTCATCATCATTTTTGTCAGGGTCAAGGGCAGATGAAGAAATATACTGCGTTTGAGGGGAAACTAACAGAGGGGCGATTTAGGAAATAAATACATAAGGAATAATTTCCACATACAGTACTGTCCAAATGTTTTATACACTTGGGAACGTTATTATATTTAAAAAGCTAATTTTCCAGATGTGAAAAACACTTTTTTTTAATGTTTAAATAGTATTAATACAATAAGTGGTGGTTTTACATATGACAGTGTGTTTATTTAACCATTTCTAAGCTTTTTCTTGTGGTAACCCAGTATTATTTGCAGTTTTTATCTAATACCTGCTTTGACTGCTCAGTACTTCATTAAGCTAAATCAAGATGTCTGGCACGTCCAGGAGAAATCTGAAGCTAAACTTTGTTCTTCAAACTGATGCACAAGATATTATCTACTTTTTTCAAAATAAGATATTTATGCTACTTTGTACTGCATGAATGCTTAATTACATCTGTTCTAATGATGGTGTTTTTACTGGTGACTTAAATGGTTTTAATGCCTAAGACTTTTGCACTGTAGGGTACATCACATGTAACTACTTTACATTTTGTATATCTTATATGGTGAATAAAACCAATATTTGTTTGTAGTATTTAGCCGGTAGATAGAAAGCATATACATACTCTGTTTTTTTCTCTGGGTAGGGAATGACTTTTGTTCCTACAGATTTTGGTTTTTTGGATGAATCACACTAGAATTGACAGATGACTAATAAAAATCCCAATTCTAAAATCTAAATCCCAAATGCAAAATCAGTGAACAGAGTATCACAATATAAGTTGATATTTGTAGTGGCTGCTCATCTCTGATTTTGTTTGCCTGCAATGAAAGAGCTTCTGTGTAAACATCCCATAGGGTGGAGGAGATGTAGCATCATTATGGGATGGTGATATGTGGAAAAACGGACACCTCGCAACTCAACAGTCTCAGTCTCCCATTCTCTGTCTTTGCCAAGGTTACCTAGAGCGATAATACAATGATATGTGTGTGTGTGGTGGGGGAGGGGAAGGGGATGAGTCATTCCTGTGAGTCATGTACTGTGTGGACAGCAACAGCAGAAAGAAAGAGAACAAGTGTGTGTGTGTAAGTGTGTGAGTGTGTGTGTGTGTGTGTGAGTGTGTGTGTGTGAGTGTGTGTGTGAGTGTGTGTGTGTGTGTGTGTGTGTGTGTGTGTGTGTGTGAGTGTGTGTGTGTGTGTGTGTGTGGTCAGGAACAACAAAAGGACCTCGACATACCTTCCATCAATCTCACCAAGGCCTTCGATACAAATCAGCCCTGATATTTTCTGCTTTTCTGGCAGCAGCTCTCAAATCTGCACTCTCAAAAATAAAAGTGCCAAAAACGTAGACATAGAAGAACAACAAGGTTCTCAAAAGAACCTTTCCATAGTTTATTTTTCAAAGAACCGTTTATATCATTATTAATTACAAATAAATTATAGAGCATGAATGTTTAAAGAACATTCACATGTATGCTGACCATATAAATAACAGATACAGGACTGGAGGAAGATGCATGAGTCAAGAACAGTAGAAGAAACATTAATTGCTGTCAATATGCAGATGACACGACACCCATGGCGAGAAATCAGATCCTAATAAGGAAAGTTAAGAAACACAGTGAAAAGAAGGGACTTTTAAAACTTTACCACGGCTGGTAAAGATGTATGAGGCTCACGTTTCACAGCTTTTGTCAATTAACAAGAAAAAACAAGATCCAACAGTCAAGAAATGCCATACATATTGGTACTGGGAAGAGCAAGGATGAAGAAGCTCAAATAGATCTTGAAATGTAACGATGTGTCTCTACAAATAAAAATCATAATGGTCAAAGCAAAGAAAATCAACAAAAGATCCCCAAAAAACCTAAACCAAGTCTAACCTCTCACTCCAAGAATAGATAACCCAACCAAATTTTAGGCTTAATGATATTATTAGAAGAACCTATTCTTTGACCTGAAGACACCAACAGGTTAAGAGATATTACTAACCATGTAGAATAGAGTTGATGGCATTTAATAACAACAAATTGTCCCACTTAAAGATTTTCCTAAATCTGAATGATGGAGACTGATCTTCTGAAGACATATAAATAGCATGAATAGAATAGCAGCTGAATAGCATCAATCCGATCCCTTCAGTGTTAGTCAACTTAAGGCTTTTTATTAGCTTATCTGGTTTCTTCCTAGCAATCACTCCCCTTTTTCTCCTTCAGTGCCTTCCTTAGCTTTCATCTCCAACTGGATGATCTCCAACCACCGCTGATTCAAAAAACAAAAACCTATCAAGCCTGTAATAAACTATGTATGCTGATGATTGCACACTACGTGCCCACACCTGCAATGCAACATTCCCTCAGCGTAGTGGTGTCAACTATTTATATTGCTGCCTTCAACATTCAAAAATCTGAAATAATTGAAAATGCTTTTATATTATAATTTAAAAAACCATGACAACTCTTAAAGAATACATAACCGGTTGGTTAAATGGTAGTAAATGTTGGAAAAAAAGTATCTCCTAAGTAGTAGGTTTACAATAGAGGCTAATAACATTCTTAACTTTTAATGTAAGTAAATGAGGTTTTATTTCAAGGGATCATAAGTGATCATTCATCATAAAAATTTCATAGGATGTAAAGGGCTGGCTCAGTGTTCAAGAAAATAAACGTAATTAAAACTAAACTAGATTTCAATGAATTCGAGGCAGTTTCAATTGATCCACTGGACATCAAACTTAATCCACCTAGATGAAGAAAATGCACTGCATTTCAGGGGGGAACTCAAAGAGAGAAGAACCAGAAAAGTAGTGTCTCCGTCACTTGATTGGCCACAGGTAAATGATGTCATCTAGGCTCCCTTGGAAAATCAATGTGCACTTAATAATCTGCAGTTATCTGATTATACAAGTGGTCATATGAACATCATACTCTGATTTCTTACATCAGATTAAAGCCCAGAGATCTGATTAAGAAAGAGGATTTTAGCTCAGTAATCAGGTTCCTCTGATTTATCAGGTAATCAGGTTTCTCTGATTTCTTTCATATTTCTCTGTTGCACATGTGCAAAAACAGACTGCGGTACCAGAAATAAGCAAGCAACATCAACCAAATACTTCTGGAGTGATCCTGAAACTACATAACAAAATGAAGAATGGAAATGTTCTTCATATTCTAGATGATGTAGGTTCATGTTTTACAGCTAAAGTGAAAAAAACAGTTACAGCATGAAGTTTGAGATTTCCATTTTGTTTACATCCCTTCTTACTCTGCATTTCGATTATTGCCTGACTCATGTAGATTTTCTCAGAACTCATCAGATAATTCATGCCATTATCTGATTATATGAATTACTGACAAACCCTGATATTCTGCTGCTGGATTATTAAGTGTGTGTCTAACAATGTGCCTTATCTAAAGATGCAGAAAGTAATAGCCAAGCTTCTACATTAAAGAGATCAGTAAAAAATGCCTTTGAGGTTAGGAACTGAAATGAAAGCAGCATTAGTTTCCAGGAGATCATGCTAACTGGCACTAATAGTGTCATTCCCTTTGACAATACAGTGTCCCTCCCAAGCCGCTGCCATAAATAGAGGAGGGTCAAATATATCAGTGGCGTTGGGACTTTGGACTTTTTCTTGTCATTCGCTTCTGTGATTGACACTTTACATGAGACTTCAGGTGGAAATTCTAACTAATATAACTTAGAAGCACTAGCTTTTTAGAATATGCCCATGATCACTGTTGGTCGCTGTGTGAATGTGCAGCTAATTGACTTTATAAAAGCTAACACTAGTGATGGTTGATTGATTACCACTCACAAATTAGCCACATTTTACCAAAAAAGTTTGTTTCTTACTTTTACTGACAATTTTTACCAAATGATTAATTTTAAAATGATGCAATGCTATTAAAGTATGTATTCCATCAATTGATACACTACTGGGTTCTAACATCACATGAAAATATTTGAAACTATATTTTATATCAGTAATTTGGGGGGGGGCATATTAAACACATTCAAATGCTGGGGAAGACGTGTCCTCCTCAATATATATATAGTATATAGAACATAAAGTCTTCCACTTCCCCTTCTCTGTACTGTCCTGTCCTCATGTTAAACAACTGTAACGTAAGCAGAGTTTCCTGTTTTTCCTGAAACATCTGATCTAGTGCCAAGGTCTCCGATTGCAATGATGTTGCTATCTGCACAGTCCAACAGAATCAAGGACTTCATGCAGACACAACATAGACTTCTCTAGATGCTGCCTCCAGCAAACTCTGTGAGGATTGTGTTAATTTATAAATGACCTTTACTTATAAATAAACATGCTAAATAATTTCTTTTGGATACTAACATTGACTCTTAGCAAAAATGTTCTTTAAAGTAACAGTTTCTGTATTGTTCTTTCACTTGCTGTTTTCAAAAAGGTTCTTTAAAAGAGCAGTTTGTCAAAATTCAGACTGCAAACAGAAGGGAACATCACATCATCATGAACAGTCCCTCCTGCTCTTTCATTCCTTATCAGTCTAGAAGAAACATTATGAGCTCAGCATCAAACTTCATCTCTTTACTCTTAGGCTTGTCTCTAGCCTTGTCTCCAGCATTGGATTGCAATGCCAATGTTAACTCTCGTCTTGACTCTATTTATATCACTTCCTTGTTTGCTACCGAACATGGTTTGTTGCCGAGAGCGTGGGGCGATGGTTGTTATAATGAAAGCTTGTATTGAATTCAATGCAATTATCTAACTGGGAGCACAACCTTTAACATGATTTATAAGCAGTGGGAAAATGCCATCTGGTTAGTGCTACTTACTTATCCTCTCATGTTGGGCCAATTCAACTTAACATTACAGTGACTCACTGCAAAGTTGTATGACAGAATAGAATGGCCTGGGGCTAGCTGATTAGCATGCTAACTTTAGTAGACACCTTTGCAGCATGAAACATAGATGTTTTTGACATATTGACAAAACTATTACAACATGCTTTTTTGTATTAGAGAAAAACATTTTAACCATGCATAGAACCAGATATGCATTCCAATGGTTCTTTGAGTTGTCACAATTCTTTAAAGGAGCTTTTTTCCCTCAAGTTTGTAAAAAAAAAAAAAAAAAAAATATCTATATCTATATATATATATATATATATATATATATATATATATATATATATATATATATATATATATATATATATATATAATTAGCAAAATATCCAAATCCCAACCTTCCAACCTTGGTCACAGCATCCACTTCCAAACAGCATCACAATCAAAGGTGAATGAATGCACGATCATAATGACTGACATAATAACAGACGGTGCGGGTACACCCAGAAATTCACAAGAGAACAAGAAGAGCTTTTGGAGCAGACATAAAGCACAGGCAGTGATTTGAGGAGAAGAATAAGTGGAGAGAAGATTGGCAGGCACATGATGATGAACAACCTACCGTGAGCTCTAGACTTCTGTAAATGGCCCTCTCACGTTCCCCACTGAAAAACAAATAATGGCATGGCAGCAGCACGAATACAAGTGTACTGAAACACTGGAGGAAAATTCAGACTGACTGCATAGGCAGCACATCACCACCCAGCACGTTTAATGACTCATAACTCTTTGCTAAGGTAACCAGTCTTCATGGAATGAAGCAAAAAGTGGGTGCAGAGAAACCCAGGCAAAGAAAGACTAGGAAACATAAATCTGTAATAAACCTATAATTAATTCATTTCTATAGGTCCTTTGATCTATATTTCTTCTACAAGTAGTTTTTTTCTTTAAGAATATTGCTTGTACACTGAAATGCCTACATATTGCCTGTAAACAGTAAAAGTTTATTAGGTACACATATCTTGTTCCCACATTAACTGCTATTTTATCATATAGGTTCATTCTACAGGTTGCAGTTACTGATTGTTGCTGCACTGTTCATCAGCCACCATCTACCTCATCCATCTATGGAAAGAGACAGCTGTGGGACCTCCATTAACCAAATATTTAAACAAATATGATTTGAGTTGTGGTCCATTTACAGCTCAGCCGTGCTGGGGTTTGTAAGCAATGTACACAACTAGAAAAATGCATTTCCTGAAGGAAACACAGGATGGTTGCACAGCTTAAGCAGTGTGAGGAATGAGGGATGAATAAACAACAAGTCTGACCTGAGTACATGTGGTTTTGTGGCTGTAGGTTAAACAAAACCATGATGTTTGTGTGTTGAAAAATTAATGGGAATATATTTGGGAAAAAAGAGGGATGAAAACAATTACAAACAGAGGAATGCTAGTCAAACCAACACTACAGGTCGGTGTCCATCCTGAGTCAGTGTAGGCAAAACTTTGCCTGTAGGTCAAGCAGAAGTACCTTAAATCGGAGTGTAAATTTCCATCCTCTTCATTCTTGTACATACAAGGGTTGGACAATGAAATTGAAACACCTGGTTTTAGACCACAATCATTTACACAATAAAAACTTCACCTTCATGTTCATCAAACCAATCTTTCACCAGTCTTGCTGTGTGTATTGGTGCATTGTCATCCTGATACACTCCACCGCCTTCAGGATACAATGTTTGAACTATTGGATGCACATGGTCCTCCAGAATGGTTCAGTTGTCCTTGGCAGTGACGCTCCCATCTAACGCAGGTATTGGGCCAAGGGAATGCCAAGATATGGCAGCCCAAACCATCATTGATCCACCCCCATGCTTCACTCTGGGTATGCAACAGTCTGGGTGGTACGCTTCTTTGGGGTTTCTCCACACCGTAACTCTCCCGGATGTGGGGAAAACAGTAAAGGTGGACTCATCAGAGACTAATAAATGTTTCACATTGTCCACAGCCCAAGATTTGCGCTCCTTGCACCATTGAAACCGACATTTGGCATTGGCACGAGTGACCAAAGGTTTGGCTATAGCAGCCCGGCCGTGTATATTGACCCTGTGGAGCTCCTGACGGACAGTTCTGGTGGAAACAGGAGAGTTGAGGTGCACATTTAATTCTGCCGTGATTTGGGCAGCCGTGGTTTTATTTTTTGGATGCAGTCCGGGTTAGCACCCCAACATCCCTTTCAGACAGCTTCCTCTTGCGTCCACAGTTAATCCTGTTGGATGTGGTTCGTCCTTCTTGGTGGTATGCTGGCATTACCTTGGATACCGTGGCTCTTGATACATCACAAAGACTTGCTGTCTTGGTCACAGATGCGCCAGCAAGACGTGCACCAACAATTAGTCCTCTTTTGAACTCTGGTATGTCACCCATAATATTGTGTGCATTTCAATATTTTGAGCTAAACTGTGCTCTTACCTGCTAATTGAACTTCACACTCTGCTCTTACTGGTGCAATGTGCAATTAATGAAGATTGGTCACCAGACTGATCCAATTTAGCCATAAAACCTCCCACACTAAAATGACAGGTGTTTCAGTTTCATTGTCCAACCCCTGTATATATCTTGGTAATAAATTGTGTACATTTATGGTCAATCTTTTGTCAAGTAAGATTTGTGTGAGTCTTGGTTCTCCTCAGTGGCCAGTTTTTGACCACAGAACTACTGACAACTGGATATTTTTGGTTCTCAACCCAGCAGTGACATTTAGGGATATTGAACATACTCATATCAGCACAACACACAAACATGGCACTTCTATCTTGGCTGTTACTGCTGTGCTGAGAATTAAAGGGTCACAAAAACAATATTTGTGTCTTCAGGAAGATGTCAGAAATCATACTGGCATGTTTATAATGAAAGTGGCTGAGGGTTGAAGCTCAACAGGTAGAGTACAGACTGAACAGCCAATCTCAGCCCTTGAGCCAATCTCAGTGCAAAGTGTGCAACAACTTCACAAGACAATACATACATTATGAGAGCTGTTATGAAAAATTAAAAAACACAACTGTCAATAGTGACCAAGATATCTATTAGCGGTTCTTAAACCAATCCACAGTGCCAGATGGTCTATACTTTTGCTCCATTCTTATGTGCTGGTAGCTGAAAGAGAGCAAAAACATGGCTGTCTGGGAGGTCGGTTCAAGAAACACTGATAGAATACGTATGCAATTAGGCAAGATAATGAACTACAATTATCTCGGTACAAGTACAATACTCAATTAGAATCCAATAAGTGGGTGCTTTTCTTTCTTGGTTTGGACTCAGTAATATGTGTACATGGGCTTATACTGGTACTGGCCATCATACTTAATCATTTTAATTTGTGGTCTCTTACATGTTCTATAATTTACCTACTATCAACACATACTTTCTCAAACAGCTTCACATACATACTCATACATACACATACTCAAGCAACTCTGAACCAAATCATTGCATCTGATTGTGGTTGATTGGTCAGGATTCATTCAGAGCGGACACTGAACATCAAAACCGCAGTTGCCTTTGTAAGTAGTTGTATGACCTGAATTTGCTGGAGGCATTGTTGTATCATTTACAATTTTGCCAGTGTGTTACATAGTTACAGTTGCTAGGGTATGAAGAACCACCTGGGTGAAACCAATTTGCCACAGCACCACCCTGAGGGAGACCAATGCTGCAGATCTAGTTGGTCAAAAATACCAAAGAAATAAGCTTGGTGATTGTGGGTGAAATACAATCAGGACACCCGGTATTTTGCATGTTATTCATATAGAATATAAATTGATTGATGACACTAAGTAATGACTACAAAACAATTAGAAAAGAATAAGAAATTTGGACTCAATTTAGGAACAGACCGTAAGCCATGAAAGTTTTCTTAGGGTAGCAGTTCACAGACCACTTGTTTGGGTCCACATTTTTGCTCCAGCCAACCTCAACACAACACAAAGATAAAGAAAAACTGTTGACGGTCTTGGGATCCCTGAGGGCTGGTTTGAAAACCACTGCTTTAGAAAACCAAGTGGTTCTTCTGTGGCCTCTGTCTGAACCTCTTTTTATATTTAGCACCTCGTTTTTTAGTTTAACCTGGACTGTGAACAGCTCCTTACTTTGACTGATGTTTTTGTACCCACAGTATTTTAAGTAACTCAAGGTGTTCAGTTCTTTTACCAGTGTTATTCCTCCTCAGTGAGAAAATGGCAGAGACATTAAATTCTACTTCGTTCACAAAAACAAGACTAGGCATGCCACATAGCATTTTCATACAGGTGTCTCTGATTTCAACATTTGGGGAGGTAAGGCCCAAAATCCATACCCTTTTTTAGACATAAGTAAAGTTCTGTAGATGTAATCTTGTTTCTCTTTTTTAAGGGGATACAGTTAGCTTTTGTATTCTCCAGGTTTTAATTAGTCTTTTCCAGTTCACCAAGTGATGCAGCAGTTACCTTTAAGGTTGTCCTTGTATGACTTGTAAGAGTTGTATGGGAATATTTTATCATTATAAAAACATAAAAAGGCCGAATTTCTCCAAATGTAGGTTGCCACTGTTGCACTGTCATAATGTCATACAGTTGCAGTGCAGGGTACTTATATTAGCAATATGCTTACATAAGTAGTTTAGCAGAGTTTGAATCTGGTTCTCCTCAAACAGATTTTAAATGCACAGGCAATAAACACAACTGCTACAAACAACTAAAAGAGGTAAAATAATGACTAACCCTAATATAAAATAAATTAGTTAAAAATGTTCTTGCTGACAGTGTGCTAGATAAAAATTATTTACAAAACTAATCAAATTTTTATAAAGGTTGACAAAGGAAAAATATATAAGTTGAACTGTGAGTGTAATAATGGAATTACAAAGCTCTGCTTAGCTACTTGTGGGCCAACTAGAAAAGGCTGAGCAAAACAATAGTGGACCACCAGCTTTGCTGTTAGCTGTTTACTTTTAGTGAAGTCTGACCAGGACTCGATCCTGGCTACTTACATTAGCATCAAATGAACAAATCTTACTTTTAGTAGAGGTATCCAGGTTTCAGTCCTAATAATTATATTAGCATCAACCTAATGGGTTTTACTTTTAGCAGAGTTTGACCAGGTCTTGACCCTGGATACTTACATTAGCATCGAGTGAAAAGAGCTTACATTTATCAGAGTTTGTCCAGGACATGACGCTGGATACTTACATTAGCATTAAGTGAATGGAGCTTACTTTTATCAGAGTTTGTAACGCTGGATACTTATATTAGCATCAAGCAAATGGAGTTTCTTTTAGTGGAGTGCTGTATACTGATGTTAGTATAAGTAAACAAAGCTTACTTTTTATTTGACCAGGTTTTAACCCTGGATACTTACAATAGCATTAAGTGAATGGAGCTTACTTTTATCAGAGTTTGTAACGCTGGATACTTATATTAGCATCAAGCAAATGGAGTTTCTTTTAGTGGAGTGCTGGATACTGATGTTAGCATTAAGTAAACAAAGCTTACTTTTTATTTGACCAGGTTTTAACCCTGGATAATTACAATAGCATTAAGTTAATGGGGATTACTTTTAGTGGAGTTTAACTAGGCCTCAAACTGGAATAATTCTAATGCTGGCTTAAAGCTAATGTTGGCTACTTTTACTAAATCTTGAATGAGTCTGGGATTTTGCACCAAGACTGAGTTTGACATGTTCACTGTATGTCTTCGCACAACTTCCCATTACAGTAATATTTTAGGCAAAGACACAAACCCACATGAAATGACATGACTTTAGCCAAGGTCACCTCTCATCTCTGCAGCTTTGTGGCAACAGCTAGACTTTGTGCATACAAGTTCCTCAGTTCCTAAGAGAAAATGCCCACTAGGTGTTTCGCCAAAGGAAGACATATGTGTACAGTTTTCTAAATATTATTATGCTGCAGAGTAGCCCACATGAGTTTATCATGCTGAGAGCTTTGTGGAGACGCACCATGTTTGAATCATCTGAGAAGATAAAAGAGGCTCTGGTGGAGACGTGAGGCGCTCTCCTTAGCCCTCTCCCCCTGCGCGCCGCCCGTGGAGAACAGGTTGGTTAGGATGAAAGACTGACGCATTTCCCCATAGCCTCACACTCCAGCTTCGCATCTGTCTCCCCCTGCTTTACGCCCCCCTTACGCACACTTCAGCGAGCCGCTTCTCTCTCTGGCTGCAGAGTGCTGCCTCTGACGCCTGGTGCTGGCCTTTTTTAAATTTTCATTGGGGGTGTATTTGTAAGTGATGTATACGATGCTAAAACAAAGGCACTGAGTCAGTTCACGATAATGCTCTACCATTTGAGTGTTTGCAAAATCAGTGAGTCAGCCTAAAGGTTTACTTGTCACCCAGTGAGTCATTAGAAAAATCTCTTTTTTTCCCCCTCACAGTTTTTGGAAAGGTCTGTCTGTCTAATGAAATAAGCCAGTAACACCTACACTAGCCTGGGTTGGCTCCCTCTGGAGAATCATTTTGCACAGAAAAGACGAAGACTTCAGGCTCGAGGGGAACATTGCGGCGAAACATGTAATGACACAATATGCGTGATGGATGTATCCAAAAAAGTGCAATGAAAATCTATATCTCTTAGGCCTTGGCTGTTGGGTTTTAACTCACTGAAATTGACTTTGCTGTGGACAGTACGCTCTTTACCTCACTAATCTAGCTTTCCTCTTTGTCAACAAACATTCCAAAAGATAAAAACCCTACAGAAAATTCACTAGCTAAGCATTAACAGGACTGATGGAATGACGAGTACTAGGGGTTGTAAAGAAAACTACACATAGTAGTAAGAACTACTGGTTTCCAAACACAAAGATAAGCTAGGGTTAAAGAGGCCTGAAATTAGAGCAAGTAAAACCTTTCATTACAAGTGATAAGTGAAGTGACCTGAATTGGCTTATGTGTTATACACATACACCGCTGTGCACAAGTCTTAGCAATACGTGTATTTTTAACCAGTAAGAACACAGTAGAATGAATATCTTATTTTAAAATAAGTAGATAATACTACTGTAAACCTGTCTCCTGGACGCCCAAGACATTGTGTGATTTTTTTAAATTCCATCACCAGCAATCTTAGTTTAATGAAGTACTAAGCAGACTAAGCAGGTATTTAGTGTTAGGTATTTTCCACAAGGAAAAGTTTAGAAAGGATTAAATTAACATACTGTTATATGTAAAACCACCACTGTATTAATACTATTTAAGTATTTAAAATATAAATCGTTTGGCTGAGCAAATAAAAGCTTCCTGTCTGGATAAATAGCTTTTTAAATGTAATAATGTCTCCAAGTGTCTAAAATTGTTGCATAGTCTTGTATGTATACTGTGCACAAGTCAGAGACCACCCTTATTTATTATTCATTTTTCACCATTGGCAAAAAAAAATCTGAATTTTTCACAGATTATGTCACACAGAAGCCTAAACAACTCAATATTTTAGTGCACATATTTATAGTTCTGCAATTTTTTTTAATATAGGTGATACGGTTGTTAGAAATTGGTACTTCTTTGAAAAACAAATGCATGCCAAGATCTTTATTCACCATATTTATCTCACATGCATACATCTTGGAATCTAAACTCTGGGCTGGGTTGTCCAATTTTCTGAGAACATCAGCAGCTTCTTCGTTTTATTTGGTAAATTAATCTGTTAGTCTGTTAATCACATACTGTTAAACATCCTTTCAGACTCACAGCGTTGAGATGTCTTCTTTCAGTGGATCGATGGCCACAAACACTTGTTGATTCTTGAAAAGTATGTCACCCTTTATTTATTCCATTTCCAGTTATAATAGCCATTAAATACAAGTTCTTCATTTATCAGAGCCAGAGAAAACGCAGGAAACTTATAGAAAACGCAACACATATATGTGTTTAGTGTTTAATGTATTCACACTTTATAACATATTTCATTCTTTTCAGGAGACATGCTTTCAGTTTTTCACATCTGCTGGGATATTTTTCCACTTGTCTAAAGCTCAGTCTCAGAAATTGATTGTATTTTTTTTATGATCCAAATAATCCCCTCCACATGGAGTGTAGCTGTGGCCTGGAGAACAACTCTAAGAACATCCAGCAGCCTCCTTGTTGGATTTGGTGAGTTTCTTTCTGGGCTGTTTCTTTTTCTCAGTCAGGGTATCTTGAACATCTACTCATCCTTTCAGACCCATAGTGTTGAGGTGTCTTCTCACAGTGGAAGGACAGACAGAAACCTTTCAAAATCCAGCCCTACTCCTCTGACTATTAAATTATCATTTTAGGCTTTACAGGACACAATAAAATTGTAATAAAAATTTTTATTTATTGATTATTCTTTGACCTTATTTAACGTCCTTATGCATTTGAGCACTATCAAAGCTTTCCATAAACTTTTAATACTCCTGATAAATGCTACATGATTCTAACGTAGTAGTTCTGTACAGCTTCTCTTAGAGCTCTTTATGTGTCTAAATGACACATGAGTGATGATATGGGTTATTCTGAAAAGAAAGTCTTCATAAAATGACTATCCAGAAGTCGTGATTGAATGTGAAAATTACAGTACTGTATGTATCACAAATAATTTTGGTGTCACATTTATAATCTTTAAATCTACATGATTAATGTTATTATTGTACATATAGAAGTGATTCCAAACTTTTCCAAGTAAGACTCAGGGCACCCAGTGCTACACTGGTTCTACATAAACCAGCTATACCTAATGATGGCTGTTGATTGCAGATGTCTTACCACATAGTAAATTAAAAAGAAATCTCAGAAATCTGTTTGGAACTGACAGCTCAGTCCAGCAATTGGTCAGATTGATCAAACTGTACTGTTTATCTTATTTTCAGAGAATACAATGAGTAATTCCACATACAGATAAAAGGTGCTGTGTCATACTTAAATCTTGATTAATAATAAATGCACATGTTAGATTTTATTATAGATAAGCTTAACATTGTATGTGTCATAATGACACATTTCATAGTGCATTAGCTCTAAACCAATTGATCTGATTAAGTTTAATGATTTCATATAGCAAGTTCCAAAGGAATATACAGTATCAAAACTCTAAAGTAGTGAAAGTACTGAGGAATGAAGTTTTCTCTAACTTTGGTTAATTAAGAGAGTAGTTCTGATCTGTCACTTCACTTAAAGCTGAAAGGTTAAGCCTGATGCCTCCTCTGGCTTTCCCCATTAAATGTCTCAGCTTGACCTTAAAAACTGTCCTTGCTAGCATCCCACCTTTCTACTGCATTAGGACCAAAGATAATATTGTACCTGGTATAACACTATAAGTGATATAACATAATCACCATATAATCCAATGCTACACAAGCTTTTTAAATGCAATAAAGTGGTCCTAGAGTACTCCTCACATGCCTGTTTTGATGCTGTCCCTGTGTCCAACTTATGTGTTGTTTAATAAGCCTTCCATAAAGTAAAGTGGTCAGGTTAGAGCAGAAAAACAATGAAAAGGTTTAAAAGCTTAAACACAAAAAAATAAAGGATTTTTGCTACAATATGGAATAACAATCTTTTTTAGATTAGAACCTGTTAATGGATGGATTCTTCAAAGAACACTCAACCTGCACACCTAACTTTTATTTTCTGCATTTGTAATGTAATTTGTAATGTACCACTAATAACCACAGACAATAATAATTCCATAGAAAACTTTTCCCTAGAAATAGGACTGTAGCAAGTGTACTTTAGTCAGTATTTGGCAAGTTTAAGGCAAGCCCAAAACTTTGGCTAGTCTAAAATACACGTTAATCAAAAGTTTAAAAAAAGGGGTCACGATCTAGTACTTAAAAGAACCTCTTTGAGTTCAAGACTCCTTCCAGTGCAAATATGTTGATCTTTTAAATTTTTAGGTGATTAAAAGTGAGCCCTACAAATTCAGTTGGGATGGCAAAGTAATTTGTATAAGTTAGTATTTTTTGACACACAGTTATTACCTTTGCATCAAATTTATATTCTGTATGGACAAGTTTGTAAATATATACACTACCGCTCAAAAGTTTGGGATCGCAGTGAAATTTTCTTGTTTTCAATGTAGTAGCCTTCCTTCTTTAACACAACAATGGACTGACGGGTCTCTAAAGAAAGTTGTTTCTTTCTGGTCATTCTGAGTCGGTCAGCAAGCCATCAACTGCTGATGCTTCAGATACTAAACTAACCTAGAATGTTGTTCTCCCGTTTATGCTCACTTATTAGTAGAATGTTTTTCAGCTGTGCATCACAATTGAGCAAGAGTGTTCTAACAACCAATTAGCCCAATAACACCCTTAACTTGGATTGGCGGCTGTACCAGGAGATTTAGGCAGAGGACTGAGAATTACTGATATTAGGACTATATGCAAAATAAGCCACTATACAAAAATAGGCTTTAATACAAACATTTGTATTCTTTAAAAATCATCTGATACACTTTAATTAACTGTGGAATGGACAATATTGTTTGTGAATTGCATGAAAATTGCACAAATTGCATGAAATTAAATTCTAAAGTGACCCTAAACTTTTGAGCAGTAGTGTAGATATATAGGATGACACAACATATCAAATTCATTCTCTAAACAATTAAAAGAAATTAAAGAAAAAAGAAATTTAAATTAAACATTTAAACATTTTACTTGCCGAAATCTCCAGCAGTAGAAAGCAACGCCAGTGTTAACTCTAGTTTTGCCAACCAGGAGCAGGACCTTCGGCATGATTGTCAAGAGATTACAAAATGCTGCTGAGGCAGTGCTGTTTGTAGTCTCATGTTGGACTGATGTAAGATGATGCTACAGTGACTCACTATAACCTACTGAGGTACAAAGTGGTCTTATGAGATGAGACAGGCTGAGGCTAGCTGCTTAGAATGCTTAGTGGATACTAGAACTTCAGTGGATATGGTTAAATTATCCACAATTGCAGAAAATTCAGACATTGTGTTAAGATCACATCAAGAGCACAATCCTGAAAGAGGTGAGAAAGAATGCAAATTTAACAACAAAAGACTTAAAGAAGACTTTTCATTTAATAAAGAAGACTTAAAGAAAAGCCTATGCCGTCTAAAAAGACACTGGCTTGTCTAAAGCTCCACAGTGCTCCTGGGAAAATATTCTAAGGACAGATGAAATGAAAGTTAAACTTTTAAGCACAGGTGCACAACACTAGGTTTGGAGGCAAACCCTGCACACCAAATACCAATGCCTCATTCCCTAACCCTAACTGTGAAGCATGGTGGAGGGAGCATCATGGTTTGGGGCTTCTTTGATACCCTTAGCAAAGATCTGTGTTTTGGAGTCCTGACCTGCATAATATAAAATATAATATAAAAGAATTCCTCCTCAATATTGTACTAATTTTATTTGCAGCTACAGGAATTTGGTGGAAGTCATTGCTGCTAATGGAGGATGTACAGGTTTGTACATTTGTAATGTAGTTTAGTTAGATTGTGTTTGTCTATAATTGTAACTTATACAACCATCAGACCATTTTTAGTAGAAATCAATGCAGGTCATTCTAAACAGCAACAAGATACATGATTTTAACATACCATCAAATCAGTTATTAATTTCTTCATTTTTTCACATTTGATTTTGTGTCTTCAAATAAAAAATCTTCCAAAAATCTTCACATAATGTATTAAGATGTGGGAAAACATTATACATGGTAAAGAAACAAAAACCTGCTGACTTCAACCACGCTACCCATTGGCTTCTATTACAGGCGTGTTTAATTCAATTGTTTTTTTTAAAGCAGTGATGTGCCCAACACTGTGGTTTACATACCACCATCGTGGTGTTGTCTAGGACTTGTGTAGCCTGTTTTGCTTGACTATCTGCCTACCAAAGAAAAAAAAAACAGGTTGGTGATCCTGGGGTCTTCAACCTGATGATCTAGGCTTGTTCTTTGGGGAATGAAAGGTTGTTCATATATGACATCACTCCAGAGCAGTCGTGTGGCAGTGGCCCCTTTATTTTTAAGAGTGTATGGCAGCAGATTTTCATTCATTCTGCCGCCTTGAGCCAGAGGAGGAGGCGTAAGCGTCTATGAAAACCACAGTGGAGGTGAATCCTTGCCGAAGCTGACAAGAAGAGGGGGAGCAGAGAAGTGGCTTAGAATACTGATGACGGACTGATGGAGGAGGAGGAGCCGGAAGCTGCAGGTGAATCCTCAGCTCTCTTTCTCGCGCTCTCTCTCTTTCTGACAGATGTTGCTGCTGCGTGTTGGTGGCTCAAGCAGCCTGCTCGGAGTACATGAGAGCATCAGAGAGGCTGAGAAGAAGCGTTTCTACACACAGAGGAGAACAGAGTGGCGGTTTAAGTAGGCCAGAGTTTGAGGCTGGGGGCGCTGAGAGAGATAAGCCGAGGAGGGGGCGGGGTGGGAATAAAAGAAGAGGGGGAAGTAAAGGCTTCTGAGCTTCCAGTGACGTACAACCATTTCATATTTAATTCACAAGACTAATTACGCACTGCTCGAGATGGCGGGAAATCTGTGGACGCCTCTGGATGAGTAGGCTGACCATGATTGCTTCAGAGTGCCCATATTTTATTAATGGCTCTCTCATTAGCTTGCATGGCTCATAGCTTATTGAGTTTCTGGCTTTTCTTTTCAAGGAATGACAGTCTTTTGAGACCTGGGAGTCTTCCCTTTGAAGAAGGCTGAGAAAGCACAAGCACAGATGCAGGCAGGGTAAAAGAAATATGACTTAATAATCCTTTAAACTGAAAAACAAAACGCAGTGTCATTTTGAGTTCCGCTCTGAAGAACTCTGATGAACCTGCTCAGAAATGTGTGAAGAAAATTTACAAATTTACATTTTACATTCAATGACTTAGACAAGGAACCCAGAGGTTACTAGACATTTGAGTTACAAACTGAAAACATATGGACATCAGTTACAATGCCATCATGTACTGAGGTAACAAAGTCTGTATGTTCTTTTTCTGCTCTGTTTGAACTAAATATCACAGCATTATTCTGTTATAACAATCATACATTAAATAAAGCTGGGACAATAAGAAATGTGACAAAATCTTCAAAACCATTTGTTATACTAATGTACATATTTATTCTGTATATCTCTAAGATAGTTTCAGTTTGCACCAGAGGAGGACAACAAAGCTTTAACGCTTCATACCAAGTTTTACAAACAATAAAGAAATAAATGCATTAATAACACACAGTAGAATGTAAACAGTAATACTAATAATTTCTTTCATGTAAAAATGGTTCACGGTTTTTCTTTTCTTTTTGTGCTTAGTATATTTGTGAAGTCATCCATAGTTTTCTCTTGATTTTAAAATTACTGTAGCTAAATAATACTACACCTACACCTAAACTTAGCCCTAACCTTAACCTCAGCATCCAAATAGCTATTTTTTTTATTTAGATTTTTTTGAAAGAAAAATGTGATTTGTGGAGAAAGTGATACGCTCAAGTCAGGACCAGCAACACGTCCTCACTTTAGCAAATATTTCATATTGTCCTCACAAATATGCTACTACAAGAACACACACACACAATGCCTACTGCACCACTTTTTATTAACAGACTGGGCTGTTATTCAGTGTCTACTTTGTTCCTCTAATAACTAGATGTATCCAGGAGAGCAGCTTTGATATCAGGAGTCAAAGCAAATACACAAAGGGTATATGTCAACATACTGCTGTAAAGTTTATGTGCTGCATGTCCTGTATGTTTAATATGTCACTGCTGTCGGAACAAAATCTCCTATCTGCAAAATGATGAGTTTACAGGAGAAGGTATTAACATACTGTCAATGCAATCAAACTTTCTTTAAAGTCATTTTAGGTCATTTCTTTTGGTCCATTTATCAAAAAGTCTAAATAAATATAAATACCTTTCATTTTAAAACAGTATGGTGCTACAGCCGTTCTCAAATTATGTCAAACATGAAAAAGGACAAAAGGAGGTTTTGTGTAAATAGCAGTGATTATGTGATATGTCAATATTGAAATACAAATACCAATATTTCTTAAACAGCAATAATAACATGCATAATCTGTATGAATTGCTGGTTATTACAACAGCAACTTTTTTATTCAGTGTGTTGCTACAATCCTAGCCTGATCTGCATGAGGTGAACAATATTAGAGCAAAATATGCCAATAAAATATGTATGGTGACAATTTAGGGAGGCTTATTAATAACTATCATTACATAAATCAACAACCAATCATGGTACAGTTTTGAATGATGCAATGAACAATTCCAGTTCAATTCAATGCTTCTTTATTTTCATCATAACTCAACTCCACAATCTGGTTTGAATATAAATAAACTTTTAAACTATAACTGAGCACTAGACTGGCCCCAATTCCTTTATCCTTTGTTGTAACTTGTCAGGGATAGTAAAATGTAAGTCAAGTCTTGGTTTAAATTGTTGTACTGTTTAAGAAGGCACTCAGAAAAGAAAGAAGTGTTTGGATAAAGAAATTACTTCTTCTTGGGTGAAAGAGATGCGGCATCGAATCAATGCTGTGCCTACAGCTAATAACAGATTAAGGCAGGTTTGAAGAAAAAGTCACATACAAACAGAACACAATGGATGCTTGATTGCCTGTGCCAATACGCAATTAGACAGAAAAAAGTGAACTGAACAATAGGCTTCACCTGCTGGTGGCCAACACAGGGGGCAGTCTCACTTACCTGTAATCTTATCCATTAAAAGAACCTAAATGCTCCCAGTTTGAAAAGAGTGAACTGAGGAGAGTGGCACTAGAGCTATCGACTTTGAGTATGATATAGATTTTTTTCTGTACTAAAGTAGGCCTTATGAATTTAAGCAGCACAGCTGAATTGTTAAATGGTCAAAGATATACAACCAAAGACTGCAACCAAAAAGTGCTGTGACCAAAATTAAGATTTAAAGTATACTGCACAGACGAGGGCATTGAGATACCTACATATAACACCTACAGGAGCTTTTATAACATCCTATTCTGAATCCAGGGGTATTCGTGTAAAGTTGGTCCCCCTATTTACGGCTGTAACCGCTTTCTCTTTTATAGGAAAGCTTTATTCAAGAGTTTGGAGTGTGTCTGTAGGAGGGTTCGCCTATTAATACAGAAGAGGATATATAGATCAGACACTGATGTTGGACGAGAGGTGCCTGGCTTGTAATCTCTGGACTACTTTATTCCAAAGGTATTCATGGGTGTTGAGGCTATTGAGGCCAGTCAAGTTATTCCACACCGGACTCAATCCCCTATTCCTTTACAGACCTTGCTTTGTGCACTGGGCCACAGTTAGTCACACTGGAACAGACAAGGTTCTTTCCCAAACTTGGACGCATATAATTGTACAAAAGCATTAAGATTTCCCTACACTAAAACCCTGAAAAACATCCCCATAGCATTATCCCTCCTCCACCAAACTTTTCAGTTAATACATACAATCAGGCAGGTAACCGTCTCCTGGCATTTGCCAAATCCAGACTCGTCCACCAGACTTGCAGATAGAGAAGCGTGATACATCACTCCACAGAGCATGTTTTCTCTGCCCCAGAGTTCAGACGTGGTGCTTTAAACACCTCTTTATCAGACGCTCGGCATTGTGTTTGGTGATGTAAGGTTTGCATGCAGCTGTTTAGTTATGGGAACCTATGCCATAAAGCTCCTGGTGTACAGTTTTTGTGATGATGTTAATGCCAGAGGAGGTTTTTAACTTGAGAAAAGAATTGAAGGCTTTTCCGCACTATGCGCCTCAGCACTCGGCGACCCCGCTCTTTAACTTTACATAGTCTGCCACTTCATGGCTTACTGTGGTTCCTAAACACTTCCACTTCAGTAGATCATGGGATATATCCAGGAGGGAAGATATTTAAATTCTTCATGAACTGACTTGTTGAAACGGTGACATCCTATTACAGTAAAACACTTAAATTCAGTGAACCATGTTTGTAAAGGCAGACTGCAGGGCTTTCTTTTATACATCTGTGGCAATGGCTCCGACAACTGAAATCTATGATTAAGAGGTTTGTCCCTGTAGTACCCATGTAGTGTAGCACTCAGTAGTTACAGTTCAGTTTACAATAGACTTGACTGAAATGTCTGATTGCAAATCAGGAAGAAAGTAATAGCATATTTACAGTAAGATGCACTGCTCTCTAAACGGTATCAAAGACATTAAAGGCCACACTTATTTTTTTACTACTCTTAATGCAATTACTTTTTACCATTTTTATTCATTTTTTGTTTGTCAGCAAATTACCTGCAAATACATGTTAATGAAAACCTGTTGATATCTCTGCTGTTGGAAAGATCAATTTTTGTTGTTTTCAGTTTTTGACATAATTTTAAAAAGCCCTTTACATTGTGTGTTAATATCATGAAGAATATATCAAAATAAGTAACTTTTGAAGCTTCTAATGACTTACATTAAAGGAAAGTATGTTTTGTCTTCTCCTGTAAAGTTATCATTCTGAAGATGCTTGGTTTTGATCAGACAGCAGCAATATAATAAACATGCAGTACAAGGACAACAAGTACAAAGCTTTACCATGCAAGAGTTGCCAATATTGTATATGATGGAAGCTGTAAAGAAATCTGGAGTTCTTTCAGCATTACTGTGACTTCCCAAATTTAAGCCTGCGCACTCTTAAAACCAATGGTTTCTAAAGGGTTAAAGGCTTCTAGAAAAATAATATTAATAGATATCAATATAGAACCATGGAGAAGATTTTGTCTTAGCACACACATTTATGAATATACTTCACAATTCTTTTTTGTTCTTTAGAGAAACCAAAACTGGTTCTTCTATAGCCTAAATTCAAAGAACCTTTACTTTTAAGAGTGTAAGTATGAACTTACCAAACATCCCTGTGGTAATGCTCTTACCAAACATCTACTGATGCTGACGTTCTTCTGCCTGTAAGTATTCCAGTGTTCCCGTAAGTGCACTTTCCAGAAGAAATCAGAATATGACGCACTAGGCAGATATGAAACAAAAAATGTAAGAAAAGAAATCGAATTCAGAGTGTAGTAGCGGAAAACGGACAGCTTGAAAACAAGGAGAGAGAGAGAGAGAGAGAGAGAGAGAGAAAGAGAGAGAGAGAGAGAGAGAGAGAGATTGGGCTTGTTAATAATGATGTGATCAGACGTCAGTGAATGCGTTCTGCTTGGCCTCTGCAGATCAGAGCTGCTCTCACTGCACCAGCACTTCCAACTTCAAACCAGGACAAAGGAATCTGAGGTGTGTGTGTGTGGGGGGGGTGGGGGTGGGGGGTGGGGGGGGGTTGCGTTGGGGTGCTCCTTAAACTTATAGTAGTAGCTGTAGGTATCTTGGAATGTACGTGTCTGCATACTGAGCAGAGGGTTTAGTGGGTTATAACGCTGAAGTTCACTGGATGCTTTCCCAGTTGCTATCTGGCTGAATGAACCCCGTTTCTATAAAAGCTTATGAACATAATCAGCCGTATTGCAATCAGCCTGCGCTGCCATTCTGCTGCAGAACGTACAGGTGATTCATCAAGGACAAGAGCTGCGTGGTGGAGAACAGAAACCTCAGTGAACCAAACGAGAGAAAATGCATCAGAGCGGCGGGGAGGAGGTGAGAGAGGGAGCTGAGGGGGTGGGAGGGAGTGGGACTGAGAGGGAGTGGGCGGAAGTGACAGGAGAGGAGGGAGGAGAGGAGAGGAGAGGAAGGAGGGAAGGAGGGAAGGAGGGAGGGAGAGAAAGTGAGGAGATGCTGGCGATGAGAGCTGCAAGCCAATGGGCTGGTGATTCATAGTGAGCGAGATCGGCCCAACTGCCCAGAGCATTCAGAGCAATGAAGCTCGAGTTTACCCCCACCGCCGAATTCTCACGCTTCAGCAGAGCCATTACAACTCAACTGGGGACACAGAGTGTGCATTCTGTGACTCTCTGAGTCATGGGACAGTTATCTCTACATACTCCTACATACAACAAACAAACAAACATCCAGATTAATTACATAGATAGATAGATAGATAGATAGATAGATAGATAGATAGATAGATAGATAGATAGATAGATAGATAGATAGATAGATAGATAGAAAAGAAGACTGGATGGACAGACAATTAGACAATTGACAGACAGACAGGCAGATAGGCAACCACACAGATAGACAATTAGACAACTGACAGACAGACAGATAGGCAACTACACAAATAGATAGATAGATAGATAGATAGATAGATAGATAGATAGATAGATAGATAGATAGATAAATATATAGATAGATAAAACAATTAACAAAGAGCTGTAATGAATTCTCTCTCTGTAATTGATTTGACAAACACTTTTTGAAGCTTAGCGCTGATATCATATCGTGCCTGTTGTTTCACCCCCTCTCTCTGTCCAGCTAAAGCTCACCCATAGGGTCTCTCTCTGTCCGGCTAATTGCCTCTGGGGTATCTCTCTCTCTCTCTCTCTCTCTCTCTCTCTCTAAAGCTCGCCCATGGGGTCTCTCTCTCTCTCTCTCTCTCGCTAAAGCTCGCCCATGGGGTCTCTCTCTCTCTCTCTCTCTCTCTCTTTCTCTCTCCCACCGCACTGCCGAGGGGAGATCAAAGCTCTGCTCTCCGCATGTTTCCGTCGTGCCCGAGTTTGCGCGCTCGAGTCGTGAAGGTGTTTTACGCAGTTTCTCTGTGACCCTCCCCAAGACTCAATTTGCTCGGTGACGTAAGAGTCCACGTAGAGAGCCGAGCGCTTGGTGATGTTTTTCAATGAATGAGAGCTCCCCGCTCCTCCCTCCTCCTCCTCCTCCTCCCTTCCCCATCACTAGTACTACGGTGTGTCTATAAAACGCGAGCGAAGGGAGAGCCCGTCAAAGCCCAGGAATGTACCGAGCTCCTCGCTTGATGGATACACGGAGAGGTGGGATTTCCACACATTTCCCATTTTCCACTCCGCTCTTCGCCTCTCAGAAGCATCTCCGAGCTGAGGTAGAGAAGTTCCTTAGAGCAGACAAGGCGCTCGCGCTGGCCAGAAAACGCGAACAAGTCTCTTGACACTTCAGCAGCTGGGATCCGCGCCTCTGAAGGTGAGCACCATCCTCATCACTGGGGTAGGTTTCTGTCTTTAACTAGAGATCATAGATTCAGAATTGGAACGGAGTGCAATGTTAACGTGTCCCAGCCGGCGCACGAGCAGCCTTGAAACCTTTTACTTTCGCGCCTTCTTTGGGTGGTAAACGGGGGGACTGGAAGTTACTGCAGTGTGACTCACTTTAGCGCACATGGGCTGGGACAGATCACAGAGGAGTCTGCAAAGAGTGAACTCCGTTATATAAGACGAGATTTAAGGAAGATTTAGATGTGCAAAATCTTAAGATTGCGTCAGTAATTAATTCAGGTGTTCAGGTAAGAGGGGCCATCAGGTAATATGGGGCGCATAGTAAAATGGTAATATGGCATATAATCCCATATGTAAAATAAACCCAAATAGGATGCTTTTACACTTTTGTTATTACATATATCTATTTTACAGTGTTTTAACCCCCTTTATTCTCAGAAAAACAACATATTATACATCAGGTAAAATCATAATACACAACAGTTTTTTAACTGTTCTAATTGCCTGAATACCTTAATCCAGGTATATAACCAGCCTGTCGTATAATCGAATATAGATATCCGCGTGCGATTATTTAATGATTATTTTTAAATAATCAGTGTTTAAAGCTACATGGGGCTCTGTTCCCTGCGTCCTCGCGCTCTCCGCTCTATTCTCAGCCTCAGTCTGGCCGTCCAGGGCTATTTTAGGTGGGTTCGGGTCCCGTGCGCGCGCCTGCAGCGTCGTGTCAGACAGTCCGTGCTGCTCGTCATCTCTCTCTCTCTTTTTTTTTGCCTTTTTTCCTGAAATGGCAGTGTCGTGACGTACTTTCAGATGAAGTCAATCCTGCGTCACTCCTGCGCACACGCCGACGAGCTCCACTCGCTCTTAAAGAGACAGAGCGCCGTCCATCAACCGCAATGCGATCTCTCGGAGCGCGTGGGGAGGGGGAGCGGGGCGCGTGGGAGTGGAATCCGTGTGGGGGACATGTAAAACTATCCCAGCAAACTAAAACCCAGGGGCAACACCGCGCGTGCCATTAGAATGCTGGTGTGTCCAGATTGGGACCGACTCCCTCCCTCTCGCGAGCGCCGTGCTGACATCACCAGGGGATTACCCTACGGCTTTTGGGTCCACAGCTCCGGTCTGACACGCCACGCTGCAGATAACAGACGCATATCAGACAGGAGGGACGTAGACCTAACTGCTTCAAATGACTCGAGCAGTGCAGACTGGACAGCATCAGGCTGTACGATCTGCATCGGGCTCACTGACCGGTCGTGTTCGCTGTCCGTGGTGCTGAAGCCGGTGTTTCCCTCGGGACGCTATATTTGGCCACTATTCTAAACAACGCTACGTTGCTTCCTGTTCCAACCCACCACAGTTAACCCAACATATAGTTTAATTGATTTTCCCAAAATAGATATCCCAAACCCTAACACATTTTTTTATCAAGTGTCGTAACTGAAGCCATAAATAGCAAAAGGAATGCAGCTGTGGATGGATTCTGGTTGTCAGCACCATGGACAGCAAACAATCACCTTGGACTCAGTCAACATACGTAGGCATAGAAGCAGCCAAGCACTAAACATGCTCAGTAGAGAAGTGGAAATTGAGATTTCATGTTCTTTCCCAATAAAACAATGATATCTGACTGTAGCCAACATACAAATGAAACAGGTCTAATATAGTGTATGCATTGATTTGACAGCTCCTCATGCAATAATGAGGTGTGCAGGTCAGATTGAGTTCAATTCCAACTAAAATGTGGTTGGCTACAAGAGTAGCAGTAGTGATAGTAACTCCACACAAATTCCACTGATAATACAAACCATGGCATGTACAGCATTTTACAAAAGTTGTAGTGGAAGCTGTGTTCGGTCACTTTTCCGCTCACAGTCCTTCTGGCTGTGGGTTTATTATGTCACTGCATATACGCACCAGCGTCGTCGTCAGAGCGTATTACTCAATTCAGCTTACGTAACACAACATCCTCTCTTTCCAGCAGCAAATAGCCCCGACAGCGAGTAAGTCGGAGATAATCTACACTGCAATCAATATGGAGCAGAGGAAGTGGGCCATGCCATTATGGAGTCTGAGTGGTGTCATTCTGAGGCCAGGGCGACTGACATCCTTGTATAGCTGCCATCTGAGACATTCACTGATGCCTAGGTGGACCAGCACTCTGTAAAAGAACATATGGGAATATTTAGCACTCAGGGTGTTCCATAAATTGATGAAAGGTACAGCAAAGCGTATGTTCAATAATGCAGCCCTCGATACGGCACTTTTCTTTTTCAGACTGCACCCTCCGTTTCATATGTGAGTAGAAAAGCCTCCAAGGTCAGTGCATCAATACCTTGGCTCTAGACTGCTTACTGCTAAAAGTGCCTGAAAGTACAGTAACAGTCTACAGTCATGGCTACTGACGCCTGGCAAACCTCTACTGAGCGCTCCACCTCTTAAAGAAGACAAAGCCCCAGCTCGTTCTCGAACATGCTGCACCTGAGCTTGAGGAAGAATCCGTGCCATCTTTCTTGGATGCCCTGCTCTACATAGCCTTAGCAAATCAGCCAATCAGAGAGGAGCATCAGCAGTTTCCACAGCAAAATCCCTTTTCTCCCTACTCTGCTGTCTCCATGGCGACCGTGGCTTTAGATTGTTACTGTAGCAACAGCACCACTGGTAACAGTCTACAGCCATGGTCGCTAGGGGGCAGGCACAGCGACGGCTGAGGCATCCTCATACAGGCTGATTTACTTTTCTGAAACAGTGGATGGATAAATGAAAGTGATTTAGCAGGCGGCTGGCTAATGGCTGCATTCAGGTGTCAGTTTAATTAGCTTACAACCACTTACATGTGCTAAAGTGTTGTGGGACTATGGAGCTCAATCGCTGCGGATGCAAAATATACTAATTGGAGGGAACGAAAGCACCAGTCAACACAGACCGGATATTACCACTGCGTCAATAGTCCTATTAGAAGCCCTAACAGCATCTGAGAGAAGGTGAAGGGGAGGGGGTGTAGAACAGGTGAAAATGGAAGTAGAGGGAAAATTGAGGATCTACCCGCAGTTCTTTAACAACATTCATTTGGGGTTTAAGTATCGATTTACAAATATTCTCCAAGAAATTGTGTTCTTAACCTGACAGGTGCAATGTGAAGAAAATGAACTGCATCTTGACGTGCATCTGAGCACTTTCAAGCACCTTTCAAGCAACTTGTCTTCCTCAAATGTTTGTTTTCACTTCATGTACAGAAAAAAGTGTCATGGACTATAAGGTTCTGCATTCTCACACTTTATTAGATACACCTTCTGGTATATACACTATTTTTTTATCAGCTCCACTTACCATACATATGCACTTTGTAGATCTACAATTACAGACTGTAGTCTATGTGTTTCTCTGTGTACTTTATTAACCCCCTTTTACACTGTTCTTTAAAGGTCAGGACCCCCCACACAACCAGCACAGAGCAGGTATTGTCTGGGTGGTGGATTATTCTCAGTTCTGCAGTGAAACTGACGTGGTGGTGTGGTAGTGTTTGTTGTGCTGGTATGAGTGGATCAGACACAGCAGTGCTGCTGGAATTTTTAAACGTTGAGAATAGTCCACCAACCAGGCATATCCAACCAACAGTCTCTTGTGATGATTGACGAAGGACTACAGGATGACTAACACAAAGAGTAGATAAGCTGTTGTCTCTGTTCTTGTACAAAGTGGACCAACATGGTAGTGCCTAATAGAGTGGACAGTGTTTAAAACCTCCAGCAGCACTGCTGTCTGATACACTCATACCAGCACAACACACAATAACACACCACCACCATGTCAGTGTCAATGCAGTGCTATGAATGATCCAACTGCTCTGTGGTGGTCCTGTGGTGGACCTGACCATCGAACAGCATGAAAGACGCTAACATGGTATGCATAGAAACAGAGGGACTACAGTCTGTAATTGTAGAACCTCAATAAGTATTAATATAAGGAGGTGTACCTAATAAAGAGTTTGGTAAGTGTGTAACAAAACAGATAGATTTCAAGGTAAGAAGCTTAACTTTAAAGGTCAAAATCATCTAATCGAGCCCCTTGAAGCTGATCTGGCTCATAAGCAACATCTTTTTGACTGTAGAGCTTTTAAAACCTAGGTCAGGCTTTGAACGCCTCTCTATTATCAAAACCTAATAAAACATATGACCACTTAAAAGATGCTGGCCCAAAAGTATTATGGTTACTGTCCCATCAAACAAGCCTTTATGTTGTATATTACATTTCTGATGAACGAACAACAGGTACCTCAAATCTACATGTATTAACATACAATAAAGTTAGGAATGCTTATTGCATCATTGGCATCCTAAGGATTTGTTACAGTTAGAGATGCCATGTTTTCCTTTCTTATATTAACAACAATTTTGAAACTTGAAAGTGATTGACACCAATGCTGACTAAAATAATAAATATAAGCTGAAGTAATAAGCATCTAAGGTCCTGTTTACGCCAGGTGATGACGCACGTCTTGAGTATCTGATCTGATGTCAAGCCACATAAAAATATATGTAAAGTGTGAAGGCACTCAATATACATATAAAACAAATACAAATCTGATCAGCTAAACCACTTCAGGAGGTCTCAGATGCATTTAAGCTGAATGTAAAGCAGTATAAACACATCCGTCTCTCCAAAACACATTCAACAACCAAACCTTTCCCAGTTCCCATGCAGTATTTCACTGGGCACGTGATCCTTGTCTCCAAGGAGGATAATCATGGAGGGTACACATTGTTGGGGAATGGACAGGACAAAATACTTATTAGCAATATGGACAAACACTACTGTGAAAAAGAAACTGCAGACAATAGAGGCTGAACAGATAAACAGATTGGTATTTGGTTGTTATGTAAAAAGAAGATCCATCCCAGATTAGATTTCAGTCCCACCAACCGGAGATGCATTTCACCACCAAAGGCTCATTTATGCTAATTTTTACATACAAAAATAAATATGACAGTTTTGAACATTGTAATAATCTCCACATACCTCCTCTGTGTCTCCTTATGTTGGCATGAATGTTAAGCAACACGTCCACTAGAGGGCAGTTCAGAGTCAAAAGTTTCTGTTAACAATAAACTTGGTGACGGTGATAGCGGTCTGAATAATGTACTTACTACAAAAGAGACAAAAGAGGAAGTATTGTAGATGGTGGTGGTCTCTGATACCTTTAAATACTTTTTAAGTTTATTACCAATGAAAGAAAATGAGTGTATGAGTTGTTAGCTACACTGTCCCCACGCTTCCTTGTAGCACCTCTTCATCTCATCAGTGCCTGTAAGATTTCAGAGAATGAAATAAGTGCAGAGTACAGACAGAAGACTCCGTCCATATGCCTATGGTAAAGTCCTCAAACACTCTAAGACCCCATAGATGGAAACAACAGCTCACAATGTGAGTAAGAGCAATTGCAGGCTGGATTTGTTGCAAATTGGGTATCGCTATCGGGCCAATACATCTCTATTTATAAAAATGATGATTTGCTTTGTAACATCGAATTGACCACCTCTGTTAGTTCTCGCTGTATCCATTTATCATCTTTATGATCAGTGTTGTTGTCTTATATCATCTTAATATATATATATATATATATGGTAATGACAGAGAGATGCGAATGTCTGTGATTTTGTATGATGCTCCTATCAAAAAATAAATCATATTTCGATCAAGTTAAGCCACAGAGGCTCTTTTTTTTCCTCATCCTGTATGAAAGCGAGTATGTAAGGAAGGCCGTACTCCCTGTGCAGTAAGAGCCCACATGCTTCCACCAAACACGCACAGCATGTAAAACTCTTACTGTTCAATGAGCAGGGCTCTCGGATGAAAAATCTTGTTTTCAGGCCGCAGCACAGCGTTCACCCAGAACAAACGCTATCACAGATCCCTGACAATACAAGCAGCTAGTGTGTAGTTGCCTGATTCAGTAGCACTGTCGACAGAGCCATGGAGGCCTACGGGGAGAGGAGAACATGCTGTCGTCTGACAGCACAGTGCTGGTTCACCAGCACTAGAGCCTAACTGAGAGATGAAGCGGCTGGAAGTGGGAATGCGTGAATTCTCCGGAAGGAAAGGAAGTGAGAGAAAATGACCAAAGCCAGGGCAGCACAGTGAGTCAGTGCTCCACTAATTGGACTGCACTTCAGACTGAGGCACATTAAGAAGTATTGTTAATAGCAACATGCATGACTCATCAGGTTTGTGTATTTTCACATCTCTTCTGACTTCGGATTGGAGAGAGAGAGGGAGAGTTAAAGGGAAAGAAAGAAAAAGGTGAGAAAGAAAAAAGAAAATAATGGAAATGGTGGAATAACTAAGTAATGGAACATGAACAAGAAAGAGAGAGAGGGAAAGCAAGGAGACAGAGAAAGAGTTAGGAAGAAAATGAGTAACATAGAGGAAGACACTGAGGAAGGGGGTTAAAGGAAGATAGAAATAGATCAGGATAGAGAAAGGGAAAGTAAGAAGAAGAGAATGAGAGAAAACTATGACTAAGAGAAGAAACATGAATGTGATAGAAAAAGAAAAAGAAAAAATGGAGAATGTGAACAAGACAAAGGGCTAGAAAAAAGAAAGGGTGAGAGTGAGAAAAGGGAAGAATTAAAGGAAAAAAAGCAAGTACAAAAGAGAAAGACGGATGAAGGGAAAGAAATAAAGGAGAAAGAGAAAAGGAGTGGGGAAGGGAGAAAACAAGGGAAAATGAGAGAATGAAAAAAGGGTGAGGGGAAAAAAGGGAAAGAAAAAGTAAGAGTTAAAGAGAGAGTGAAAACAAAGTAGAGAAAGAAGACAAAATGAGCTATAGAGATAAAGAGAGATAAAAGAGAGAGAGAGAGAGAGAGAGAGTCTGTGCTGTTTCACAGAGGTTTAATGATATTTTTTTTTTTTTTTTTTTGCAGAGGTGTTTTTGGCTTTCCAGCACAGGGCAGACTGACCTCCCACACATAATTAGTCATCCCATTTCAGCACTTGATATTTCTCTCTTTCTCCCTGTTAAATCCTCCACCCCCTCCTTCTCCTGCCCATGTCCCCCCACTACACTTCACATTCTGCTCACGTTAACACTTACATTCATATCACTGAACCCCGTCTCTCCCTTCACTACTGCTCTGCACTCGTAGCTTAATTCTACCAATCAGCTCTTCTTTAGTGAGGTCGTGCTTTGTTACTCTACATTCTGCACTTATTCACTGTCTTCAAGCTTCATCTGCTATTCTGAGACATGTTTTTCACAAGCCTGTTCCTCCTCTCGAACTTCAGCATCAGAGCTTACTTTGCCATCTGTTTCCTGTCTTAATATCTGGGCCACCATCCACAAGTCCAGATGTGGAGAGATATGACAGCTTGCTTCCACACGCTGATCACACAAATTTGGATCTCAATGTGCTTCAGAATTTTTGTAGAAAGCGGCTTCTTTGGAGCAGGGCAGTCCAAGAACCACTTTGATTCCCAGGAGAACCTTCCAGTGAAGGGTTCTTGAAAGAACATTGTTGTAACTGAATCCTCACATAAAATCAAAGATTTAAAGAACCCTAGAGAGCCATGTTTAAAATGAGAGAATTTGTGTGTAAAGAACTCTACGTTATGTAAGGTTCCACATCAATTATAGGGTTCTTCCATAAATCGTTACCTCAAATTCACATTATTTAAACTTGAAAAAGCGTCTACATCGCATGTACAAAATGGTTCTTTACGTCAGAGAACTAAAAGTGGTTCTTTTAAGGCGTTTTAGCAAAAAAATGCTTTCACCTACAGGTTCTAATGATGTTTTAAAGAACACGTTTTAATCTAATGTTCAAAGAACATTTTAAGGATGTTTATCATTTCAAATAATGAAACTCAACATTACCCAAGACACGATGCTATAACTTCAACATTCAGAGGAGGTTTTGAGGATGCTGTCCGGCCCACGGATTATGGTGCTTGATGATGTATTCAGAGAACGATATCTTGCCTATAAGAAGAACATACTGGGAACAACAACAGCAACAACAGACTTGGCACTGAAAACATTAAGAGAATGTGTGTATAATGTTCTCAGAACATTCATGACAAAAGAAATTCTAGCTGTGTTTGACACCCTTATTTTGAGAGGATGAAACTGTACATCTAAGCCAAGAACCAATTTTAGCATGCACATCTCTTATTAGTCATCAAGAAAAGTGTTGGACTGTGATTCATGAAAAAAAAAAAAAAATAATAATAATAATAACAAGTACCAATAATAAGCAGCTAAACTCACTGTTCAAAAGCAGTATCTTAGAAATAAGTGTATTTTCACTGTAAAAACACCAGATATCATTAAAACAGATGGAAATAAGCATAAATACAGTTTAAAGAGCAAAATTTAGTTTCAGATTTCTTCTGGACGCTCCAGACATTGTATGAATTTATCCAGTTACTTCACCAACAATATTGATTTAGCTTAATGAAGTACTGAGTAGTCAAAGCAGGTTTTAGATGATAACTGTGAATAATTCTCGGTTGCCACAAGGAGAAGCTGGGAAAGGGTTAAATAAACACACTGACATATGTTAAAGCACTGCTTACTGTAGTAATACTATTTGAATATTTGAAAAAGAAAGTGTTTCACTGAGTAAATAAAAGCTTCCTGCTTAAAAAATATAATAATGTCCTCCAGTGCCTAAAACATTCTCTCTCTCACACACTCACTCACACACACACACACACACACACACACACACACACACACACACACACACATATATATATATATATATATATATATATATATATATATATATATATATATATATATATATATATATATATATATTGTGTGTAGTTTATTTTTACATGCAATTATTTACATTGCAATTATTTCAGATCCTGCACAATTTCTGAATAATTATAGATTGCCTAATTTAATTTACAGGAAAACATATCCACAAATCCATGTCATGTCAACCTGTAACAGGTGAGAAGTGAAGTCCTTAGATTATCTAAAAAAACAAACTTATATACCATAAACGTACTGATCTGCACGCTTCTGACTTCCTAACCAAAATCTGGTTCAGCAAAATGACTGTAGCAACAACTAAAACACGATTTCCAGCACAATAGAAAATTCGGGCGCAGGTGAGAAAACAGATAAAGCTTAAAGGCACTTATCTTGTGTTAGCTACAGTAGCTCTGGATGGAGGCAGTGAAATCCCAGGGCTCCACAGTACAGAGGGCAGGTTGAGAGAGCCTGAGGCAGCTCAGTGTGGGACTCTCTGTGTTTTATACTCAGTGTGAGACCTCCTCTCTTTCTGCTGAGGGACCACCGGGCTCTTTTGGAGTGAACACACTCCCACAACCACATGTGTGTTTATGTAGGGTCTTATTTTACTATCATTGTGGGGACCCAGCCTATGAGCAAAATGCCAAAATACTGACTTTGTAGACTGAGAAGAGTTTCAGAATAAATGAATGCTTGAGGGAAGGAAGGAAGGAAGGAAAGAAACAAACACCCTCAAAATGACAGTTATACGGTCAAATAATGTTTTATTGATGAGAGTAAATGCACGTCCTCCACAGAGACATTGTGTAATTTTCATGTATAATTCTTTTCTGAATTTAAAGGCGTACAACCCTGCACTAACAAACGTTAATTTTCTTTTAACAATCTTGTTGGCCATAAAACCCTTTGTCTGTTAGCTAGGTTGAGTAATGTTAGCTAGGTTGTGGGTTAGTAAACTGTCATGGTAACTGCTGTTGAGACACTGACCAGTTGCAAGCAGAAACATTAGCAAATTGGATGAAACAATACTTACGTATTGGCAAAAATGAGTTCATGTTCCTCACCTGTCAAGCAGAAACAGAGCAGAGCTACCTTCTGCTTTTCATGACTTTCTACTTTCCATGAAGCTGCTGTTGGCCTTCTTTGTCCACCAGCTACTTGTTTGAAGTTTCCCATTCCACCCTAACTGGTGCAGCAGTTACATTCCGGTGCCAGGATGGAAACGCTGCATCACTTAAGGTGAAAGGGAAAAATATAAATAGGAAGCCTCGTCAACTATCCGATATCCTGTCACCATTAAAACACTCTTGCCTGGTCTAAGAACTTCTTTCATAAATTTGCTCATCAGATTCTCTCTTTGGCTGTTTCTCGGCCATCACTTCTTCTTAACAATGGTCAGCATGTAGCCCCCACATCCCTGTCCTGTGATTGGCTGGAATAGTGTTGTATGGTTCAACACTACTTCATTTATTTCCTATTAACAGAGCCAGCGCTGTGCACCAACACTGGATTTGTTCCAGCACACACACACAACACAGCAGAGGAGACATTTGAAGTGTACTGGATTAAACAGTATACTGCACCTTTAATATATTAGAAATTCAACCCATGCAAAATGTATGACACATGTTATAATTGATGTTATGGTTTATAGTTTATGTCCCCCCCCCCACACAACATTAAATTGTGCACTAAAATCAGCATAAAATGCCAAATTTAAGTTACAAGGAAGTCTTATTTTTACTTATAAAATGTTTTGTTGAGTGTTTTTTTTTTATTTTTTTATGTGACACTCATAAATGATTTTTATTAGAAAACATATATGCAAGTATTGATGTATTGGGACAATTTTTGACATATAACAATTCCTAGTTTAGTCAATATTTTTATCATTATTCTTCTTCTATATTTGTATAATTTTTTATTCTATTGTTCTCTAATTCTAGCTTTAGATATTCTTTATTTAGTCTTTGTAACACAATTTGATTTACATAAATAGGCTATAAAATATAAAGCACTATTATTATTATTATTATTATTATCATTATTATTATAGTGATTGTTCTAAATGAAGTTAAGTCAGTTTGGATTAGGTTTAGGTTTCACACAGTATTAGATTGAGCTTCAGTTTTAAGTCTATAGTCTTTCTTTGTGTAACAATATATTTAGTCCACAATATAATGTAATTTACAAACCCGGGTCTACAACTCAGTATTTCATCATCATCATCTTCATCATTATCATCATGAACTAATGACACTGGAGGAGTGCTGGAGTGAGGTGCTGATCGGTGCTGATCATTCACAGATGTTAACCAGTGCAGTTGCATTAGATGCTCCATAATGCACTGCGTCACAGTTTCTGTGCAAATTTCACGATACATTGTTACACGCTTACTAGCCATATGCAACAGTTTGAGTGCCCCCCCCCAACCCCCCCCCCCCAACCCCCCCCAATATATCAAACCCACCAAATTAAGAGAAAATGTGTAACAATATCTATTTAAGTGTGTTCTCTGTAGAGCTTGTGTCATCTTCTCTTCGCTTTGACTGGGAATTTTCAAACTTTTGTATACAAACGTAAGGTTCCAGAAAGGGAAAGGAAAACGGGCGTGTGTGTACAGAGTGTGCTTGAGTGTGCAAGCGAGCGAGAGAGAGAGAGACAGACAGAAAGAGAGGAATAGAGATGGAGAATGTGAGATGACAGTGACTGAGGCATCAAGCTGAAGCTGAGGTGAGTCAGCGTTTCCTGTCTCAGGAAGACAAACAATTTGTCAGGCTCTTGAGCTCCTCACAGCAGCGGCCGCCTCCAGCATCTCCAGCCTGATGGGCAGCACATACAAAAGCACAAACACA
>CM038716.1:18934153-18954153 GCA_021613375.1 Megaleporinus macrocephalus
CTCTCTCTCTCTGTATCTCTCTCTCTCTGTATCTCTCTCTCTCTGTATCTCTCTCTCTCTCTCTCTCTCTCTGTATCTCTCTCTCTCTCTGTATCTCTCTCTCTGTATCTCTCTCTCTCTCTCTGTATCTCTCTCTCTCTCTCTGTATCTCTCTCTGTATCTCTCTCTGTATCTCTCTCTCTCTCTCTGTATCTCTCTCTCTAATATATATACACATTCAGCCTGTTCTACAACTGAGAAAGAGAGATACAGAGAGAGAGAGAGAGGGAGATAAAGGGAGAGAGAGGGGGGCTGTAGCACACTGGTTTGTCCAGGTGGTCGTTAATAGACAGGTGAGTTTACCTGAGCTTCCTCTGAAACCTGCTGAATGACTCAACACAGAACAGGATCTGAGAAGATCTCCAGCTGAGCACCTCCCTGCACTACATCACCACCTCCAACCACACGCTTCAGCCAATCACGACCCACCTTCTCGGAGCTGGTCGCCGGAGCGCTGACTCGCCTCACCTGAGACTCTTTAATGAACCGAGCAGGTAAAGCCTTTGATGTGAAGTTTTTGATGATTTCCGAAACAGTACCGGACCAGCTTTGATCTTTTCCTGATTTCACTTGTTTACACCTTTTATCTTCTGTTGATCTGCTCGTGTCTGTTTTGAGCACGTGACCCGTGTGATCGATCGGTTTATTAATTTGTGTTTACCTGTTAATAATCAAACACCTTTACAGCCGCATTTCCGGTCTCAGTTAATGTGTGGAAGATCTATCAGACCAGAGAAGAACATCTGAGGATCTTCTGAAATCTGATAAACACACAGCTCACCGGAAGTCCCCCCTGTCCACTGAAACAGACCCCCGTCAGAGCAGAGGCTTTCTACTTGTGCTTCTCTGACCTGCAGTGAAGGGGCGACACCTAGCGGTCCGAGACTGAACTGCGGTGTGAATTCAGTGTGACTGCACGAGGCAGGTGTTTAAAAGTGTATCACTCCGGCCTCACCTGTAAACTCACAGTAACAGACACACCTTACATTTCAGGTCTGAGCGGAAACCTAAACTTAAACTCAGGATCAGATTTTAATTTAATTTAATTTAATTTAATTTAAAATGTTAACCCTAACCCTATAAAAAGAGAATGTCTAAATGGAGGAGGTATAAATGAAGGAGGTGTAAAAAGAGAATGTCTAAATGGAGGAGGTATAAATGAAGGAGGTGTAAAAAGAGAATGTCTAAATGGAGGAGGTATAAATGAAGGAGGTGTAAAAAGAGAATGTCTAAATGGAGGAGGTATAAATGAAGGAGGTGTAAAAAGAGAATGTCTAAATGGAGGAGGTATAAATGAAGGAGGTGTAAAAAGAGAATGTCTAAATGGAGGAGGTATAAATGAAGGAGGTGTAAAAAGAGAATGTCTAAATGGAGGAGGTATAAATGAAGGAGGTGTAAAAAGAGAATGTCTAAATGGAGGAGGTGTAAACGGAGGAGGTGTAAATGGAGGAGGTATAAAAAGAGAATGTTTAAATGGAGGAGGTGTAAACAGAGGATGTGTAAATGAAGGAGGTGTAAACAGAGGAGGTGAAAAAGAGGAGGTGTAAAGGAAGGAGGTGTAAAAAGAGAATGTTTAAATGGAGGAGGTGTAAATGAAGGAGGTGTAAACGGAGGAGGTGTAAATGAAGGAGGTGTAAACGGAGGAGCTGTAAATGAAGGAGGTGTAAACGGAGGAGGTGTAAATGGAGGAGCTTTATTGAGCTGCTGGAACAGTATTAAACTGTAAAAAACAGAACTGAACAGAACCACTCCTCCCTCCATCCGTCTGTGGTGGGTGTGGTTTATGATGATGGGGGCGTGTCCAAAACACACCTGTCTACTCTCTCTCAGCTATGGCCACCAGGTGAGCCTCAATCTCCTGGTCAGTTAGGGTTCTGAGAGAGAGAGAAAAGGGAATCATTGATTTATTGATTGGTTAATTGGTTAATTGATTTATATAAACAGTAACGGTCCATACCTGAATTTGGGGTTCTCTTTACTAACCACGCCCACTTCCAGTTCACTGGACTTGAAGTCCAGCGATAAAACAGACGACAGGCACGAGATCGCCATCTAGAGGGCAGCAGAGGAACAGAGCGATTCATTAGAGACCCGTTAAACCAGACCCGCAGTGAGACCCGCCCAACGCAACTCTACCGCCCACCACACCTCTACCGCACCTCTACCGGCCACCACACCTCTACCGCACCTCTACCGCCCACCACACCTCTACCGCACCTCTACCGCCCACCACACCTCTACCGCCCACCACACCTCTACCGCACCTCTACCGGCCACCACACCTCTACCGCACCTCTACCGCCCACCACACCTCTACCGCACCTCTACCGCCCACCACACCTCTACCGCCCAACGCAACTCTACCGCACCTCTACCGCCCACCACACCTCTACCGCACCTCTACCGCCCACCACACCTCTACCGCCCACCACACCTCTACCGCACCTCTACCGCCCACCACACCTCTACCACCCACCACACCTCTACCGCACCTCTACCGGCCACCACACCTCTACCGCACCTCTACCGCCCATCACACCTCTACCACCCACCACACCTCTATCGCAACTTTACCGGCCACCACACCTCTACCACCCACCACACCTCTACCGCACCTCTACCAGCCACCGCACCTCTACCACACCTCTACCGGCCACCACACCTCTACCGGTCACTGCACCTCTACCGACCACCACACCTCTACCGGCCACCACACCTCTACCGCACCTCTACCGCCCACCACACCTCTACCACCCACCACACCTCTACCGCACCTCTACCGGCCACCACACCTCTACCGCACCTCTACCGCCCATCACACCTCTACCACCCACCACACTTCTACCGCACCTCTACCAGCCACCGCACCTCTACCACACCTCTACCGGCCACCACACCTCTACCGGTCACTGCACCTCTACCGACCACCACACCTCTACCGGCCACCACACCTTTACTGCACCTCTACCGCCCACCGCAACTTTACCGGCCACCGCACCTCTACCGCCCACCACACCTCTACTGCCCACCACACCTCTACCGCCCACCACACCTCTACCGGCCACTGCAACTTTACCACCCACCACACCTCTAGCGCACCTCTACCACCCACTGCACCTCTACCGGCCACCGCACCTCTACCGGCCACCGCACCTCTACCGGCCACCGCACCTCTACCACCCACCGCACCTCTACCGGCCACCACACCTCTACCGCACCTCTACCGCCCACCACACCTCTACCGCACCTCTACCGCCCACCACACCTCTACCGCACCTCTACCGGCCACCACACCTCTACCGCACCTCTACCGCCCACCACACCTCTACCGCACCTCTACCGCCCACCACACCTCTACCGCCCACCACACCTCTACCGCACCTCTACCGCACCTCTACCGCCCACCACACCTCTACCACCCACAACACCTCTACCGCACCTCTACCGGCCACCACACCTCTACCGCACCTCTACCGCCCATCACACCTCTACCACCCACCACACCTCTATCGCAACTTTACCGGCCACCACACCTCTACCACCCACCACACCTCTACCGCACCTCTACCAGCCACCGCACCTCTACCACACCTCTACCGGCCACCACACCTCTACCGGTCACTGCACCTCTACCGACCACCACACCTCTACCGACCACCACACCTCTACCGCCCACCACACCTCTACTGCCCACCACACCTCTACCGCCCACCACACCTCTACCGGCCACTGCAACTTTACCACCCACCACACCTCTAGCGCACCTCTACCACCCACTGCACCTCTACCGGCCACCGCACCTCTACCGGCCACCGCACCTCTACCACCCACCGCACCTCTACCGGCCACCACACCTCTACCGCACCTCTACCGCCCACCACACCTCTACCGCACCTCTACCGCCCACCACACCTCTACCACCCACCACACCTCTACCGCACCTCTACCGCCCACCACACCTCTACCGCACCTCTACCGCCCATCACACCTCTACCACCCACCACACCTCTACCGCAACTTTACCGGCCACCACACCTCTACCACCCACCACACCTCTACCGCACCTCTACCAGCCACCGCACCTCTACCACACCTCTACTGGCCACCACACCTCTACCGGCCACCACACCTCTACCGGTCACTGCACCTCTACCGACCACCACACCTCTACCGGCCACCACACCTTTACTGCACCTCTACCGCCCACCGCAACTTTACCGGCCACCGCACCTCTACCGCCCACCACACCTCTACTGCCCACCACACCTCTACCGCCCACCACACCTCTACCGGCCACTGCAACTTTACCACCCACCACACCTCTAGCGCACCTCTACCACCCACTGCACCTCTACCGGCCACCGCACCTCTACCGGCCACCGCACCTCTACCACCCACCGCACCTCTACCGGCCACCACACCTCTACCGCCCGCCGCACCTCTACCGCCCACCACACCTCTATCGCACCTCTACCGGCCACCACACCTCTACCGCACCTCTACCGCCCACCGCACCTCTACCGCCCACCACACCTCTACCGCACCTCTACCGCCCACTGCACCTTTACTGCCAACCGCACCTCTACAACCCACCACACCTCTACCGCCCACCACACCTCTACCGCCCACCGCACCTTTACCGCCCATCGCACCTTTACCACCAACTGCACCTCTATTGCCCACTGTACCTGTACCGCACCTCTACCGCACCTCTACCACCCACCGCATTTCTACCGGCCACCGCACCTTTACCGCCCATCGCACCTTTACCACCAACTGCACCTCTATTGCCCACTGTACCTGTACCGCACCTCTACCGCACCTCTACCACCCACCGCATTTCTACCGGCCACCGCACCTTTACCGCCAAACGCACCTCTACCACCTACCCCCCATGGCACCTCTACCGGCACTCACTAAACCCATAAACATCCTGTGAGTGTGGTGAACATGGACAGCAGGACAGTCTCAGACTCCACCGGCGGTAACTCCACCTAAAGCTACCGTCCCTGCTATCTGTCTACCTCCACCGTCCGGTCGTAGCTCAGCTCCGGTCTCTTCTTCAGTTTCTTCTCCAGGTAGCTGTTGGCCTCCGTCTGCTTGGCGCCGACCGCCGTGGCTCGGAATCCACAGAAATATCCGGCCGGGTCACACTTAAACAGCAGGGGTCCGAGCTGAGGGTCTATCGCCACCAGGATCATACCTGAGAGAGAGACCACCAACCAGAACTTAGTCACACAGACTCCAGTCCATAAACCAGAACTACCTGGTGGTCACACCTCCTCCTGGTCCAGTCACAATCTAATCCAGCATCAAGATCATCAGTTATCGTTACACTACTTAACTCTTCAGTACTGTTCAGTAGTTATTCAGAACCAGTATCAGATACCAAACACCTGTTTCATCTTCAGACCAGCTCAGAGCTAACATACCATTAGACCACCCATAGAGACCCCAGTGATACTGATACTGTCCTGATATACTGATACTGATATTGATACTGATATACTGATGCTGTCCTGATATACTGATATACTGATATTGATACTGATATACTGATGCTGTCCTGATATACTGATACTGATATTGATACTGATATACTGATACTGTCCTGATATACTGATACTGATACTGTCCTGATATACTGATACTGTCCTGATATACTGATATTGATGCTGATATACTGATACTGATACTGTCCTGATATACTGATACTGATATTGATGCTGATATACTGATACTGATATTGATGCTGATATACTGATACTGATACTGTCCTGATATACTGACACTGATATTGATGCTGATATACTGATACTGATACTGTCCTGATATACTGATACTGATATTGATACTGATATACTGATACTGATATTGATGCTGATATACGGATACTGATACTGTCCTGATATACTGATACTGATAGTGTCCTGATATACTGATACTGATACTGATATACTGATACTGTCCTGATATACTGATACTGATGCTGATATACTGATACTGATACTGTCCTGATATACTGATACTGATATTGATACTGATATACTGATACTGATATTGATACTGATATACTGATACTGCCCTGATATACTTAAACTGATATTGATATGAAATATTGATTGATATTGATATTGCTGTTACAGATACTGATACTGATATTAATATTGATTGATATTGATATTGTTACAGATAGTGATACTGATATTGATAGATATTGATATTGTTACAGATAGTGATACTGATATTGATATTGATTGATATTGATATTGTTACAGATAGTGATACTGATATTGATATTGATTTTCTTACTGATATTGATATTGTTACTGATATTCATATTGATTGATATTGTTACTGATATTGATATTGACTGATATAGATATTGTTACAGATATTGATACTGATAATGATTGATATTGTTACTGATATTGATTGATATTGTTACTGATATTGTTACTGATATTAATATTGACTGATATTGATATTGTTACAGATACTGATACAGATATTGATTGATATTGTTACTGATATTGATAGATATTGATATTATTACTGATATTAATACTGATATTAATATTGACTGATATTTATATTGTTACAAATATTGATACTGATATTGATATTGTTACTGCTGTTGATTGATGTTGATTGATTGACTTACAGCAGCCGAGCGGCCTCATCTCAGCGTTCTGTGTGTAAACCTGAGAGATGTCCGCCATGCGTCGACACAGCATGTCTGCCGTGATCTCATAACCGAACTTGTACTTCCACTCGCCGGCCTCAATTCGAGCTCGGTGCACCTGAGATCGACTGTCCGCTGAAAAACAACAAGACTGTCAGTGCATCTGAGCGTGAGCCTCACCAGACAGACAGAAACAATCCAGACCTCAAACCCAGACCTCAAACCAAGACCACAAACTCAGCCCTCACACCCAGACCTCAAACCCAGCCCTCAAACCCAGCCCACAAACCCAGCCCACAAACCCAGCCCTCAAACCCAGCCCTCAAACCCAGCCCACAAACCCAGCCCTCAAACCCAGCCCTTAAACCCAGCCCTCAAACCCAGCCCTCAAACCCAGCTCTCAAACCCAGCCCACAAACCCAGCTCTCAAACCCAGCCCACAAACCCAGCTCTCAAACCCAGCCAACAAACCCAGACCTCAAACCCAGCCCTCAAACCCAGCCCTCAAACCCAGCCCACAAACCCAGCCCTCACACTCAGACCTCAAACCCAGCCCACAAACCCGGCCCACAAACCCAGCCCTCAAACCAAGACCTCAAACCCAGCTCACAAACCCAGCCCTCAAACCCAGCCCAGAAACCCAGACCTCAAACCAAGACCACAAACCCAGCCCTCACACCCAGACCTCAAACCCAGACCTCAAACCCAGCCCTCACACCCAGACCTCAAACCCAGACCTCAAACCCAGCCCTCAAACCCAGACCACAAACCCAGCTCACAAACCCAGAGCTCAAACCAAGACCTCAAACCCAGCCCTCAAACCCAGACCTCAAACCCAGACCTCAAACCCAGCCCTCACACCCAGACCTCAAACCCAGACCTCAAACCCAGCCCTCACACCCAGACCTCAAACCCAGACCACAAACCCAGCTCTCAAATCCAGCCCACAAACCCAGCCCACAAACCCAGACCAAAAACCCAGCCCACAAACCCAGCCCTCACACCCAGCCCTCAAACCCAGCCCTCACACCCAGACCTCAAACCCAGTCCACAAACCCAGCCCACAAACCCAGCCCTCACAACCAGACCTCAAACCCAGCCCTCAAACCCAGCCCTCACACCCAGACCTCACACCCAGCCCTCACACCCAGACCTCACACCCAGCCCTCACACCCAGACCTCAAACCCAGACCTCAAACCCAGCCCTCACACCCAGACCTCAAACCCAGACTTCAAACCCAGCCCTCACACCCAGACCTCAAACCCAGCCCTCAAACCCAGCCCTCACACCCAGACCTCACACCCAGCCCTCACACCCAGACCTCAAACCCAGACCTCAAACCCAGCCCTCAAACCCAGCCCTCACACCCAGACCTCACACCCAGCCCTCAAACCCAGACCTCAAACCCAGACCTCAAACCCAGCCCTCACACCCAGACCTCAAACCCAGACCTCAAACCCAGCCCTCACACCCAGACCTCAAACCCAGCCCTCAAACCCAGCCCTCACACCCAGACCTCAAACCCAGCCCTCACACCCAGACCTCAAACCCAGACCTCAAACCCAGCCCTCACACCCAGACCTCAAACCCAGACCTCAAACCCAGCCCTCACACCCAGACCTCAAACCCAGACCTCAAACCCAGCCCTCAAACCCAGACCACAAACCCAGCTCACAAACCCAGAGCTCAAACCAAGACCTCAAACCCAGCCCTCAAACCCAGACCTCAAACCCAGACCTCAAACCCAGACCTCAAACCCAGACCTCAAACCCAGCCCTCAAACCCAGACCTCAAACCCAGCCCTCACACCCAGACCTCAAACCCAGACCTCAAACCCAGCCCTCACACCCAGACCTCAAACCCAGACCTCAAACCCAGCCCTCAAACCCAGACCACAAACCCAGCTCACAAACCCAGAGCTCAAACCAAGACCTCAAACCCAGCCCTCAAACCCAGACCTCAAACCCAGGCCTCAAACCCAGCCCTCACACCCAGACCTCAAACCCAGACCTCAAACCCAGCCCTCACACCCAGACCTCAAACCCAGCCCTCACACCCAGACCTCAAACCCAGCTCTCAAATCCAGCCCACAAACCCAGCCCACAAACCCAGCCCACAAACCCAGACCAAAAACCCAGCCCACAAACCCAGCCCTCACACCCAGACCTCAAACCCAGCCCTCACACCCAGACCTCAAACCCAGTCCACAAACCCAGCCCACAAACCCAGCCCTCAAACCCAGCCCTCACACCCAGCCCTCAAACCCAGACCAAAAACCCAGCCCACAAACCCAGCCCTCAAACCCAGCCCTCACACCCAGACCTCAAACCCAGACCAAAAACCCAGCCCACAAACCCAGCCCTCAAACCCAGCCCTCACACCCAGACCTCAAACCCAGTCCACAAACCCAGCCCACAAACCCAGTCCACAAACCCAGCCCACAAACCCAGTCCTCAAACCCAGCCCACAAACCCAGCCCTCAAACCCAGACCTCAAACCCAGCCCTCACACCCAGACCTCAAACCCAGCCCACAAACCCAGCCCTCACACTCAGACCTCAAACCCAGCCCACAAACCCAGCCCACAAACCCAGCCCACAAACCCAGCCCACAAACCTAGCCCTCAAACCCAGCTCACAAACCCAGCCCTCAAACCCAGACCTCAAACCCAGACCTCAAACCCAGACCTCAAACCCAGCCCACAAACCCAGCCCTCAAACCAAGACCTCAAACCCAGCCCTCAAACCAAGACCACAAACCCAGAGCTCAAACCCAGCCCTCAAACCCAGACCTCAAACCCAAGCCTCACACCCAGACCTCAAACCCAGCCCTCATACCCAGCCCTCAAACCCAGACCACAAACCCAGCTCTCAAATCCAGCCCACAAACCCAGCCCACAAACCCAGACCACAAACCCAGCCCACAAACCCAGCCCACAAACCCAGCTCTCAAATCCAGCCCACAAACCCAGCCCACAAACCCAGACCACAAACCCAGCCCACAAACCCAGACCACAAACCCAGCCCACAAACCCAGCCCTCACACCCAGCCCACAAACCCAGCCCTCAAACCCAGCCCACAAACCCAGACCTCAAACCCAACCCTCACACCCAGACCTCAAACCCAGACCTCATACCCAGCCCTCAAATCCAGCCCACAAACCCAGCCCACAAACCCAGCCCACAAACCCAGACCACAAACCCAGCCCTCACACCCAGACCTCAAACCCAGCCCACAAACCCAGCCCACAAACCCAGCCCACAAACCCAGCCCACAAACCCAGCCCTCACACCCAGCTCTCAAACCCAGACCACAAACCCAGCCCACAAACCCAGCTCTCAAACCCAGCCCACAAACCCAGCCCTCAAACCCAGACCTCAAACCCAGCCCTCAAACCCAGCCCACAAACCCAGCCCTCACACCCAGACCTCAAACCCAGCTCTCAAACCCAGACCACAAACCCAGCCCACAAACCCAGCTCTCAAACCCAGACCACAAACCCAGACCTCAAACCCAGCCCACAAACCCAGCTCTCAAACCCAGCTCTCAAACCCAGACCTCAAACCCAGCCCACAAACCCAGCCCTCAAACCCAGACCACAAACCCAGACCTCAAACCCAGCCCACAAACCCAGCCCTCACACCCAGCCCACAAACCCAGCCCTCAAACCCAGCCCACAAACCCAGACCTCAAACCCAACCCTCACACCCAGACCTCAAACCCAGACCTCATACCCAGCCCTCAAATCCAGCCCACAAACCCAGCCCACAAACCCAGCCCACAAACCCAGACCACAAACCCAGCCCTCACACCCAGACCTCAAACCCAGCCCACAAACCCAGCCCACAAACCCAGCCCACAAACCCAGCCCACAAACCCAGCCCACAAACCCAGCCCTCACACCCAGCTCTCAAACCCAGACCACAAACCCAGCCCACAAACCCAGCTCTCAAACCCAGCCCACAAACCCAGCCCTCAAACCCAGACCTCAAACCCAGCCCTCAAACCCAGCCCACAAACCCAGCCCTCACACCCAGACCTCAAACCCAGCTCTCAAACCCAGACCACAAACCCAGCCCACAAACCCAGTTCTCAAACCCAGACCACAAACCCAGAACTCAAACCCAGCCCACAAACCCAGCTCTCAAACCCAGCTCTCAAACCCAGACCTCAAACCCAGCCCACAAACCCAGCCCTCAAACCCAGACCACAAACCCAGACCTCAAACCCAGCCCACAAACCCAGACCTCAAACCCAGCTCTCAAACCCAGACCACAAACCCAGACCTCAAACCCAACCCTCACACCCAGACCTCAAACCCAGACCTCATACCCAGCCCTCAAACCCAGACCACAAACCCAGCTCTCAAATCCAGCCCACAAACCCAGCCCACAAACCCAGCCCTCAAACCCAGCCCACAAACCCAGACCACAAACCCAGCCCTCACACCCAGCCCACAAACCCAGCCCTCAAACCCAGCCCTCACACCCAGCCCTCAAACCCAGACCACAAACCCAGCCCACAAACCCAGCCCTCACACCCAGCCCACAAACCCAGCTCTCAAACCCAGCCCACAAACCCAGCCCTCAAACCCAGACCACAAACCCAGACCTCAAACCCAGCCCACAAACCCAGCTCTCAAACCCAGACCTCAAACCCAGCCCACAAACCCAGCCCTCAAACCCAGACCACAAACCCAGACCTCAAACCCAGCCCACAAACCCAGCTCTCAAACCCAGCTCTCAAACCCAGACCACAAACCCAGCCCACAAACCCAGCCCTCACACCCAGCCCACAAACCCAGCCCACAAACCCAGACCTCAAACCCAGCTCTCAAACCCAGCCCACAAACCCAGCCCTCAAACCCAGCCCTCAAACCCAGCCCACAAACCCAGCCCACAAACCCAGCCCACAAACCCAGACCTCAAACCCAGCCCTCAAACCCAGACCTCAAACCCAGCTCTCAAACCCAGCCCACAAACCCAGCCCTCAAACCCAGACCTCAAACCCAGACCTCAAACCCACTCACTCACACCCAGACCTCAAACCCAGACCTCAAACCCACTCACTCACACTTACACACGCCATCTACTCACACTCACACTCACTCACACACACTCACTCAAAGTCACACACACTCACATACACTCACTCACACTCACACACTGGGTAATCAGTAAAGTCAACCTTTACAACACCAGCACCTCTCACTCTTTAGCTTCTAGCATTTATGCTAATAGCAGGGCTACCCACTGGGGTGTGGGGACTGAGGTTCGGAGTGAGGCACGGGTGAGACGTTCAGTTTGGCATGTGGTTTAACGCTGCTGGACACACAGAGTTGTACCCCAGTAGAGTCACCAGCTCCTCAATCCAGTCCTCCGGGTCCACGTCTTCATTCTCACTGGAGTGGAGCAATACCAGTTTCTAGTTCACTAAGAGTCCAGATCCAGACTCAAACTCCACCTGTACAGGTCTCCTGTCTCAGACTACCGTACTACCAGTCACTCTAGCCTCAGGTGTTACTGTTTACCTGTACACAGGTAGGTGAAGGTAGAGTTACAGTTTACCTGTACACAGGTAGGTGAAGGTAGAGTTACAGTTTACCTGTACACAGGTAGTGTTATAGTTTACCTGTACACAGGTAGGTGAAGGTAGAGTTACAGTTTACCTGTACACAGGTAGGTGAAGGTAGAGTTACAGTTTACCTGTACACAGGTAGTGTTATAGTTTACCTGTACACAGGTAGGTGAAGGTAGTGTTACAGTTTACCTGTACACAGGTAGGTGAAGGTAGAGTTACAGTTTACCTGTACACAGGTAGGTGAAGGTAGTGTTACAGTTTACCTGTACACAGGTAGGTGAAGGTAGTGATACAGTTTACCTGTACACAGGTAGGTGAAGGTAGTGATACAGTTTACCTGTACACAGGTAGGTGAAGGTAGTGTTACAGTTTACCTGTACACAGGTAGGTGAAGGTAGTGTTACAGTTTACCTGTACACAGGTAGGTGAAGGTAGAGTTACAGTTTACCTGTACACAGGTAGTGTTATAGTTTACCTGTACACAGGTAGGTGAAGGTAGAGTTACAGTTTACCTGTACACAGGTAGGTGAAGGTAGTGTTACAGTTTACCTGTACACAGGTAGGTGAAGGTAGAGTTACAGTTTACCTGTACACAGGTAGTGTTATAGTTTACCTGTACACAGGTAGGTGAAGGTAGAGTTACAGTTTACCTGTACACAGGTAGGTGAAGGTAGTGAGTTTACAGTATGGAGACACACATGCTCCACTGCTCAGGCATTGTGTCAGTCACAGTTTGTTTCAGATAATGCTGGTATGTTTACTGCCTGCAGGAGCGGTCCAGGAAAAAAGGAGAACTTTGTTGAAAAGGTTGAAAAAATCCTGACATTAAGTCGACTCTAGGTTTCCTGTTAAACACGGTTCTTATTCTTACAGCATCTACAGTTTCAGTGATAAAACTAAAGAAATCAGATAACAGCCCTGACACACTCACTCACACTCACACACACTAGTGCAGTGAACATTACTCAGAGGTGAGATACTGACCATAGTGTCCAGTCATCACACATCCGATGCGCGGCGTGAGGCGGAACATGTTTGTAACAGTAGAAGCGTCCAGAAGCTTATCCTGTATGAGTTTGAGGAGAAACAGAAACAGACAGTATATCAGCATACACTTATATACAGAGAGACCAGTCTCAGATTAAAGGGGAATTCCACTGATATTTCAAAATTCTGCAGAATAAAACTGTAAAGACGTAAACACAGACATTTAGAGAGGTTCAGGGTTCTAGATACAGTCAGATCTGTTCACACTGGTGGTGAATGGAACCAGACGCCCCCCTCTAAAAGCTGTTCTAGATACACTCAGAACTGTTCACAGTGGAGGTGAATGGAACCAGACGTCCACCTCTAAGAGCTCCTCACAGAAAGTTCTTAGTGTAGATGTTATAAATACACTGTCTGATTCTGAGACGCTGTTTATGATAGTTTAGAGAAGATCTCAGTCTTAAACTCCATTCATGGTGGAGGGATACATGCAGGACGCTGTGAGGTTCAAATAGTCCCCAAAGAAAACCTAGTATTTTCAGATCTTCCACATTTTACCATCAACATCCAGATAAACTCAGAAGACACGTGTAGCCTCACTGGTGGGTTTCATAGTAAATACAATACAACCATCACCACCACTGTAAACACCATCAGCACCACTGTAAACACCATCAGCACTACTGTAAACACCATCACCACCACTGTAAACACCATCACCACCACTATAAATTACATCACCACCACTGTAAACATCAACACCACTGTAAACATCACCACCACCACTGTAAACATCACCACCACCACTGTAAACACCATCACCACCACTGTAAATATCACCACCACTGTAACCACCACCACTGTAAACACCATCAGCACCACTGTAAATATCACCACCACTGTAAACACCATCTGACCCATTTCACACCAACCACTAGGTTATGCATTCTGGAGAAAACTCATGTCCTCTAAGTTACATGTACAGAACTATTTTCTTCTTCTGGCTAAAGGAGCAATGGCCAGGCAGGTAAGCGCTCCCAGAACTGACCGGGACTTTCTTCTGTGTGACGACCACAGCGCAGTCTGTTCCTCTGATGCCCACGGAGGTCAGTCCACTCTGGGCGATGGCCTTGAAGGCGTACTCTGCAGGGAAAGAGGTTTTTAGCAGGTATGTAGTCTGACGGAGGAAGTGCTGCTGACTGTATCTGAGCAGACTCTCCGACCACATCTCCAGCTTTGACTCAGCGTCTTCTCGCTGGTGCTGGACTGGCTAACAGTGAATGTGATACACTTTAAGGTTCTGGACCATTAGGGTAGTGAGGCTGATGAGAAGGCTGTGTTAATGTCCCCCTCAAAGCCCCCCAAAGATCCTGCTTAGACCCTCCAATGTTGAACCCAGTTACACCCTTTACCAACAACCAAATGTAATGTTGACAGGAAGGGCAATAATTACATGGCAACCCAGGTGTACCTGTTCTGACGAATCTTAAATACAGTTATAACCCACCAATCACACCACCAATCAGACCACTGTGATCTACAGGGTTAATAATCAGACCACTGTGAGCTACAGGGTTAATAATCAGATCACTGTGATCTACAGGGTTAATAATCAGATCACTGTGATCTACAGGGTTAATAATCAGACCACTGTGATCTACGGGGTTAAAAATCAGACCACTGTGAGCTACAGGGTTAATAATCAGACCACTGTGATCTACAGGGTTAATAATCAGACCACTGTGAGCTACAGGGTTAATAATCAGATCACTGTGATCTACAGGGTTAATCACTAGACTACAGGTAACTCCGGGGTTAATAATAATTGTACAGGTGTCGGTGAGGCCAGTAACTGGACCCGGAGCTGCTGTGCTGACCGCCCGGTGTTTGCTGGATGAGGACCGAGACTCTTACCGACTTGGTACAGGCGGCCTTCTGGAGAGAAGATGGTGATGTGTCGATCAAATCCAGCGTTTGCTCCGCGAGACATGACTAGAGACGACAGCACGAGACCAGCATGTACAGGTAAACTGAGCGAGGGATGAGAGAGAGAGAGAGAGAGAGAGAGATGGAGAGAATAAAGACGGTGAATAAGCTTTTCTGCTTCCTGAGTTTTATTCTTTCACTTTCTGTTTATACTCGGCTTGTGGGCGGAGCTTCAGACGGAAGAAGAATCTCTTAGAGCAGCGCGTGTTCTTTATTTTATAACATTTATTATTTATTTATTTTACTACTTTTACAGAAACTCTTATTTTACTGGTTTATTTATTTATTTATTTATTTATTTATTTATTTATTTATTTATTTATCTGTCTGTATTAGTCCGGTTAGCTTTTGCTTGTTCAATTATTATAATTATTTGTTTTAATTTTAGATCACAAACTAGGTTTTATTTATTTATTTAAAATTAATTCTATGTTATTATATCGGGATTATTTATGTATGTACCTGCACGAGCGTTTTTTGTCCTGTCGTGGCCCCGCCCGGCGCGAGCACACACACTTGCGCGCACACACACACACACACACACTCACGCGCGCGCACACACTGATGGCGAGCCGCAGAGTGGGCGTGTGTGTGAGCGAGAAGAAGCGCAGGAGGATGAACGTGGCGGCGCTCGCGGAGCTGTGCGCGTGAGTATGATACTTTATAAAGTAAATGAATATAAACAGCCTGGTCACCTGAAGCGGACGTAGCAGGACATTAATGACGACATTTCCTGTGAACAGGAGCAGAGCGGTCCAGGTGGTGGAGGTGAGTGTCTCCTCCTCTGATCAGTAATCGATTACCTCATCAATTCATCCATCAGCACTGATCACTGTTCCACCGAGTCTGACTTCATTCATTCATTCATTCATTCATTCATTCATTCATTCATTAATATATTAATATATTAATGAATTAATTTAATTATTGGGAAAGGTAGACTTCTGTATGTAGTAGGTTTAGTGTGAACTGTGTATTAGTGTGTGTGTGTGTGTGTGTGTATAGGAGGTTTAGTGTGAACTGTGTATTAGTGTGTGTGTGTGTGTGTGTGTGTGTGTGTATAGTAGGTTTAGTGTGAACTGTGTATTAGTGTGTGTGTGTGTGTGTGTGTGTGTATAGTAGGTTTAGTGTGAACTGTGTATTAGTGTGTGTGTGTGTATAGTAGGTTTAGTGTGAACTGCGTATTAGTGTGTGTGTGTGTATAGTAGGTTTAGTGTGAACTGTGTATTAGTGTGTGTGTGTGTATAGTAGGTTTAGTGTGAACTGTGTATTAGTGTGTGTGTGTGTGTGTGTGTGTGTATAGTAGGTTTAGTGTGAACTGTGTATTAGTGTGTGTGTGTGTGTGTGTGTGTGTGTGTATAGTAGGTTTAGTGTGAACTGCGTATTAGTGTGTGTGTGTATAGTAGGTTTAGTGTGAACTGTGTATTAGTGTGTGTGTGTGTGTGTGTGTGTGTGTGTGTGTGTGTTAGGTTTAGTGTGAACTGTGTATTGGTGTGTGTGTGTGTGTGTGTATAGTGGGTTTAGTGTGGAGTGTGTGTGTGTGTAGTAGGTTTAGTGTGAACTGTGTATTAGTGTGTGTGTGTGTGTGTGTGTGTGTGTTAGGTTTAGTGTGAACTGTGTATTGGCATGTGTGTGTATTGTGGGTTTAGTGTGGAGTGTGTGTGTGTGTAGTTGGTTTTGTGTGAACTGTGTATTAGTGTGTATGTAGTTTTAGTGTGGATTGTGTATTGGTGTTTGTGTGTGTGTATAGTAGGTTTAGTGTGGAGTGTGTGTGTGTGTGTGTAGTAGGTTTAATGTGAAGTGTGTATTGGTGTGTATTAGTGTGTGTGTGTGTGTGTGTGTGTGTGTGGTAGTAGTAGTAGTAGTAGTAGTAGTAGTAGGTTTAGTGTGGAGTGTGTATTAGTGTGTGTGTGTGTGTGTGTGTGTAGTAGGTTTAGTGTGGAGTGTGTATTGGTGTGTATTAGTGTGGAGTGTGTATTGATGTGTATTAGTGTGTGTGTGTGTGTGTGTGTGTGTGTGTGTGTGTGTGTGTGTGTGTTTGTGTGTGTGTGTGTGTGTGTGTGTTTGTGTGTGTGTGTGTGTGTGTGTTTGTGTGTGTGTTAGAGTGTGAGTTAGAGTGTGTCTGCTGCAGGTGGTTTCACTCTCACTGCTGTTTTACTGTCACATACACCTGCAGTGACCCAGTGACTGTAAACACACACACACCCACACACACACCATACACACCACACACACATACACACCTACACACCACACACACATACACACCTACACCACACACACACACACACTAATACACACTCCACACTAAATCTACTACTACTACTACTACTACTACCACACACACACACACACACACACACACACACTAATACACACCAATACACACTTCACATTAAACCTACTACACACACACACACACACATACATACACACATGTTACATACACCACACACACACACACACACACACACACACACACACACACACACATACATACACACAACACCCATACATACACACCACACACACATTTACATACATACACACAAACACACACCACACACACATACATACACACACATATCACACACACCACACACACACACATACATATACACCCATACATACACACCACACACACATTTACATATATATACACACACACACACACCACACACACACATACATACACACACATCACACACACCACACACATACATATACACACATACATACACACAACACCCATACATACACACCACACACACATTTACATACATACACACAAACACACACCACATACACACACACATACACACATCACATACACCACACACACACACACACACACATACATATACACACATACATACACACAACACCCATACATACACACCACACACACATTTACATACATACACACAAACACACACCACACACACACATACATACACACAAACACATACCACACACACACATACATACACACACATCACACACACCACACACATACATACACACACATCACACACACCACACACACACATACATATACACACACACATACACACCACACACAACACGCATACATACACACCACACACACATTTACATACATACACACAAACACACACACACATACATACACACACATCACACCACACACACACACACACCACACACACATATACACATCACACACACACCTACACACCACATACATACACACACATCACACACACATACAAACACACCTACTCACCACAAACACATACACACCACACACACACACATCACACACACACCACACACACACACATACATATACACACACATACACACCACACATACCCACATCACACACACATAGACACAAAAACACCTACACACCCCACACAAACACCACACAACACACACACAACACCCATACATATACACCACACACACATTTACATACATACACACACACATACACACCACACATACACACCCCACACACACACATCACAAACACACCACACACACACATATACACACACACCACACACACACATACATACACACCACACACACACACCACACACACATCACACACACCACACAGACATATACATACATACATACACATACACACCACACACATATACACACACACATACACACACAGAGACAAACACACAGACCACAGTGTTTAGTTGTGTGTTTGCTCTCAGATAGATCTGACTCAGCCGATGGAATCTCAGGGTCCCTTCGACATCATCATTCACAAACTGTCTGATGTCATCGTAGAGGCCGAACACGACAGCCAATCACAGCAGCTTCTTCACAACTTCCAGGTGAAAACTAAAAACTATCATTTCTGTTTAAAATAATGTAACACAACTGATTACACACACTTATCTAGCACTCCAGTGTTGCTTATTAATAAAAGAATGAATTAAATAATTTATTTATTTATATATTTATTTAAAACTGAATCACTGGTTGTGATTTATTCATTTGTTTGACTTTATGTTTGCATTTTTCTGTCTGGATCACTAAATGTGTTTATTTATTTATTTGTCTGTGTGTTTAGTTAGCGCTGGTTTATTTAATTACATATGTATTTATTTCTTTGTTTTTTTGTTTATTTATTATGTAAGTCTAAAACATCCATAAAGTTTTATTTATTTGTGCATTTGTTTATATATGATCACCGTGTTCAGTAAATTAACAGTAACTGTGTGCAGTGTGTGGAGGAGGATTCTGGATCAGCAGATCAGAGCTGTAATTAAAGATCAGCGCTGGTTCAGATGTAGATGTTTGATGTGATTGATGTATTAACTGATATTTCAGGATGTACTGATTGAAGTCCTAAGAGCAGAATCTTCAGGTGATGCTTTTATTCAGATGTTTGTTGTGTTTGTTTAATGTTGATCAGAATTATGTGTCCACTCACCCTCGGACTGTCCTGCTGGACCCCCTACCTGTCATGAAGCAGCTGCTGGACCGCTTCGCCTCCTATCGCATCATCAGCAAACTACAGGACACGCTTAGAGGTCCATCTTCAGTTCCACTCTCCACTTCCCGCTTCAAGCTCCGCCCACAAACACATTCTTTCACAGTTACTGATAAAACAGTTTATATACAATACCTACATTTAGAGTTATACACTCAACCTAATGAGAAACTGTAACTCAGTTTATATACAATACCTACATTTAGAGTTATACATTCAACC
>CM038716.1:18961653-18969153 GCA_021613375.1 Megaleporinus macrocephalus
TACAGTTCATACTACAATATACCTACTACAATATAATAATTACAGAAGTGTCTACAGTTCATACTACAATATACCTACTACAATATAATACTTACAGAAGTGTCTACAGTTCATACTACAATATACATACTACAATATAATACTTACAGAAGTGTCTACAGTTCATACAACAATATACCTACTACCATATAATACTTACAGAAGTGTCTACAGTTCATACTACAATATACCTACTACAATATAATACAGAAGTGTCTACAGTTCATACAACAATATACCTACTACAATATAATAATTACAGAAGTGTCTACAGTTCATACTACAATATACATACTACAATATAATACAGAAGTGTCTACAGTTCATACTACAATATACCTACTACAATATAATACTTACAGAAGTGTCTACAGTTCATACTACAATATACATACTACAATATAATAATTACAGAAGTGTCTACAATTCATACTACAATATACCTACTACAATATAATAATTACAGAAGTGTCTACAGTTCATACTACAATATACATACTACAATATAATAATTACAGAAGTGTCTACAGTTCACACTACAATATACATACTACAATATAATACTTACAGAAGTGTCTACAGTTCATACTACAATATACATACTACAATATAATAATTACAGAAGTGTCTACAATTCATACTACAATATACATACTACAATATAATACAGAAGTGTCTACAGTTCATACAACAATATACCTACTACAATATAATAATTACAGAAGTGTCTACAGTTCATACTACAATATACATACTACAATATAATAATTACAGAAGTGTCTACAGTTCACACTACAATATACATACTACAATATAATACTTACAGAAGTGTCTACAGTTCATACTACAATATACATACTACAATATAATAATTACAGAAGTGTCTACAGTTCATACTACAATATACATACTACAATATAATAATTACAGAAGTGTCTACAGTTCATACTACAATATACATACTACAATATAATAATTACAGAAGTGTCTACAGTTCATACTACAATATACATACTACAATATAATAATTACAGAAGTGTCTACAGTTCATACTACAATATACATACTACCATATAATAATTACAGAAGTGTCTACAGTTCATACTACAATATACATACTACCATATAATACTTACAGAAGTGTCTACAGTTCATACAACAATATACCTACTACCATATAATACTTACAGAAGTGTCTACAGTTCATACAACAATATACCTACTACAATATAATACTTACAGAAGTGTCTACAGTTCATACAACAATATACCTACTACAATATAATAATTACAGAAGTGTCTACAGTTCATACTACAATATACATACTACAATATAATAATTACAGAAGTGTCTACAGTTCATACTACAATATACATACTACAATATAATAATTACAGAAGTGTCTACAGTTCATACTACAATATACATACTACAATATAATAATTACAGAAGTGTCTACAGTTCATACTACAATATACATACTACCATATAATACTTACAGGCGTGTTTAGAGTTATTTCTTTGTAAAATGTACAAAAGTGCTTAAAGTTATTTCCACGAAGTATTTAAAGATATTTCTAGTTGTTTCTGTGTAAAATGTATGGAAGTTATTTTCTTGTTACAGTTTGTTTATATAAATGACGTGTGTAATTCAGTGATGGAGATGATTTTTGTGTAACTGTTGCTGCGCTTTACTGGCTTCTTGTTTGTTTGTTTATAAAATGTTCAGCGTTGAGACACATTTCATTGTGTAAACCTTAAAAATGTTTACAATTATTTACAAAAATGGTCTTTAAATAACAATCCTAAGCTTCTTCAGCGACCCACCAGGAGGGCATCAGAACTGGACTGGACCAAACGTCCAGTGCTGAGGAGTTGCAGAGTGACTCCCTACACTTTACTTATTGTGATCCAGCGGTAACTATGGGAACAGACAGTTATGTAATGTTGTGTCTGCGCCAACCTACATTTTTCTGCTTGTGACTCAAACCTGAACTATTAATTTATATTTTTGGTCGTATTAAAAATGAATCTGCATTTCGTATCATTTAAAAATGTATTGTTATTTCATTAAAATATAATAACTATAATGAGTCCTGACAGAGAAGGGGTGGGGCAAAGGAAAGAGGAAACAACAGAAGTTTCCAAAACTGGAGATCAAAAAGAGAAAAACAATCACTTGGAAGACCTGGTAGACCAACAAAACTGACTCCATCGGATAAACAGCACTGAACGCTTTGATCTTATAGAGAGAACATCAAGTTCCACTCTTCAGATCTAAGAACATCCACAGGTGTTGAGGAACATACTTGAAACCCCTCACCAATACTGTCCTGTAAGTCCTACCAATGAGCTTGTAGCTCCAAGCAGATGTTACCCAGACCTGCAGCTGGAGTCCTCAGAGTTCTTCGCCTCAGTCAATCCTCACATGACCATCACACCCAGAAGATACAGAGAATCCCACGTTGTAAGTGGCACTGCTAGGATCTGGTAGTGAACTGTCAATGCTGGAGCCCAATGTTTAATCTAAACCTAAACTGTGAACCGAATACTCTGTTAGTCTGTTAGTATTTAGTGCTGGGCTAACAGAGAGTTACAGACTTTACCAAGGCTGGAGGAGATGTTTGTTCCACCTTAAACCCATATACATATTTTGGTGACAAACTACTGAACCATTTAAGGTGGAACGAAAAATTCAAACACAGATATTCAGAGCTTCTAACACACATTCCATGTTTACCTGGAAGATTCTTTCAGAATCATTAGCCTGTATTTACCTTACAGTAGCTTCACAGAGAATCTAGAACCTCTAAAAGTATAGAGTGGAGTACATATATATACACTACTGTGCAAAGGCTGAAAACTCTGAGGCCCCTGATCTGATCAATAAGTGTCTGATCACCAGTAAGAAGAGAAGATCTGATTAGAACAGATGTAAATAATCAGACATACAATACAAAGTAACATGAATATGTTATTGTGAGAGAAGTAGATCAGATCTTGATCCAGTTTGAAGAACAAAGTTAGGTTCCAGATTTCTCCTGGACGCCCCAGACATTGTATGAATGTATTCAGTTCCTTCAGCAGCAAATCTTGATTTAGCTTAATGAAGTACTGAGCAGTCAAAGCAGGTATTAGATGAGAACTGATAATAATACTGGGTTGTTTAGGAGAAGCTTGGAAAGGGTTAAATAAACACACTGACGTATGAAAAACACTACTTACTCTATTAATACTGATTAATATTTAATAATAAAGTGTAAAAGTACTGCTTACTCTATTAATACTGTTTAATATTTAATAATAAAGTGTAAAAGTACTGCTTACTCTATTAATACTGTTTAATATTTAATAATAAAGTGTAAAAGTACTGCTTACTCTATTAATACTGTTTAATATTTAATAATAAAGTGTAAAAGTACTGCTTACTCTATTAATGCTGATTAATATTTAATAATAAAGTGTAAAAGTACTGCTTACACTATTAATACTGATTAATATTTAATAATAAAGTGTAAAAGCATTACTTACTCTATTAATACTGTTTAATATTTAATAATAAAGTGTAAAAGCTCTACTTCTCTATTAATACTAATTAATATTTAATAATAAAGTGTAAAAGCACCACTTACTCTATTAATACTGTTTAATATTTAATAATAAAGTGTTTACTGAGTAAATAAAAACGTCCTACTTACTCCATTAATACTGTTTCATGTCTAAATTATTATAACATATAACAAATGGTCAGGTTAGTTTCAGATGAAATATATGATAAATATAAATATAAATGAGGAGATCAGACAGACGAAGAATTCTGTTTACATGTTCACTGCGTTTTTATTGATACACTCAGAAATGTCTCAAAAACACAGCAGGCACAGCGTCTCGCACTCCAGCAGGACATTCAACATGACGCCTTCCTCCCACAATGATTTCCTTTCCTGCACTTAAAGCTCCACTGCAGCATCACATCCTCGACACCAAGTAAAAACTCTAAACTCTGTCAGCAATAACAAAAACATGCTGTGAAAGAATCTGAACTCTTCACTAATCATAGCAGAGGAATTTAAGATTTAAATTTAAGAGTTGTTCAGATTGTTCCCGTCTAAACAAAGTTGGTGAAACTCATTGTGTAAGTTTAAATAATAAAATAAAACATATTATTTAAATAATTATGTTCTGACTAACAGAATTCTAAGACTTTAGTTGCTTAAAACCTACGAAAGACCAGTTCTGAATTTGAGTTGCTGGGGCTCCTGCAACTCATTCGAAAACCAGTTTCATGGAAAAGCCAATTAAAATATTGCATCACATGATCCTGGTGAACAAATCTTTTAAAGCAAGAGCTTCTAGTGAGTTACCTAGCCAGCTAATGCTAATGAGTTGCGCACAACTTTGTTTGTGAAATGTTTCATGCAACAGTTAGACTGCATGGCACCTTAAAACATGCAACTAGTTGTATGAACGTGTCTGCAGCCTGAAGGGTTAAAACAATTAATTTATTATAAACTGATTATTAATAGAGTATTATTCTTAAAACAATCATTTGATCAAAAAAGCTAATGTTGCTAAGAGTAATTAAAGTGAATTACTATTATTTGGCGGTCATGCTAAATTGGTGACTACTAGCTTCCACTAGCTGCTAGACATGTTAGCCTGTTTGGTCAGTTATGGTGATCCTATCAATATAATCTCCAATAATAAAAAATATCCTACAGAATATTAATATACTCACTAAATCACAAATAACACATTCAGATTAGGTGTAAATACATGTTTCATTAAAAATACATTAATTACGTTCTTATAGAGATCCTACTTATTGTTCCATGTAAGACAATGTTTTGGTTTTAGTACAGTTAATATTAAATAAGAAATAAAAAACACATTTTTAATTATTACTTTAGTTATAACCTGCTAATGATTCCTTTTTAAGTGCCAGTGATACATTAAATATATTTTGACAATATTTCTTTATTTATTGCAGGCTTTGACATTTTCATATCCCACCGTATAATCTCATAAAGACCCTATAATAACCAGGACTGGGTATCAGCATCCAGTACTTTAACCAGCTACTGCACACACTGGATTACTGATGCACTTTAATAAAGAATAATTCAATTACTCTGATAAATATACACAGTTCCTGAAATGTAATTCATACGGGGGTCATATAGGGGCGCACTGGCTCGAGGCTATGATACAGAATATTATTCTGGAAATACACGGAGTAACTGCTGATCTTAACTAAAAAAGCCACAATAAAAAATTATTATTATATTTACTGCAATAAAAAAAAATACTTAGTGTTTACTCAACAAAAACATTTAGGAGTAATGTAAATACCACATACTCAGAAAGAAAAGATGCTTAAACACAAAAAAGATAATCAAGTCATTTTTTAATTATTTTTAAGTTAATTTTCTAAACAAAACTAATAAAAATAAAAAAATATATTAGCTGATCATCGCTACGTAGCGGAATTGACTGAATTGCTGCTTCCAAAATAAGCTTCCAAAATAAGCAAAAACGGCAAATAAATCTAAATAAAATTAAAATTAAATAATTTTAATTTAAAAGCTAAACCAAAACTGCAATGTGGACGCGTCCCTCACTACGGGCTAAATCTGTTCCATAGTGCTACTGAGTGAATATTAAAATACATAACTTCACACACCTACGGATATGAATCCTATGTGTGAATGTATGAAAAACAGGAATGTAAATGCAAAATGCAAGCTTTCTCTTTGGTTTACTTAAACTGCTTTGTTATTTACCCCTGTCCCAGTGTGCTTGTTTGAAAATCAGTGTGCTTGTTTGAAAATCAGTGTGTTTTTTTTAAAACCTATATTAATGATTGGCTGATGAATAAGTTATTTACACGAGTGATGTATATATATATATATATATATATATATATATATATATATATACACACATACGTTTTGGGGATTTGGAGACCTCTCTGGTAGACATGTGTAACTGCACATTATGTGTGGAAGAACACTGTATAGCTTAGGTTGTGATTTGGACCCCCTTCCCCGAGGGGGTGAATCTGATGACTGAAAGAGAATTCAAAGAGAACTCAGTCAAAACTAGGCGAAAGGCCCAAGAATCTACTACAGCATCAGATCTCTATCAGTATCATCTGAGGCCTCAACGTCAAGCTGGACCTTCTTTTTGAGCCTTCTTTTTGGGAGAGGAGTTTGTTTTGTAAAAATGTTTGTTTTCTATGTTTTATTTTAAAAACATGCCACTGGCATCAGTATTGGAATCAGATACCCAGTCCTAATAATGACTATAGGGGAAAAGTGCATTCCTCCGCTGGCCACAGGAGGGCGCTGTTTCTTGGCTGATTTAACTTTAAACTGTACAGAAACTGAATGGACGTGATTAAGATCCGTAACACTGAGACACATCTCACCACGTCACTCAGCTGGGTGGGAGTGTTTGTGTACAATGGCTTTAGGAGCTGTCTGAGTAGACCTCCTCGTCCTCCGTGGCTGGTTTAGTACTGAGAGATTCAGCAGTGAGCGTTTCAGAGGGAACTGACCACATACAAGCATTTCACTCAGGAGTTTCATCTGGATCAGTTCTTCAACGTTAGAACCAATTATAATAAATTAGAACCAATTATAATAATATTAAGTAAAGTATGAGACGATACGTCTGCTCGGCCTGGAGTGCTCTAAATAACACTCTGTAGAGAGAACACACGTACACAGCGTATCTATAAACAATCACTACCTGTCAGGTGTTCACACACACCTCACTAATACAACTCTTACACAACAACTCAGAATCACACCAAAAGAATCCGATTCAATCATGATTAGAATCACTGAATGTTTAAATGAATCTTTTCTAAAACGTATAGAATTGAATCAAATCGAAGAGAAATGTGAGATTTTATGAACTGAATTATTTACTGAATCTTACAGACTTGAATCATTTCATAAAGAGATGAATCGACTCATAGTGAATCATTTCCTATAGAATCAGTTTTGATGAGTCAGAATCAGATCATAATGAAAAATGAAATCAGTTTGTAAGATGTTCATGATTCACTGAATCAATTCCTCAAGAATCAAATCAATCGTTTCTAAAGACTGAACTTGAACTGGTAACGCTCTGAATCACTGAGTTTCTCTGCTACACGTACACACTCGTTCAGGCCCCTGTAAGGTGTGTGTGTATCACACACTGCTCTGGGATCTCAACACACACACACACACACACACACACACACACGTGTTCCCTCTGAAGCGCCCCGTGCTCAGTTCCCCGTTAACAGTCTGAACGCTTTCGAACAGTGTTAGAGCCGGAAAGCACTCGATCCTCACACAGCGTCAGAAACACTACCACACACACCAGACAGAGTACACACTAAACCTAACACACACACACACACACACACATACACACAACAGCACTACTCACTGCTATTAAACACT
>CM038716.1:18974153-19016653 GCA_021613375.1 Megaleporinus macrocephalus
CTCCGGTTACTATGTTTACCAAAACGTTTAGCATCTAAAATACAAACAGGAAGTTAGAAAGTTTCTGTCTAAATCATTAAAATTAGGACCAAACAGAGCATTTCTAACTGAATCAGTCCACTAACTGAATCAATCCACTAACTGAATCAGTCTCCTAACTGAATCAATCCACTAACTGAATCAATCCACTAACTGAATCAGTCTCCTAACTGAATCAATCCACTAACTGAATCAGTCTCCTAACTGAATCAATCCACTAACTGAATCAATCCACTAACTGAATCAGTCTCCTAACTGAATCAATCCACTAACTGAATCAGTCTCCTAACTGAATCAATCCACTAACTGAATCAGTCTCCTAACTGAATCAATCCACTAACTGAATCAGTCTCCTAACTGAATCAGTCTCCCAACTGAATCAGTCTCCCAACTGAATCAGTCTCCCAACTGAATCAGTCTCCCAACTGAATCAGTCCACTAACTGAATCAGTCTCCTAACTGAATCAGTCTCCTAACTGAATCAATCCACTAACTGAATCAGTCTCCTAACTGAATCAGTCTCCTAACTGAATCAATCCACTAACTGAATCAGTCTCCTAACTGAATCAATCCACTAACTGAATCAGTCTCCTAACTGAATCAATCCACTAACTGTCAATCCACTAACTGAATCAATCCACTAACTGAATCAGTCTCCTAACTGAATCAATCCACTAACTGAATCAGTCTCCTAACTGAATCAATCCACTAACTGAATCAGTCTCCTAACTGAATCAGTCTCCTAACTGAATCAGTCTCCTAACTGAATCAGTCTCCTAACTGAATCAATCCACTAACTGAATCAATCCACTAACTGAATCAGTCTCCTAACTGAATCAGTCTCCTAACTGAATCAGTCTCCTAACTGAATCAGTCTCCTAACTGAATCAATCCACTAACTGAATCAATCCACTAACTGAATCAATCCACTAACTGAATCAATCCACTAACTGAATCAATCCACTAACTGAATCAGTCTCCTAACTGAATCAGTCTCCTAACTGAATCAGTCCACTAACTGAATCAGTCTCCTAACTGAATCAGTCTCCTAACTGAATCAGTCTCCTAACTGAATCAGTCTCCTAACTGAATCAGTCCACTAACTGAATCAATCCACTAACTGAATCAGTCTCCTAACTGAATCAATCCACTAACTGAATCAGTCTCCTAACTGAATCAATCCACTAACTGAATCAGTCTCCTAACTGAATCAATCCACTAACTGAATCAGTCTCCTAACTGAATCAATCCACTAACTGAATCAATCCACTAACTGAATCAGTCTCCTAACTGAATCAGTCTCCTAACTGAATCAATCCACTAACTGAATCAATCCACTAACTGAATCAGTCTCCTAACTGAATCAATCCACTAACTGAATCAGTCTCCTAACTGAATCAATCCACTAACTGAATCAATCCACTAACTGAATCAGTCTCCTAACTGAATCAGTCTCCTAACTGAATCAGTCTCCTAACTGAATCAGTCTCCTAACTGAATTAGTCTCCTAACTGAATCAGTCTCCTAACTGAATCAATCCACTAACTGAATCAATCCACTAACTGAATCAATCCATTAACTGAATCAGTCTCCCAACTGAATCAGTCTCCTAACTGAATCAGTCTCCTAACTGAATCAATCCACTAACTGAATCAATCCACTAACTGAATCAATCCATTAACTGAATCAGTCTCCCAACTGAATCAGTCTCTTAACTGAATCAGTCTCCTAACTGAATCAATCCACTAACTGAATCAATCCACTAACTGAATCAATCCACTAACTGAATCAATCCACTAACTGAATCAATCCATTAACTGAATCAGTCTCCTAACTGAATCAATCCACTAACTGAATCAATCCACTAACTGAATCAATCCATTAACTGAATCAGTCTCCTAACTGAATCAATCCACTAACTGAATCAATCCACTAACTGAATCAATCCACTAACTGAATCAATCCATTAACTGAATCAGTCTCCTAACTGAATCAATCCACTAACTGAATCAGTCTCCTAACTGAATCAATCCACTAACTGAATCAATCCACTAACTGAATCAATCCATTAACTGAATCAGTCTCCTAACTGAATCAGTCTCCTAACTGAATCATTTCCAGATAAAACAATCAGAAATCAGTTCATTTGTATTTGTAATATAATTAATTGATTGATGGAATAAAATATAGCAGGTTATTAATAATTGGTAATTTATAAACTCTGCTGTTTTTTCCTACCTTTTGCTCTCCTGCTTCTCCACCTCCTTCATTTTCTCCTCATTCTCCTTCCCTCCTCCTCCCTCTTCATCCTTCGTTCCCACCTTTTTCTGCTGCTCCTTCTCTTTCGTCGCCTCGTAGCGTTTCTTCTTCAGCTCCTTCAGCAGCTCCTCCAGCTCTTCATCGTCTTTCCGCTTCTCGTCTTTCTCCACCTCTTTCTTTCGGATCTCCTCGGCCAGAAGCTCCTCCAGCTCCCTGGTGCTCTCCTCATCCTCCTCTTCCGGCCCCCAGTTTTCTTCTTCCCTCATCATCCTCTCCTTCTCTCCATCCTCCTCTCTGTCCTCCCAGTTGTTCTCGTCGTCCGTCTCATTGTGCTCATACTCCTTCTGGCGAGTGTACTCCCTCTCTCTCTCTCTCTCTGAGGGAGGAACAGCAGACAGAGCAGGTTGTACGAGTGTTAGCACGAGCAAAAGTTTGGATGGAAAAGATTCATGATTTTCATTTTTCATTATGATCTGATTCTGTTAGATTCATTAGAAAAACTGATTCTATAGGAAATGATTCACTATGAGTCGATTCATCTCTTTATGAAATGATTCAAGTCTGTAAGAATCTTCAGTAAATGATTCAGTTCATAAAATCTCACATTTCTCTTCGATTTGATTCAATTCTATACGTTTTAGAAAAGATTCATTTAAACATTCAGTGATTCTAATCATGATTGAATCGGATTCTTTTGGTGTGATTCTGAGTTGTTGTGTAAGAGTTGTGTTAGTGAGGTGTGTGTGAACACCTGACAGGTAGTGATTGTTTATAGATACGCTGAGTGCGTGTGTTCTCTCTACAGAGTGTTATTTAGAGCACTCCAGGCCGAGCAGACGTACCGTCTCACACTTTATTAAATATTATTATTAATTTTATTATGACGTCGTATGGAAAACAGTATTCAGCAGCTCACAACATCAAACGTGTTTACTGACCGTGCTGGGCCAGTTCCTGTAGCTCCCTCAGAAGACCCTGATGTCTCTGTTCATCAGTCAGAAGTTCACCTGAAGACACAAACGGACACTCGCATTACAAGTTTTCAGAGCTCAGAGTGGAACTACACAGCACACGCACGAGAAGATCTTAACATCACAGACTCTTCACTAACACACTCCACGAATACCAGAGCACCTCAGCAGCTTCAGGTACCCTTCACACAATGTTCACAGCCCTGTGTGAGGGGTTTCTTCTGAAAGCTGAGGCTGCAGTGATCAGAGGTTCACCAAAACTAGAGAGTCAAAGCAGAAAGATGGAGCCTGGTCTGCTGAATATCCATTTCTGGTGAGGTTCACTGATAGTAGGGTCTGATTTTGGCACCAATAGCATGAATCCATGGACACAGCCCAGTCCAGGCTGGTGGAGGTGGTGTGATGGTGTGGATGGTTAATACTGACCAAGTGTTGTTGCTGACCACTTTCATTCCTTCATGGCCACAATTTACCTTCTACTTCCAGTATGACGACACATTGAGAGTCGTCTCAGACTGGTTCCTGACCATCAGAACATCTTCAGGATGTGGTACAACAGGACATTCTGAAAACTCTGCAGGAACTGTGTGATGCAGTTACATCAACATGGACCGGAATCTCAAAGAATGTTGTGAACTTCTCGTGGAATGTCACACATCCCAACCCGTCAAACATCCCAAGCCATCCCAACTCAACCCAAGCCATCCCATCCCAACCCAACCCATCCCATCTCAACCCAACCCATCCCAACCCAACCCATCCCAACCCACCCAACCCATCCCAACCCATCCCAACCCAACCCATCCAACCCAACCCATCCCAACCCAACCCATCCCAACCCATCCCAACCCAACCCATCCCAACCCATCCCAACCCAACCCATCCAACCCAACCCATCCCAACCCAACCCATCCCATCCCAACCCAAGCCATCCCAACCCAAGCCATCCCAACTCAACCCAACCCATCCCATCCCAACCCAACCCATCCCAACCCATCCCATCCCAACCCAACCCATCCCATCTCAACCCAACCCATCCCAACCCATCCCAACCCATCCCAACCCAACCCATCCCAACCCATCCCAACCCAACCCATCCCATCCCATCCCAACCCATCCCAACCCATCCCAACCCATCCCAACCCAACCCAACCCATCCCAACCCATCCCAACCCATCCCAACCCAACCCAACCCATCCCAACCCATCCAACCCATCCCAACCCAACCCATCCCAACCCATCCCATCCCAACCCATCCCAACCCATCCCATCCCAACCCATCCCAACCCATCCCATCCCAACTCAACCCAACCCATCCCAACCCATCCCAACCCATCCCAACCCAACCCATCCCAACCCATCCCAACTCAACCCAACCCATCCCATCCCATCCCAACCCATCCCAACCCATCCCATCCCAACCCATCCCAACCCATCCCAACCCATCCCACATCCCAACATATCCCAACCCAACCCCACCCATCCCAACCAAATGAAGTGGAGTCAGAGATTACCTGTCACCTGTCCATCACAGCCTGGGAGGGGCAGATTCGCATTTGTCCTCATGCTAGTGTCCTCCAGACAGCTGTTCCCCTGAGAACACCAGAGACACCAACTTAACCACACTAATTAACTCAGAGCGGAGCTATTAATAAAAACTAATTAATAAAAACTAATTAATAAAAATTAATTAATAAAAACTAATGATTAAATAAACACGTGTGGTAGTAAACGAGATTCTCACCTTAACGTCGTGGACAGGCAGACATCCCACTGAAACGAGACAAAACGAGAGAACATTTTCTTATAAAATGGCCAGTTACTGTTACACATGCCTACTGTTTCTAATAAACCGGCCAGTTAGAGAAAATGCAAGTAAGCTTTTTCTAATAAAGTGGCCAGTTATAGTTGATGTACACGGTAGGTGTTTCTAATAAAGTGGCCAGTTAGTTGATGTACACGGTAGGTGTTTCTAATAAAGTGGCCAGTTAGTTGATGTACACGGTAGGTGTTTCTAATAAAGTGGCCAGTGCCTGCTTTAACCTCAGCACAGGGGAGGTTCTTGGCTGGTGGAAAGTGAAAGCTGGTTGATTAGCCGCTAACGCTGAGAGTTAAGAAGGTTAAGGACTCGTTACATCACGTGTGGCGTCAGTCCTGTAACATGTAGACGTCACCAGCAGTGGTCTTGTGCGCTGGTGGTGAGGAGTTGATGGAAGACGACCACCAGCTATGAAATGACTTTGTTGACTGTATGTTTTTGCTATCTAGAACGAGAGATCAAATACTACAGCACAATCACAGCTGCTGCTCTGGCGCCCCTGGTGGCAAGAGGAGGAGCAGCAGGCTTTCAGCAAATACATCAGGTGTGTACTGCTGTGTGAGGTGGTCTCCTGTACGAGCCCACCTCGCCGAACACTAAACCCTAAACCACTGTTTTCTTGTGGAGATCAAAGTAAAGTCCCCACAGCTGCAGGGGGGGCCGCGTCCCCCTCGACACATTTCACATCAGCACGTCTGAGGAGGACAGACCGGATTAGGAGATTAAACATTCCTGCCACGCTCGTGTCCCATCACCATCACCCCCACCCCCACCCCCACCCCACCCGCTAATCCCGAGAGACTGAGAGGGAGGCGGAGATTACCGGCCGTTCCTATTTCAGTCCCGGTTCAGAGTAACCGCGATTTAGACAGTGTTACAGCACAAACTGCCCCCCACCAACACCCCACCAACACCAACACCCCCACCAACACCCCCACCCTCACCAACACCACCACCAACACCCTCACCAACACCCCCACCCCTCACCAACACCCCCACCAACACCCCCACCCTCACCAACACCCCCACCAACACCCCCACCCTCACCAACACCCCCACCAACACCACCACCCTCACCAACACCCCCACCCTCACCAACACCCCCACCCTCACCAACACCCCCACCAACACCCCCACCCTCACCAACACCCCCACCAACACCCCCACCCTCACCAACACCCCCACCAACACCACCACCCTCACCAACACCCCCACCCCTCACCAACACCCCCACCCTCACCAACACCCCCACCAACACCCCCCACCCTCACCAACACCCCCACCAACACCCCCACCAACACCCCACCAACACCCCCACCCTCACCAACACCCCCACCAACACCCCCCACCCTCACCAACACCCCCACCAACACCCCCACCCTCACCAACACCCCCACCAACACCCTCACCCTCACCAACACCCCCACCAACACCACCACCCTCACCAACACCCCCACCCTCACCAACACCCCCACCCTCACCAACACCCCCACCAACACCCTCACCCTCACCAACACCCCCACCCTCACCAACACCCCCACCAACACCCCCACCAACACCCCCACCCTCACCAACACCCCCACCAACACCCCCACCCTCACCAACACCCCCACCCTCACCAACACCCCCACCAACACCCCCACCCCCACCAACACCCCCACCCTCACCAACACCCCCACCAACACCACCACCAACACACTCACCAACACCCCCACCCTCACCAACACCCCCACCCTCACCAACACCCCCCACCAACACCACCACCAACACCCCCACCCTCACCAACACCCCCACCAACACCCCCACCCTCACCAACACCCTCACCAACACCCCCACCCTCACCAACACCCCCACCAACACCCTCACCCTCACCAACACCCCCACCCTCACCAACACCCCCACCAACACCCCCACCAACACCCCCACCTCACCAACACCCCCACCAACACCCCCACCCCCACCCCCACCCCCACCCCCACCAACACCCCCACCAACACCCCCACCCTCACCAACACCCCCACCAACACCAACACCCTCACCCTCACCAACACCCTCATCAACACCCCCACCAACACCCCCACCCTCACCAACACCCCCACCAACACCCCCACCAACACCCCCACCCTCACCGACACCCTCACCGACACCCCCCACCGACACCCCCACCGACACCCTCACCGACACCCCCACCCTCACCAACACTCTCACCCTCACCCTCACCAACACCCCCACCCTCACCCCCCACCCTCAGCCCCACCAACACCCCCACCCTCACCAACACCCTCACCAACACCCCTACCAACACCCTCACCAACACCCCCACCAACACCCCCACCAACACCCCCACCCTCACCAACACCCCCACCAACACCCTCACCAACACCCCCACCAACACCCCCACCCTCACCAACACCCCCACCAACACCCCCACCCTCACCAACACTCCCACCAACACCCTCACCCTCACCAACACCCCCACCCTCACCAACACCCCCACCCCCACCCTCACCAACACCCTCACCAACACCCCCACCCTCACCCTCAGCCCCACCCCCACCAACACCCCCACCCTCACCAACACCCCCACCCTCACCGACACCCTCACCAACACCCCCACCAACACCCTCACCGACACCCTCACCGACACCCCCACCAACACCCTCACCGACACCCTCACCGACACCCCCACCCTCACCGACACCCTCACCAACACCCCCACCGACACCCTCACCGACACCAACACCCCCACCCTCACCAACACCCCCACCCTCACCAACACCCCCACCCTCACCAACACCCCCACCCTCACCAACACCCTCACCAACACCCCCACCAACACCCCCACCCTCACCAACACCCCCACCCTCACCCCCACCAACACCCCCACCAACACCCCCACCAACACCCTCACCCTCAGCCTGCGGTGAACACTTTCACATACGACCTTTAACTAAAGGGAAATCTCTGAGTGTGGAGGAACTACAGCTGAAGGTGGAGCAGGGGGGGACGCTGAGCCAGCCAACAGGAGGGTGTGGGTTCAATCTCAGGGCTGACTGGTTACATAAGACCAACAAAGTAATCATCACCTCCTGCTTCTCTGTGTAAAGGGCCGTGTAGTAGTGAGTAGTAGTGAGTAGTAGTGAGTAGTAGTGTGTAGTAGTGTGTAGTAGTGAGTAGTAGTGAGTAGTAGTGTGTAGTAGTGTGTAGTAGTGAGTAGTAGTGAGTAGTAGTGAGTAGTAGTGTGTAGTAGTGTGTAGTAGTGAGTAGTAGTGAGTAGTAGTGTGTGTGGTGTGTTGTGTGGTGTTGTGTAGTGTTTTGTGTGGTGTGTTGTGTGGTGTTGTGTGTTGTGTAGTGTGTTGTGTAGTGTGTTGTGTAGTGTTGTGTGGTGTAGTGTTGTGTGGTGGTGTGTTGTGTGGTGTGTTGTGTGGTGGTGTGTTGTGTGGTGTGTTGTGTGGTGTGTTGTGTGTGGTGTGTTGTGTGGTGTGTTGTGTGGTGTGTTGTGTGGTGGTGTGTTGTGTGGTGTGTTGTGTGGTGTGGTGTGTTGTGTGTTGTGTGTGGTGTGTTGTGTTGTGTTGTGTGTTGTGTGTGGTGGTGTGGTGTGTTGTGTTGTGTAGTGTGTTGTGTGGTGGTGTGGTGTGTGGTGTGTTGTGTGTTGTGTGGTGTGTGTTGTGTGTGTTGTGTGGTGGTGTGTTGGGTGTTGTGTAGTGGTGTGTTGTGTGTGGTGTTGTGTTGTGTGGTGTGTTGTGTGTGGTGGTGTGGTGTGTGGTGTTGTGTTGTGTGTTGTGTGTTGTGTGGTGTTGTGTTGTGTGGTGTGTTGTGTGTGGTGGTGTGGTGTGTTGTGTTGTGTGGTGTGTTGTGTGTGGTGGTGTGGTGTTGTGTTGTGTTGTGTGGTGTGTGGTGGTGTGGTGTGTTGTGTTGTGTGGTGTGTTGTGTGTTGTGTGGTGGTGTGGTGTGTGGTGTGTTGTGTGTTGTGTTGTGTGTGGTGGTGTGTTGTGTGGTGTGTTGTGTGTTGTGTTGTGTGTGGTGTGTTGTGTTGTGTGTCCAGGACTGTGCACTAGTGCTGACTCTCCATAACGAGGGTCTTAGAGTGAAGCAGTGGTGAGAACAGCAGAAGCTCATCACGTTCACTGATGTGATCACAAACCTGAAGATCTGAAACACCAGCGGCCTCATTAAACACAATTACAAACCCCGATTACACTCCACACCCCACACGGTCACCCCACACTGGTCATCAGTCACCCCACACTGGTCACCGGTCACCAGTCACCCCACACTGGTCACCGGTCACCAGTCACCCCACACCGGTCACCGGTCACCAGTCACCCCACACCGGTCACCAGTCACCCCACAGCGGTCACCCCACAGCGGTCACCCCACACCTCTACCTCGAAGTTTATCCCATCCAGTCTCATCCAGTTCCCACCACTAACTGGCCACTTTATTAGAAACACCAACCATGTACTTTCACTAACTGGCCACTTTATTAGAAACATTTACCTTGTATGTTCACTAACTGGCCACTTTATTAGAAACATCTACCTTGTACGTTCACTAACTGGCCATTTTATTAGAAACATCTACCTTGTACTTTCACTAACTGGCCACTTTATTAGAAACACCCAGATCGCACATCTATTAACCGGGCCACTTTATTGGAAACACCAACCATGTACTTTCACTAACTGGCCACTTTATTAGAAACATTTACCTTGTATGTTCACTAACTGGCCACTTTATTAGAAACATCTACCTTGTACGTTCACTAACTGGCCATTTTATTAGAAACATCTACCTTGTACTTTCACTAACTGGCCACTTTATTAGAAACACCCAGATCGCACATCTATTAACCGGCCACTTTATTGGAAACACCAACCATGTACTTTCACTAACTGGCCACTTTATTAGAAACATTTACCTTGTACGTTCACTAACTGGCCACTTTATTAGAAACATCTACCTTGTACGTTCACTAACTGGCCATTTTATTAGAAACATCTACCTTGTACTTTCACTAACTGGCCACTTTATTAGAAACACCCAGATCGCACATCTATTAACCGGCCACTTTATTGGAAACACCAACCATGTACTTTCACTAACTGGCCACTTTATTAGAAACATTTACCTTGTACGTTCACTAACTGGCCACTTTATTAGAAACATCTACCTTGTACGTTCACTAAACTGGCCATTTTATTAGAAACATCTACCTTGTACTTTCACTAACTGGCCACTTTATTAGAAACACCCAGATCGCACATCTATTAATCGGCCACTTTATTGGAAACACCAACCATGTACTTTCACTAACTGGCCACTTTATTAGAAACATCTACCTTGTACGTTCACTAACTGGCCACTTTATTAGAAACACCCAGATCGCACATCTATTAACCGGCCACTTTATTGGAAACACCAACCATGTACTTTCACTAACTGGCCACTTTATTAGAAACATTTACCTTGTACGTTCACTAACTGGCCACTTTATTAGAAACATCTACCTTGTACGTTCACTAACTGGCCATTTTATTAGAAACATCTACCTTGTACTTTCACTAACTGGCCACTTTATTAGAAACACCCAGATCGCACATCTATTAATCGGCCACTTTATTGGAAACACCAACCATGTACTTTCACTAACTGGCCACTTTATTAGAAACATTTACCTTGTACGTTCACTAACTGGCCACTTTATTAGAAACACCCAGATCGCACATCTATTAATCGGCCACTTTATTGGAAACACCAACCATGTACTTTCACTAACTGGCCACTTTATTAGAAACATTTACCTTGTACGTTCACTAACTGGCCACTTTATTAGAAACATCTACCTTGTACGTTCACTAACTGGCCACTTTATTAGAAACACCCAGATCGCACATCTATTAACCGGCCACTTTATTGGAAACACCAACCATGTACTTTCACTAACTGGCCACTTTATTAGAAACATTTACCTTGTACGTTCACTAACTGGCCACTTTATTAGAAACATCTACCTTGTACGTTCACTAACTGGCCATTTTATTAGATAACATCTACCTTGTACTTTCACTAACTGGCCACTTTATTAGAAACACCCAGATCGCACATCTATTAACCGGCCACTTTATTGGAAACACCAACCATGTACTTTCACTAACTGGCCACTTTATTAGAAACATTTACCTTGTACGTTCACTAACTGGCCACTTTATTAGAAACATCTACCTTGTACGTTCACTAACTGGCCATTTTATTAGAAACATCTACCTTGTACTTTCACTAACTGGCCACTTTATTAGAAACACCCAGATCGCACATCTATTAATCGGCCACTTTATTGGAAACACCAACCATGTACTTTCACTAACTGGCCACTTTATTAGAAACATCTACCTTGTACGTTCACTAACTGGCCACTTTATTAGAAACACCCAGATCGCACATCTATTAACCGGCCACTTTATTGGAAACACCAACCATGTACTTTCACTAACTGGCCACTTTATTAGAAACATTTACCTTGTACGTTCACTAACTGGCCACTTTATTAGAAACATCTACCTTGTACGTTCACTAACTGGCCATTTTATTAGAAACATCTACCTTGTACTTTCACTAACTGGCCACTTTATTAGAAAACACCCAGATCGCACATCTATTAATCGGCCACTTTATTGGAAACACCAACCATGTACTTTCACTAACTGGCCACTTTATTAGAAACATTTACCTTGTACGTTCACTAACTGGCCACTTTATTAGAAACACCCAGATCGCACATCTATTAATCGGCCACTTTATTGGAAACACCAACCATGTACTTTCACTAACTGGCCACTTTATTAGAAACATTTACCTTGTACGTTCACTAACTGGCCACTTTATTAGAAACATCTACCTTGTACGTTCACTAACTGGCCACTTTATTAGAAACACCCAGATCGCACATCTATTAACCGGCCACTTTATTGGAAACACCAACCATGTACTTTCACTAACTGGCCACTTTATTAGAAACATTTACCTTGTACGTTCACTAACTGGCCACTTTATTAGAAACATCTACCTTGTACGTTCACTAACTGGCCATTTTATTAGAAACATCTACCTTGTACTTTCACTAACTGGCCACTTTATTAGAAACACCCAGATCGCACATCTATTAATCGGCCACTTTATTGGAAACACCAACCATGTACTTTCACTAACTGGCCACTTTATTAGAAACATTTACCTTGTACGTTCACTAACTGGCCATTTTATTAGAAACATCTACCTTGTACTTTCACTAACTGGCCACTTTATTAGAAACACCCAGATCGCACATCTATTAATCGGCCCACTTTATTGGAAACACCAACCATGTACTTTCACTAACTGGCCACTTTATTAGAAACATTTACCTTGTACGTTCACTAACTGGCCACTTTATTAGAAACATCTACCTTGTACGTTCACTAACTGGCCACTTTATTAGAAACACCCAGATCGCACATCTATTAACCGGCCACTTTATTGGAAACACCAACCATGTACTTTCACTAACTGGCCACTTTATTAGAAACATTTACCTTGTACGTTCACTAACTGGCCACTTTATTGGAAACACCCCATTTCCTATGTAATGAATGACCGGTTCTCGAGCATTCGGTGTTAAATTTTCTCAGGTTTATTTTGTGGTGTGTCCCTGTGGGTAGATTTTAGGTCAGCCTGCTTTCACGTGACGCGCGAGACAGCAGTCAGTTCAGGCATCCAGATCAATAAACCCGCTACAAACAAATTTATTATTACGTCACTTACTGATCAATATACCGTGTACATACACCGAGAGCTCGCTCGAGCTGCACCTCGCGCGCGAAACATGAAACACACCGAATAAAACCCGAGATAACGGAACATCTTTAATCAGGCGCACGTGCCGGAGCTGCTGCGCAGGTGATAATCAGGTGAGGAGTCTTACCTCCGAGCGCGCTCAGCAGCGTCGTCACGAGCAGCAGCATCCCGGCGCGGACACGCAGGCCTCGCGAGCGGAGTAACCTTGAGATCCAGCAGCTCCGGCGCTCTGAAGGTCTGAGAGAGGAGGAGGAGCAGGAGGAGCAGGAGGAGGAGGAGGAGCAGGAGGGATGAAGGCTGTTATTCTGGCCCCTAAAACGCGCTCCTTCAGTCCGCGATCACCTCACAGCACCTCCTCGAGGACGCGGCTCTGGACGCTGCTGGACGAGCTGTTCCTGCAGGAGAGCCAGGAGGGGGCGTGGCCGCGGCGAGGCGGCGGAGCTGTCCAATAGAAGACGGTGCTGAAGCATTAAAGAGGCGTGGCTAGACGAGGAGGAGGAGGAGGAGCTCAGCGAGGGGGGGTCTGTTCGAGCTCAGGTTGATGTTCTCTTGGAATGTATGAGGAGTAGTTCAGGAGCTCAAGCAATTAAAGGGGAAGTCCACCCACCGTTTAAAATTCTGCCTATTCAACTGGTTTAACAGGTTTATGAACAAACACAAGGAATCTGGAGCTTCTCTGTAAAACTACATCCAATATACAAACAATGTACACATCATCCAGAGACAGTCAACAATAAACACAAACAATAAACAAATAAACAATCATCTCCGTCTATTCAGTAAACAAGCAAACAGACGTCCACTCCTCTGAGCAGCGTCCTGCAGGGTTTGGAGGGTCTCCCGATTGTGTTCGTGAGATGCTGATGTTGGACGAGACGCTCAGTCTCTGCTCTGGTTCATCTCAAGGCTGTTGATGAAGTTGAGGTCAGGACTCTGTGAGGGTCAGTCAAGTTCTTCTACACCAGAACCCCCCCAACCAGCCCGTATGGAGCTGCACGGTCAGTCAGGCTGGACCAGGAAAGAGTTCTTCTCCACAACTGTTCCACAAGCTGGGGTTGTCCAGAAGGTCTGCTGAAGCACTAAGATTTCCCTTCTAGGACTGAGGGTCTCCGGCCCACCCCTGAAAAACTCCCCATAGCATCATCACCATCATCCCTCCTCCACCAAACGTTACAGTCACAGTGCAGTCAGGCAGGTAACGTTCTCCTGGTGTTCTCCAAACCCAGACTCGTCCACCAGACTGACCAGATAGAGAAGCGTGATTGGTCACTCCACAGCTCCTCCAGAGGCGGAGCTTCACTCTGTCTGACGCTCTGCACTGTGCTCGGACGTGAAGCTCCACAGTGTTGGTGCTGATGTTAGAGAAGGTCTGATCTCTGCTGTGATTGGTCAGCAGAGTGTTGGAGACGTTTACACACCTCAGTCCTCGCTCTGTAGCTTTACCTGCTCTGATCCTTCCTGACTGAGTTACTGTGATTCCTAAACACTTCCAGTGTTCAATCAAACTCTCACAGCTGATGGTGAAGATTTAGGAGACCACTCTGGAGTTCAGTAGCTCTTCAGAACCTCACACTCCTTCACTAGATCGATAGATAGATAGACACACAGATAGATAGATAGATAATCAATCCCAGATGGATCTCCACATTTAACCCATCCGTGCAGTGACACACTCACATATACACACACTAGGGGGCAGTGAGCACACTTGCCCGGAGCGGTGGGCAGTTCTACCACGGTGCCCGGGGAGCAGTGAGGGGTTAGGTGTTTTGCTCAAGGGAGCTTCAGTCATGTCCTGTTGGTTCATGGGATGGAACCAGCGACCTTCTGGTCACAAGGCTGGTTCCCTGACCTCCAGCTCACGACTGTGTAGAGGTAGCAGGTTAGCTGCTGGTTTATATACACCTGTAACACTGACACTCAAATCAATCAATCAAACACTCAGACAACAAACATCACCTGCACACCTCAGCAGAACAGACGGGTCCTTCAGGAGCCCCAGTGCAGACCGTCTGTGTACCAGACCTGACCTCACCAGACAGACCTGCTGGTCCTCTGACTGATGAGGGGGACACAGTGAGCTGGGAGAGTCTGGAGGAGAGGATGATGGGGGATGGTGTTGAACACAGCTGTAGATTACAGACAGGAGCAGGATGTAGAGCAGTGCCACGTCCACTGGCCTGAGAGACAAACTGCAGGGGTCCAGCAGATGTCCTGTGATGTTCTTCAGGTGGGCCAACAGCAGCCTTCCAAATGACTTTAGGACCACAAACTTCAGAACAGCCGGCCAATCCTGTGATAGAAGGTTTGCTGGGGATCGGGGTGACGGTGGATTGTAGAAGCAGGAGAACTAGTGATCTGTAGAACCATTTCTGTCTCTGGAAGAACCGACTCACACCCACTTCACATATCATACATACAGCCTGAGTGTGAGCATGTGAGTGTGTGTGTGTGTGGGGAGTCAGATCTGTTCACAGTGGAGGTGAATGGAACCAGACGTCCTCCTCTAAAAGCTCCTCACAGAGAGTTACTACAGTAGATGTTATAAATACACTGTCTGATTCTGAGACGCTGTCTGAGACGCTGTCTGATAACTGGATATGATTAGATCTGAAGATGCAGGTTCTCTGGTGCTTCTCAGGGCGGCTGTTCTGAGCAGGAGTGTTCACACAAACTGATCAGTTAAAAAATAACTTTCTAATAAATGGGCGGGGCTTGTGTGTCCTGGCGGATTTTAATTCAGAGCGGCTCTGGTTACTCTGGAGTCTTTTAGATTGTAACAGGAACTGACCACAACTCTGCTGAAGGCTGACCATCGCCCCCCGCAGACAGAGGCTGTAAGTGCTACGACTCGTTAAACCTCAGCCGTTACTGATGATACGAGGGGAGAGAGAACCTCTGTTCACAGTAATTTAGTTTTAATTTTAAACCCGTTTGTTTATATAAACAGAGTAAAACGAGAGAGAGCAGACTGACCGACACGCCCCTAGTCTCTGGGCACGCGCCAGCCCACCAGGACCAGCCCACCAGGACCAGCCCACCAGGACCAGCTCCAACAGCTAATGAACTAATGACTGTATTTGTAGGTCAGTGTCAGTCAGTGTACAGCTCCCCCTACTGAGCAAACATATTAAACACGTCTTAGAAACAGCATGATAAATAAGTATAGTTATATAATCATTACATTCCAAAAACATCACATCTCATTATATTCATATCTGAGGCTGTACTGTGATTTACTTTGGGGGCGGAGTCAGGAGTATAAAGTAAAAGCCCAGTATAGTGTGTAGGTGTAGTGTTTCTGAATACCGTGTGTGTTCTTATTTTTATTCTCACGACTGAAATGATGGTGACTGCTTTGGTCAGTCAGGCTTTTCTCAGGAGGTCAGATGTTCCACATACTTCTTAACTGTACTGGGTCGGTTAGACAAGTGGTCAGTTACAGGCATGGTCAGCTTTAGGACGGTGGTCAGAACCTCAGGAGATGCTTATGGAACGTCCTGTGTTTCAGGACAGCTCAGTGGGCTCAGGGTCTGGTCGTGCGTGCAGCAGGTGAGGGTTAATCCTCGTGCGAGGCTCTAGAACGAGGTGTTTAGGTGTCGCTGAGTGTTAAGACTGGACGCTGGACTGGTCACCTCTCTTCACTACGAGGTTACAAGACCTGAGCTGAACAGAACATACACACAAGAGAGGACAGTGAGGAATCGGGCGCAGCGCTCCGAGACCCCGACAGGAAGCCAGGCGAGACGGTTGGTTCAGTAAATAAGGTTTTACTAGATAAACAGACCAGGCTCTGCAGAGAAAAGCAAAACAGAGACCCCCGTTTTCTCATTCCTCTCTGACACAGTGGCTTCTTAAGACTTCTCAAAGCACGTTTTACAATTCATCACACCGGGCTGTACCTCAGAGGAGAACCGGAGAGAACCAAAAGAGAAAACAAAACAAAGAAGTATTTATCATATATATATTTATATAAGCACCTTTCATGTTGTGATTCATAAAATCTCTCAACTGGCCTCTCTCGCCGGAGGGAGGGAGGGAGGGAGGGAGGGAGGGGTTTAGGAGGGGGAGGCGGGGAACGTGATTGGCCAGGTTCGCCTGCCAACATTATCCGAGGAGGAACCGGACAGGTGGTTTTTCTACCTGTCGGCGGTGGCTGAAGTGGGCGGGACTGGTGGGATCCCGTCCAAACGAATACAGGGGAACGGATGAGTCCAGCTCTACCTTTCCAAAAACTACAGCCCCCCGGAATTCCCCCCGGCATAAAAATCAGGGCTGAAGGAATACTCGGACGCAACCTCCGCCACACCTGCAGCGCTCAGTCGATCACCATGGACACACATTCCAGAGAGTCCAATCAGAGAAGAAAACTATCCCAGCAGGAGTCAGTGGGCAGGGAGACAGAGGGGGGGGGGGCTTCCACATCCTAGCACTGTTTAGAGTCGCAGGTTTGAAATTCGCAAGTTTCATGCAACTAGTCATTGCCTGCAACATCATTTCCTGCAACTTGACAGTTACACAAAAGCAATACGAAAATAAAGTTGCATGCAACCACTAGTGAACCACATTAGCATCTTGTATTTGTTCCAGAGGAAGAAGATAAACCATCGTCTCTCACTTTCTCGTTTCATGAAACAGACGAAATGAATCACGAAACAGCTCATACGGCACTTGCAGCTGCTGCGACAGAGATTTCAATTGTTTGCAAGTCACTTTACATCAGTCAGCACACGTGCAATTAGGTTTCATGAAGGTTTCAAGCAACTAAAGACGCAAGCAATGCCCACCTCATTCAGCAGCTGCCCACTGACTCCTACTATACACAAGTTTCAAGTAAACAGGTTTTCATATCTTATCCGAGCACAAAGCAACTGAGCTCCAATCAGCGTCCAGGTGACCAATCAGACGCTACAGACGCAGCAGAGACGAGGTCTAAAAGAAGAGAAGAGAAGAGTAAAGAAGAGAAGAGAAGAGTAAAGAAGAAGAGAAGAGTAAAGAAGAGAAGAGAAGAGAAGAGAAAAGAAGAGAAGAGAAGAGTAAAGAAGAGTAAAGAAGAGAAGAGAAGAGAAAAGAAGAGTAAAGAAGAGAAGAGTAAAGAAGAAGAGAAGAGTAAAGAGAAGAGAAGAGTAAAGAAGAGAAGAGTAAAGAAGAGAAGAGTAAAGAAGAGAAGAGAAGAGTAAAGAAGAGAAGAGTAAAGAAGAGAAGAGAAGAGTAAAGAAGAGAAGAGTAAAGAAGAGAAGAGAAGAGTAAAGAAGAGAAGAGTAAAGAAGAGAAGAGTAAAGAAGAGAAGAGTAAAGAGGAGAAGAGTAAAGAAGAGTAAAGAAGAGAAGAGTAAAGAAGAGTAAAGAAGAGAAGAGTAAAGAAGAGAAGAGTAAAGAAGAGAAAAGAAGAGAAGAGAAAAGAAGAGAAGAGAAGAGAGGAGAAGAGTAAAGAAGAGTAAAGAAGAGAAAAGAAGAGAAGAGAAAAGAAGAGAAGAGAAGAGAGGAGAAGAGTAAAGAAGAGTAAAGAAGAGTAAAGAAGAGAAGAGAAGAGTAAAGAAGAGAAGAGAAGAGTAAAGAAGAGTAAAGAAGAGAAGAGAAAAGAAGAGAAGAGAAAAGAAGAGAAGAGAAGAGAGGAGAAGAGAAGAGAAGAGTAAAGAAGAGAAGAGAAAAGAAGAGAAGAGAAGAGAAGAGAGGAGAAGAGTAAAGAAGAGTAAAGAAGAGAAGAGTAAAGCGCTGGAGTTTGTCTTCACGTGTTTCAGAAGCGTCTCTGCGTCACAGGTGAGCTGCGTCTCCTCACTCGCTTCCTCTTATACCTGAACATTTACACAGAGACCGTCAGACCCCGCAGCGGCGCCCTGCTCACCCCGGCAGCACACACGGCTGTAGTGATCAGAAACGTTCAGAAACGCAAGTGCTAAGAAATCCTGTACCTACACATAGCGCAGTATGTGCATTAATATTATTATTATTATTAATAATAATAATAATAAATAATTATAATAATAATAATGTTCATATATAAATATTAAGGTATAAGGGACGTCACTCCATACACACTTGAAGTCCAGCCTCTGACAAAAAAACTCTAAAAGATCAAAGGGCAGTATGAAAAGGGGGCGTGACCTAACGTCCGCGGGCGCCCGTGAAGAGGAATGTCAGAGTTTGTGCCTCGTCATGCAGGAGGTCGTCAGACTGAACCAGGGGGCTAGGAAAACGGCGGTCCGAACAGATGAATCCCACCTCCCCCGAGATTCTTCATCACAGAACAACAACACTAAACTAAGATGCTGGTAACAAAAGTCTTCATCGACAACCGGCCGGCGAGGCGCTGCGATCGCTGCCGCGTTACACGTGTCTGTGTTGCCCTTAAAATAGAAAACAAATGAAAAAGATTAATAAAAAAAAATCTGTCAACGGAATCACAAAGTGCCCAAAGCTTCTCATGCAGCGTGTCAGTACGGAGGGGGTGGGGGGGGGGGGGGGGGGTCTGACCGGAGACCGGCGTTCAGGAAACTGACGTGTGGAACTGAATGTCGAGCTACGAGCCCTTTAATAACAGCACCAATCATCTGCCTCCAGCTGAGATCCACACAGAGCCCCGCCCCCCGCTCACTTCCCCTCAACTCTGGATCCAGGGCTGATCAGTACGTCTGCGCTAGGACGTTACGGAGGGGGTTTGTTAAGGGTGGGCAATGAGACAGACCACACCTCGGGACCTCGTCCACAGAGTTCACTAGTCCTGACAGTATTTAACACCACTGACTCTCTCTCATAAGACCCCCGAAAAACTAGTCCCTCCCCGTATCACTCCTCCTGGACTAATCGTGAATCTGTAAATGTGTCATATCCAGCACTGCGGGACCCCTCGGCCACAGCGCACAGGGAGGTCTCAACACCTCGCTGTCTGTAATACTTTAAACATTTGTGCCTCTGCGCTGCCTCTGCCTCCATTCTGGGCTAGTTCAGCTCCTGTGTGATGCTGGAGGTCGCTTGATGATTGACAGCTCAGCCAGGGTGAAAAAAGATACGAATAAAACATAAACGTGCCAGCTCACGCTCGTCACCCCCCCCAACCCGCTAACCCCACCCCTCAATTTACCATCTACCTGAAGACCACCTGCTCTCTTTCACTAACCCAAAATAGCTGCATGTCTGGTTAAGTCAATTAACTCAAAGCAGAGGCTGCATACAATCAACACCAGCTAGTAGTGATCAGCCCACAGCATAACACACGAGGGGGCAGTGGGCGAGGGGCAGTGGGCGAGGGGCAGTGGGCGAGGGGAAGTGGGCGAGGGGGAAGTGGGCGAGGGGGAAGTGGGCGAGGGGAAGTGGGCGAGGGGGAAGTGGGCGAGGGGGAAGTGGGCGAGGGGGAAGTGGGCGAGGGGAAGTGGGCGAGGGGAAGTGGGCGAGGGGAAGTGGGCGAGGGGAAATGGGCGAGGGGAAGTGGGCGAGGGGAAGTGGGCGAGGGGGAAGTGGGCGAGGGGAAGTGGGCGAGGGGAAGTGGGCGAGGGGGAAAGTGGGCGAGGGGAAGTGGGCGAGGGGGAAGTGGGCGAGGGGAAGTGGGCGAGGGGAAGTGGGCGAGGGGGAAGTGGGCGAGGGGGAAGTGGGCGAGGGGAAGTGGGCGAGGGGAAGTGGGCGAGGGGCAGTGGGCGAGGGGGAAGTGGGCGAGGGGAAGGAAACTCTGCGATGCCCTCTTCCTCTGTGTGGATGTGAGCGAGAGCGCCTCTCTCAGGCTGTTGGAGGCAGTTCTACAGGAGGACACTAAACCTCCTCCTCCCCTCCTATAATAGTCATCTGTAATCCATTTATAATAAACTTAGTTAGGTATAATAAAGTAGAAAAATATCAAGAGAACATATACACAGTTAGTTTTAGTCATTTCTTTCGTTTGTAGTGACTCGTGTTGCTCTGCTTAGGGGTTTTTAGCATATACGTATGTTCTGGGGTCCGTGGGGGGCCGAACGCATGACTCAGTTGCAAAGTGAAGTGTGAGATTGCAAAATTCCTTTTCCACTGCTTTTTATTTTCATATTGTTGATGTTCTGTCCATTCCATCTGTAGAGAGAGAGAGAGAGAGAGAGAGAGACAGAGAAAGAAAGAGAGAGAGAGAGAGAGAGAGATACAGAGAGAGAGAGACAGAGAAAGAAAGAGAGAGAGAGAGAGAGAGAGAGAGAGAGAGAGAGAGAGAGTTTAGTATGCTGTCAGTACTAATAATGAATTATGAACAGTGCTAAAGGAGAACTGCTGGTTAGTAGTACTGAACTTTCTCTGATGGAGGTATTTCTGAAATCAGGTTTAATCAGAACGCTGTAATTAGGGAAACTGTGCTATAACGAGTCTCTCGTTTCTCTCTTTCTGCTACAAAATCCTGAAAATAGCCTGAAAAACATACATCACTTCTTCAGTTCCAGCCATCAAAACCCCTCACTGTATATATACACTGCAACACTAAGCACGTTACACCACCTCTGACCAGCAGAGGGCGAGTGTGGAACGCTCAGGAGTAAGATCAGCTCATTAATGAACTGGTATTGTGTAATAGCTACTGTTATTAACACAGTCCCACTAACAGCACTCACGGTGACTGGACAGAGATGAGATCAGATTTAGGAGATCAGATTTGGGATGTAATTCAGTCATTGGATTTCAAATGAGCTCTCGTATTTAGGCAGCTATATGAGGATCAGAGTCCTGTCTTTTCTAAGACTTACGGTCATAACAGATCTGATGCTTTTAATACATATGGCAAGGCCACGAATCAGATATTACTGACGATGCTCATTACTGAAATGTGCTACTGTTGACCAATTACAAGGCAGCAGCATCTGAAGGTCCAGAACCTTGTTCACCTTCTTCCTCCTTGCTCAGAGTGAGCGAACTGTATGACGACGGTTGCTATGCTGGTTAGTTTGTTGTTCTTTAATGTGATGCTATTGATTAGGATCATACTAGAAAGATCAGATCTGAGTGGTAAATCTGAATTTAGGCCCCCTGTAATATGAACGTGGGCTTACTGCTGAGACCAGATCCTAATCCAGCTCTGCTGCTCTGAGAAGGTCTGAGAAGGTACGAGCTGTGATAAGACTGTGATGTATGAGACGGTCTGAGTGTGTGTGTAACTGGCTGTGATGATGTAATGGTATGTAATAGTGTGTAATAGTGTGTAATGGTGCGCCGCTGTACCCCCTAAGGCGTGCTCCGTCATACTGAGGCACAGTGACTCCAGCGTGGGGTTAATCTCCAGATCCGTCCCCGGAACCTGGCATTCTGGAAAACAAAGACAAAGGAAGTGAGAGGAAGAGACCGAGGGTGTGGAGAGAGAGAGCTGAGAGTCGCTCTGTCTGTTACTCCTTACAGAACAACTCACTAACAGTAAACCTGACAGAGTACATCTCCAACACTCAGATTCAGAGTTCCACATGTTCTACACGGGTTACTGAGATATATCCAGATACAGTTCTGTAAACACCTACCACACAACACAGAACCAGCCGCCATTCATTACATCTACACTGTAAACTACAGACATCATGTAGTACCAGTGACTCTGAGCTCGACTGTCTAATGATAGCTGACGTTCTGTGATGTAGCAGGTTCTAGATTATCTAGAACTTTATAGACGAGTACAGAAGTTTAAAGTGTGTTCTAAAAGATACAGGTACTCGGTGCAGCTCTTTATAACAGGACTGATCTGAGATCTGTTTAGTGTTTGTTAAGATCCCAGCTGCTGCGTTCTGGACCAGCTGGACTGTTTACTTACTCCATTAAGAGATCATTACAGTGATCCACTCTGACCATCACAGTGATCCACTCTGACCATTACAGCGATCCACTCTGACCATCACAGCGATCCACTCTGACCATCACAGCGATCCACTCTGACCATCACAGCGATCCACTCAGACCATTACAGCGATCCACTCAGACCATCACAGCGATCCACTCTGACCAAAGTCCAACAACTTGAGACCACAAACAGTCTCCAACTGTGACCATTACAGTCATCACAGAGACCAATAACAGACACAACTGTGACCATTACAGTCATCAACTGTGACAATAACAGTCCATCAACTGTGACCTCCAACAGTCTCCAACTGTGACCACTACAGTCTCCAACTGTGACCACTACAGTCATCAACTGTGACCATTACATTCCATCAACTGAGACCACTCATCAACAACAACAACAGTGACCACTACAGTCTCCACTGTGACCATTTTAAATGTTTTTTTTTACTTAACAGTCTCCAACTGTGACCACTACAGTCTCCAACTGTGACCACTACAGTCATCAACTGTGACCATTACAGTCATCAACTGTGACCACTACAGTCTCCAACTGTGACCACTACAGTCTCCAACTGTGACCACTACAGTCTCCAACTGTGACCATTACAGTCCAACAACTTAGACATACATTCATCAACCTGTGACCATTCTACGTCTCAACTGTAACCCCTACAGGTCAACAACAGATGACCAGTTACAGTCATCAACTGTGACACATAACAGTCTCCAACTGTGACAATACAGTCTCCAACTGTGACCAAACAGTCATCAACTGTGACCATTACAGTCCTCCAACATGACCATTACAGTCATCATCTGTGACCATTACAGTCTCCAACGTGACCATTTTACCGTCTCCAACTGTGACCATTACGTCTCCAACTGTTACCACTACAGTCCTCCAACTGTGACCATTAACATACATCACTTGAACCCATTACAGTCTCCCACTGTGACCATAACAGTCCATCAACTTGACACATTACAGTCTCCAACTGAGACCATTACATTCCTCCCAACTGTAGCCATTACAGTCTCCAACTGTAGACCATTACAGTCATCCAACTTGTGACCATTACAGTCTCCAACAGGACCAATACAAGTCTCCAACTGAGGACCATTACAGTCATCAACTGTGACCATTACAGTCTCCAACTGTGACCATTACAGTCATCAACTGTGACCATTACAGTCTCCAACTGTGACCACTACAGTCTCCAACTGTGACCATTACAGTCATCAACTGTAACCACTACAGTCATCAACTGAGACCATTACAGTCATCAACTGTGACCATTACAGTCTCCAACTGTGACCATTACAGTCTCCAACTGTGACCATTACAGTCATCAACTGTGACCATTACAGTCTCCAACTGTGACCATTACAGTCATCAACTGTGACCATTACAGTCTCCAACTGTGACCATTACAGTCTCCAACTGTGACCATTACAGTCTCCAACTGTGACCATTACAGTCATCAACTGTAACCACTACAGTCTCCAACTGTGACCACTACAGTCTCCAACTGTGACCACTACAGTCTCCAACTGTGACCACTACAGTGATGAACTCTGTAACGAACACATGAAGCAGTGTCTCTGTGTGGCTCTGAGATGGAAACGCTGAAGTGAGTATTTCCTACTGATGCTGGTCGTGTATGACTGAAGACACCAGTGAGAGCTGTACGTGGTGGGGACGAGTGTACCTGGACAGAGAGTGTCGGTGTGCAGGTACCTGGCTGCTGGAACAGAAGCATGGTCTGGGGGGACGTGTGTACTGGTAGTGAATGAGTTCTCTGTACGGAGCTGCGGCTCTGGCTGGGCATGCTGTTACTGCCTCCGGGGTTTCCGAACCACAGGACTTCTTCCAACACAAGCAGCGAGCCTAATACCAGCCTCGCTCGGGTTAACGTACTCAGGTTGGTCACCACCTGTAACAGCGCGCTCAGCTTCTAACTGACCTGTCGGCCCTGTCCTGTGAGAGTGGCGGGGCTGGTGAGCGTGTGCCGCGGTGAGGCTCCGGTGATGCCCCCAGGGGTAACGAGGCTGATGCGGCTGGGGGGCAGCGCCCCGCGTGCGGATGGGAACCTGCCTCAGACCCCTACTTCCCGACCACCACTCACAGAACCAGCTGAGGGCATCAGATTTTGATACCGTACCCCACGCTGCAGCGAGGAGGAGATGAAGATCATTTTAATACTGAACAATATTTCTGTATATGAGGAACGCTTAGACATACAGTATAAATAACTACACACGGAAGAAAGAACAGAAAAAGACAAATGAACAAAAATGATGGACGAAAAAAGAAAAAAGCAATTTCTGAATTAAAGAAAATAATAACAACGAGTCTGTACACGAGGTTAACGTAAAGAGGAAGACGGTGACGGACCCTTTCTGTCGGTACATGGGCATGTCCAGCATGGCTTTCCGAGGGAAGAGGCGGAGCAACTTCAGCATCTGCTGTTTCCATGACGCCAGCCGCTTCTTCTGTGTCTCTGTGAACGCCTGCAATGACACGAGTGATTGTCTATAATCCAGATTACAGGTTTATGATCATTTAACAGCGTATTAATAAACAGACGTCATATTATTATTAATTAATACTTCTCAGAACATCATTACTCAGAGAGAATCAGAAAACAAACCAAAATTAATTCAGTCCGACTGTTCTAGTAAAACGCTTCGTTCTAGAGAGGACTGTTCACAGCGCTGGTGAACGGAACCAGACGTCCACCTCTAAACACTCAACACGTTAGTATCTGAATGGTTCCTGATGTGTGGGAGACCTGTTTTCGCAACAGTATTTTTGAACACCAAGCCCATTCAGAACCTTACTGCCGGTTCTAGATAATAAATAACGCCTGTATTTGTGTTGTCAGCATGGGGAGCCCTGGTTCCATTCACCACCACGCGACATCTCTAGAGAATCCTCCACAATCAACTCCCTCACACCAAATGTTAAACTCACTGGATTTAGAAACTAAAAGAAGAATTTCTCTTTTGATCTCCATCACAAACCCTGAACACTCACCTCGTGCGTCAGACACTTCTCTATGAGCTGCAGGTAGCAGCTGATGTTCTCCTCATCCGGCCTGGACACCAGCAGCTGAGTACACACTGCAACACACAGCAACCTTCAGGTACCGCACTGGAAGAACACTTCATCACAAGATCTAAACAAGAACGACGTCAGTGTCTGATCTAAAACAGATCAATAAATATACGTTTGATCATTTATATCAGTACCTTTACACCCGTATGATCTGAGCAGTGTTTTTCTGTATTTCTAACAAAAACCTATATTTACTGACGTCTAATATTCTAAGCGTATGTTTACGGAGCAGAACTAAGATCAGACTGATGTAATTAGACATGATGTTTAGATATACTGTGATCACCCTATAATGTTCAATATTACTGAAAGGCTCATTAAGGCTGGGTCTACTCGTACCCGGACAGTCTTAAAAACAGTTTGTTGTGTGTTAAAGAGAGAGGGAAACTACGCTGCAGTGGGAAAGACCCCCTGATCTGTAAAGACCTCTGCAAGCACAGTAGTCAAAACAACCTGAAAGTTGTTCGTATGGAAGTGGTCGCGTCTTGCACTGCCCCCACTAGGGGTGTAAGAAAATATCTAAAATATTGAATATCGAGATATTATGTTATTAATACTGTATCAATTCTCAAAAACACAGTATCGATACACAGATTCCTGGAAGACAGTGAAACCTTGTGTCTTGTGTTTAAAGCTCTGACCACTAGATGGTCAATAGTTTGTATCTATTATTCAGCTCCACCCAACATTAACCAAGCAGCACAAGGGCGCCAGTGCTATAGTAAACAATTGATAAACCATGAACATACAGGGACGAGTGTTACTAGGTAGAATTAGAAAAATCTCAGTTTATCAAATTACTTGCTAGAATGTGTGATAAATTGAATCGTCCCGCCTTCTCCCCATACGAATTGAATCGGTTTTCTAGTGTTCTTGCCCATACACAGCCCTAGCCCCCACTGCCTGCAGCGGTACTGCTCCGGCCCGCCCCTGCCAGTAAGCATTACGAAAACGTTCAAATAACGTACGAAATGAACGCAGAGTACAGACAGAAAGCTCTGCATGCTTCCGTATTTAATGTTGAGTATAAAGGAGCTTAACTCAGCTTTTGCATCCTCATGTTCCGTCCCGTTCCCAGCCTTCCCACCAGCCACTCATCAAAAGGTCAACTCTAGCAACCCCCTCAGAACTGTGTTGGGACCCCCAGATTAAGAACTCCTGAACTAGTTTAAGTGAAGGGTTGATAGAGAAGCCTCTGTGTGTAGATATTACTTTCAAACTGATATAGGGAAGGTATGTAATGCTCCCAGTATCTGCTCCCTACCTTTCCCCATCACTCGAGTGAACTGTCCCGGAATATCTCCTTCTGAAATCGGTGCGGTCGAAGACTCCCCGTCACACGGAGGAGGATTATGGGTTTGGAAACCCTCCACAGACGCGTCCTTCTCGTCCACAGGATTGCCCGCTTTATCAGTGGGCGTGGCTCCAGGTTCCACCTCCCTCTGGGCGGCGGAGGGTGGTGTGTAAGCTTTGATTGGCGTGATGATGATCTGCTGCAGCTCCTGCAGAGCGTTCCGGACGTTCCCACCTTCCAGAATATCCTGTGAGAGACGAAGGTCCGTTAATGAGTGTACAGATAAAAGATGGGGAGTGATCGTCACTGTGCGCGTCACGTGAGTGCTGTTTCACCTTCTCCAGAGACTTGAGGACGCTCTGCCGCTCCCTCAGCTTCTGGATGCTCAGCGCTATCTTGTGGCGAGCTCCTTTGGTCACGTTCTACAAAGTAGTAACCACAGACGCAGAGCGTGAAGACAGAAACCAAAAACAGGACGACCAGAAACCAGCAGCAAGCTCACCACAGACACAGACCTGTGAGACACTACTGCCTCGGACATACGCAGCCCGTTCACGTAAACACTGTTACATATCAATAACCAATTTTAATAATCAATCACTGAAATAACGTCCTGAGAAACATCAGATGATGATTTATAACAGAATCTGATCAGCCTTCCACATAACGCTGCTCATTCAACGCTGCTGATGTGTGGAGTGGATGTAGGGGTGGAGTGAGTGTAGGGGTGGAGTGGATGTAGGGGTGGAGTGAGTGTAGGGGTGGAGTGGATGTAGGGGTGGAGTGAGTGTAGGGGTGGAGTGGGTGTAGGGGTGGAGTGAGTGGAGTGGGTGTAGGGTGGATAGAGTGAGTTTTTTTAGGGTGGAGTGAGTGGAGTGGGTGTAGGTGTGGAGTGAGTGTAGGGGTGTAGGGGTGGAGTGAGTGTAGGGGTGGAGTGAGTGGTGTGGGTGTAGGGGTATAGGGGTGGAGTGGTGTATGTGGGAGTGATGTAGGTATAGGGTGGAATGATGGTGTTGGTGGAGGGTAATAGGGGTGATAGTGGTGTTATTTTTGGGGGGGTGTAGGGGTAATAGGGGTGGAGTGGGTGTAGGTGAATTGGAGTGTAGGTGTGTAGGGGTGGTGAGCGAGTGGAGTGATTGTAGGGGTGGAGTGGGTGTAGGGGTGGAGTGGGTGTAGGGGTGGAGTGAGTGGAGTGAGTGTAGGGGTGGAGTGAGTGGTGTGGGTGTAGGGGTGGAGTGAGTGGAGTGAGTGTAGGGGTGGAGTGGGTGTAGGGGTGGAGTGAGTGTAGGGGTGGAGTGAGTGTAGGGGTGGGAATGATGGAGTGAGTGTAGTGTGGAGTAGTGTGTGGGTGTAAGGGTCGAGTAAGAGGAGTGGGTTAGGGGTGGATGAGTGGAGTGAGTGTAGGGGTGGAGTGAGATGGTGTGGGTGAGGGTGGAGTAAGTGTAGGGGTGGAGTGGGTGGTAGTGGGTGGGAGTGGGGTAGGGTGGGAGAGATTGGAAGAGTGTAGGTGGAGTGAGTGTGTGGGGGTAGGGGTGGAGTGGGTGTAGGGATGGAGTGAGTGTAGGGGTGGAGTGGGTGTAGGGGTGGAGTGGGTGTAGGGGTGGAGTGAGTGGAGTGGGTGTAGGGGTGGAGTGAGTGGAGTGGGTGTAGGGGTGGATGAGTGATTGAGTGTAAGGGGTGGAGTGAGTGTAGGGTGTAGGTGGATGGGTGTAGGTGAGGAGTGGTGTAGGGTGGAATGAGTTGTGTGGGTGTAGGGTAAAGGGTGGAGTGAGTGTAGGTGTAGGGGTGGAGTGAGTGTAGGGAGTAGGGTGTAATGAGTGTGTGGTGTAGGGGTATAGGGAGGGAGTGGGGTGTAGGTGTGGAGTGGTTAGGGTGGAGTGAGTGTAGGGGTGTAGGGGTGGAATGAGTGGTGTGGGTGTAGGGGTATAGGTGAGTGGGTGTAGGTGTGGAGTGGGTTTGTAAGTGAGAATGAGTGTAGGGTATAGGGGGTGGAATGATTGGTGTGGGTGTAGGGTAATAAGGGGTGAGTGGTGTAGGTGTGGAGTGGGTGTAGGTGTGACGTGGGGTTAGGGTATAGGGTGGAATGATTGGTGTGGTGAAGGGGTAAGGGGTGGAGTGGGTGTAGGTGTGGAGTGGGGTGTAGGGGTTAAGGTGAATGAGTGGTGTGGGTGTAGGTATAGGTGAGTGGGTTAGGGTGGAGTGGTGTAGGGGTGGTGTGAGTGTAGGGGTATAGGGTGATTAAGTGGTGTGGGAGTAGGGTATAGGTGAGTGGGTTAGGGTGAGTGGTGTATGTTGAGTGGGTGTAAGGGGTATAAGGGTGGAGTGGAGTAGGGATGGATGGTGTAGTGTGATGAGTGTAGGGGGTTATAGGGTGAATAGTGGTGTGGTGTAGGGGTATAGGGGTGGAGTGTATAGGTGGAGGGGTATAGGGGTGGAGTGGTGGTAGGGGTGTGGAGTGGGTAGGGTGGAGTTGGGTGTTGGGTGAAGTGGGTGTAGGGTGGAGTGAGTGTAGGGTGGAGGTGGGTGAGGTGGAGTGGTGTAGGGTGGAGTGAGTGGAGTGGGTGTAGGGGTGGAGTGAGTGGAGTGGGTGTAGGGGTGGAGTGAGTAGGGTGAGGGGTGGAGTGAGTGTAGGGGTGATGAGTGGTGGGGTGTAGGGGTATAGGGGTGGAGTGGGTGTAGGTGTGGAGTGAGTGTAGGGGTATAGGGGTGGAATGAGTGGTGTGGGTGTAGGGGTATAGGGGTGGAATGAGTGGTGTGGGTGTAGGGTATAAGGGTGGAGTGGGTGTAGGGTGAAGTGAGTGTATGGGTGTAGGGTGGAGTGAGTGGAGTGAGGAGTAGGGGTGGAGTGGGTGTAGGGTTGTAGTTGATGTAGGGGTGTAGGGTGGAGTGAGTGGAGTGAGTGTAGGGTGGAGTGAGTGTAGGGGTGTAGGGTGACTGTGAGATGGCGAGTGTAGGGGAGTAGTAGAGTGGAGTGGCGTGTAGGGGTGGAGTTGAGTGTAGGGGTAGAAGAGATATGAAAGGGGAGTAGAGGGGTGGAGTGAGTGTCGGATGGAGTGAGTGTAGGGTGGAGTGAGTGGAGAGAGTGTAGGGGATGGAGAGAGAGTGAGAGGGTGTAGGTGAGGAGATGAGAGGAGGTGGGTGTAGGGTGGAGATAAGAGTGAGTGTGTGTATAGGGTTGGAGTGGGTGAAGGCTTGGAGTGCGAGGAGTGAGTGTAGGTGTGGAGTGAGTGGAGTGGGTGTAGGGGATGAGTAAATGGAGTGGGTGTAGGGTGGAGTGGGGGTGTAGGGGTGTAGTGAGGTGGAGTGATTTTAAGGGTGATGAGTGGTGGGTTGTAGGGGTGGAGTAATGTGATGGGTGTAGGGTGGAGTGAGGTAGGGGTGGATGAGTGTAGGGTGGAGTGGTGTAGGGGTCTGGAGTGGGTGGTAGTGGAGTGGTGGTGTGGTGTAGGGGAGTAAGTGAGTGGGTGTATTGTGGAGTGGGTGTAGGGGGGAGTGGGAGAGTGAGTGTAGGGGTGGAGTGAGTGTAGGGGTGTAGGGGTGGAGTGGGTGTAGGTGTGGAGTGGGTGTAGGGGTGGAATGAGTGGTGTGGGTGTAGGGGTATAGGGGTGGAGTGAGTGTAGGGGTGTAGGGGTGGAGTGAGTGTAGGGGTGGAATGAGTGGTGTGGGTGTAGGGGTATAGGGGTGGAGTGGGTGTAGGTGTGGAGTGGGTGTAGGGGTGGAGTGAGTGTAGGGGTATAGGGGTGGAGTGGGTGTAGGTGTGGAGTGGGTGTAGGGGTGGAGTGAGTGTAGGGGTGTAGGGGTGGAATGAGTGGTGTGGGTGTAGGGGTATAGGGGTGGAGTGGGTGTAGGTGTGAGTGGGTGTAGGTGTGGAGTGTGTAGGGGTATAGGGGTGGAATGAGATGTGTGGTGTAGGGGTTATAGGGGTGGCGTGGTGTAGGGGTGGAGTGGGTTAGTGTGGAAGTGAGTGTAGGGTAAGGGTGATTGAGTGGTGTGGTTGTAGGTGAATAGTGTGAGTGGGTTAGGGTGGATGGGTGTAGGTGAGGAGTGGTGTAGGGGAGTAGGGTATAGCGGGAGGAGTGGGTGTAATGGAAGGAGTGGGTGTAGGTGTGGAAGTGATTGTAGGAATAGGGTGAATGATGTGTGGGGTGTAGGGGTATAGGGTTGGAAGTGGATGTAGGTGTGTAGGGTAATAGGGGGATGAGTGGGAGTAGTGTGTTAGGGTTATAGGTGTAGGGTAATATGGGGAGGAGTGGGTGTAGGGTGGATGGGTGTATGGGTGGAGTGGGTGTAGTGAGGGAGTGAGTGTAGGGAAAAGGTGTTGAATGAGTGGTGTGGTTGTAGGGGTATAGGGTGGAGTGGGTGTGGTGTTGATTGATAGTAGGTTATAGGTGGGAATGAGTGTTGTGGGAGTAGTTTATAGTTTGAGAGGAGTATGAGATGAGTGGGTGAAGGTGAAGAGTGGGTGTAGGGGTATAGGGGTTGGAGTGGAGTGTAGGTTTGTGGAGTGGGTGTAGGTGTGTAGGGGTATAGGGGTGGAGTGGGTGTATGTGGAAGTGGTGTAGGTGTGGAGTTAGTGTAGGGGTAATATGGGTGTAATGAGTGGTGAAGGTGTGGAGTGGTGTAGGTTGTAGGGGGTATAGGGTGGAGTGGGTGTAGGTGTGGAGTGAGTGTTAGGGTAAAGGGTTTGGAGTGGTGTAGGTGTGGATGGGAGTAGGTGTTGGAGTGAGTGAGGGGGTATAGGGGTGGAATGATGGTGAGGGTGTAGGTGTGGAGTGAGTGTAGGGGTATAGGGGTGGAGTGGGTGTAGGTGTGGAGTGGGTGTAGGTGTGGAGTGGGTGTAGGTGTGGAGTGGGTGTAGGTGTGGAGTTTGAGTAGTTTAAAAGGTGAGGAGTGGGTGAAGAGTGGAGTGGAGACGAGATGAGATGGGTGAAGTGTGGATTTTGGTAGGGATAAAGGGTGGAGTGGTGAAGGTGTGGAGTGGTGTAAGGGTGTGTTGGTGTATGGAGGAGCTGACCAGTGACTCGATGCTGCTCAAGTTAAGACATCATTCTCCTACGTAGCACATCGGGATAAGAGTGAGCGAACTTGTGGTAGACAGGAGTACTCTTCAACCACGTCGGCACGTCTACCACACGCAGACACAGAACCATCACTTTAAGAGTAACTCAACATCCTGTTTAAACATCACTCATCACATCAGAAAAGAATATCTATTAAACCATCAATAAAACACACGGCGTCTTCTCAATCATCCATACTCTGTTCTTTAATGATCAGGACCCCCCAGGACCACCACAGAGCAGATACTATTAGGGAGCTGGTTCATGTGTCCACTGATGAAGAACTAGAGGAACACAAACTGTGCAGCAGCAGATGAGCTACTGTGCATCTGACTTACATTCAACAAGGTGGACACAAGTAGAATGAGTTGACTAATAGAGTGGACAGTGAGTGTACACATGTTTAAAAACACTCCAGCAGCAGCACTGCTGTGTCAGATCCACTCACACCAGCACAACACACACTAACACACCCCCGACACAGTATCACTGCAAGCGCTGGAAATAGCCCACCTCCCTAAAAGTAACAGAGCTCTGAGGTGGTCCTGTGGGGGGTCCTGATCATTAAAGAACAGAGTAATAAAGTAAACAGAGACTCAGATGAACCTACAGTCTGTTAGAGGAGGTCCCTGTATTGGTCAAGGAGCTGATACAGTGGACAGTGAGTTTAGGTCTGTATGGTCAGTGGAGCTGAACAGTGGACAGAGAGTGGAGGTCCAGTATGGATCAGTGAGCTGATACAGAGGACAGTGAGAGAGGTCCTAGTATGGGTCAGTGGAGCCAGAAACAGTGTTCAGTGAGTGGAGTCCTGTATGGTTTAGTGGAGCTGAAACAGTGGTCAGTGAGTGTAGGTCCTGAAGGGTCAGTGTGAGCAATACAGTGGACTATAGAGTGAGGTCCTGTATGGTCAGTGGAGCTGAACATTTGACATATGAGTGAAAGTGTCCTGTATGGACAGTGGACAGATCCAGTGGACAGTGAGTGTCTGGTACCTGAATGGTCAGTTGCGCTGATACAGTGGACATGATGGAGTCCATAATGTCAGTGGTGCTGAATACAGTTGGTCATGAGTGGAGGATTCCTTATGGTCATTGTTAGCTGAAACAGAGTGACAGTGAGTGTAGGTCCTGAAGGTCAGTGGAGCTGATACAGTGGACAGTGATATGAGGTAGCCCTGAAAGGTCCAGTATGGACGCGAAACAGTGGAACAGTGAGTGGAGTACAGGAGGTAGAAAATATATTATAATAAAACTATATATATGTGTGTGTGTGTGTGTGTGTGTGTGTGTGTGTGTGTAGAGAGAGAGAGACACACACACTCAGTTTCAGTGGTATTTAATTTAAAGGTCAAAGTGCCACAGGATGCTCTCTGACCTTTCATGCCGCTGCCATCCTCCTGGAAGGTGTTGCGTGTGATGCCACTGCTCTCAGACTGTCACTCCCTGACGATGCCAACTGCCCTTTGTGACAGAGTTGCATGATCTTGCCCCACACCGCCCTGGCCGACCCACCCACAATCAACCAGTGCCTCATCCAGACAGACTAGCCTCATGCCCGGCTGAGTGGCAGGAATGAGGGACATGGAGCGCTTCAGAGGACTCGGCTGCACCTGACAAGGTAGACCTGAGGACAAGATCAAACAAAGTTAATGACGACACTCGCAGCTTCTTTAACTACTTCGCTAACATCTCACATTCTATACCCAGCTGATAAAGAATCAATACAGGAAGTGATCAGAATCAGACCGATATGGGGAAACGACACATACATGAGTCAGATTTTAATAATCAATATGAAACACACAGTAGTCTACGTTGTACAGACGCCCGCGTGTATTTCTCCACACCACTGACCCGAGCTGTTGCTGATGTTGATTGGCGAGGCCACCCCGCCCGAGCCTGGGAAGGTCATGTGCCCATTCTGTCCAGCAGGGGAGCTGCAACTGGAGGGGGGTTTGTCGTGCCAGCCGTGCGCCTCCAGAGACTCGCTGGGACCGGTCCACTCGTCCGAGCCCTGCCGGGCGTGGTGGTACGGCCCGGGCGGGGGCGGCGGGCGGGCCGACAGGTGCTCCTCCAGGTGGTTGAGCCAGAGGGCGAGGTTGGTGCGGTCGTCCAGCGTGGTGGCCGGGTGGATGAGGGCGTACGAGAGAAGCTGGCGGCTTTCCTCCACGAACAGGCTGCTCTCGATGGTGTGGCTCAGCACCTTCTGCAGCAGGTTCATGTACTCACACTTGGCCTCGCTGTTCCGCGGCTGCAGCAGCGGCAGGTGAGACAGCAGCAGAGAAACCGCCTTCTCCTTCGGCTCCTCAGCCACACTCGACCTGACGATGCTGGAGGAAAGACGTGGGAGATAGAGAGAAGAGAGATTTCAGAACAGATAAAAACAAAACTACTACACAGCTGCTTCTGTAAACACACTGGTACAGGAGAACAATCTCACACACGTCTGCGTAATAAAGCAAAATAAACAAACTACTGTAACTGAAAATTAAACCACAGAGTACGAGAATTTACAGCCCCATCATTTCACCCAGTCTTCTCTGTACCCCACTGGTCTGCCACAAGACTTTATTTTATAATAGGACTAGTGTTCTGTCCTTCCAGCACTGCAGCAGCATTTAGTTTTTTGGGGGGGGTATTGAATGGAGAAGCCTATTGTCAGTGCATTACATATTACATATCTACAGATTATTTTGTAGCAAAATAATCTGAAATAAGCCAATAAAACAATAAAATCAATGCAATAATCTGAAATAAGCCAATGAAACAATAAAATCAATGCAATAATCTGAAATAAGCCAATGAAACCAATAAAATCAATGAAAACTACACAAACAGAATGTAAATTGTTTAATTTAATTGTTAAATGAAATGCTGCTAGTATTCTGTGCTGCAGAGAGAGTTCCTGCAGACAGGCCTGAACCCCATCACAGTCCGAATCCTGCTGAGGGTAAACAAACATAGCTGCTCTTTAATAAAGTATATTTTATTAAACAGCGCGGCTGACTGGACTGTTCATTCACTTCCTCACCCTAATCAGCTGATCAATCACGACACACAGCACACGTCAATCAGACTGATCAAAACATTTTTCAATTATTATTCTTTTATCATCAGTATTTTAAAGGCTGATCTTTATACTAAAATATGATATTTATCATCATTTACTGGGACAAACCAAGCAATTCTCTGTAGAACATTCAGCAGCCTGGTCAGGCTCTTTTAATCCAATCACTGAACAGGAACTCTGACCAAACACACCAGAAACCCACCTTTTCAGAGAAGAGGGTGAACAAATAGGCTACGTTCACATTACCAGACTGATTACCTGGTTTAAGGACTGTGTGTTCATCTTTTATATGTGGTTCTAGATCAGACACGTATACAACACATTCTTTCTACACGTGTGTGCACTTAGTGCCATCATCATCAGCCAGTAAGTCTGATCATGTACAGTGGACAGCTGAGTGTCCTCCTGAGTAAATGATCTGCTGACAGTTTCACTCACTGTCCACTGTATCAGCTCCACTGACCATACAGGACCTCCACTCACTGACCACAGTAAACAGCTCCTCTAGACCAATACAGTACCTCCACACACTAGATCCCCCTTTATCAGCTCCCACTGACCAAACAGTACCCTCAACTCACTGACCACAGTATCAGCACCACTGACCATACAGTTCTCCACTCACTGACCACTGTATCAGCTCCACAGACCAACAGGACCTCCGACCTCACTGTCCACAGATCATCTCCACTGACCATACATGCCCTACACACTCACTGTCCACTCTATCAGCTCCACTGACCAAAACAGGATCCTCCACACTACTGTCCCACTGTAACAGCTCCACTGACCATACATGACCTCCACTCACAGTCCACTGTAATCAGCTCACTGACCATACAGTACACCACACACTGTCCACTGTCACAGCTCCACTGACCATAGCAGCAACGCATCCACTCACTGTCCACTGTTATCAGCTCCACTGACCATAACATGACCTCTCCCATCCCTGTCCACTTGTATCAGCTCCACTGACCATACATACCTCCACTCACTGTCCACTGTAACAACTCCACTGACCATACAGGCCCACCACTCACTGACCACATTATCCGCTCCCTGACCATTAAAGGACCACCACTCACTGTCCACGTATCAACTCCACTGACCATACATGACCATCCCTCACTGTCCACTGTATTCACTCCACTGACCAAATAGGACAGGACCTCCACTCACATGTCCACTGTATCAGCTCCACTGACCAAACATGACCCTCCACTCACTTCCACTGTATCAACTCCACAGACCATACCGACCTCCACTCACTGTCCACTGTATCAAGCGTTATCCCCCCAAACTGACCCTATACCAGGACAATCCACGCACTGACACAGTATCAACTCACCCACTGACCATGACAGGACCACCACACACTGACCACTGTATCAGACACCACTGACCAAACAGGACCCTCGCACTCAATGTCCACTCTATAACAACTCCTACTACTTGCTTCCACGTGTTAGATGTAAAGTCAGAACAGTATCTCATCTGCTGCTGCACAGTTTGTGTTCCTCTAGTCCTTCATCAGTGGACACAGGACGCCGCCCAACAGGGCAACACGCAGTCCGGATAGTTTTGGTTGGTGGATGATTCTCAGTCCAGCAGTGACACTGAGGTGTTTAAACACTCCAGCAGCAGCACTGCTGTGTCTGATCCAGTCACAGCTTTTACTCGGTCGTTCTAATTAACTCCAGTAACTGTACACACACACACATACCTGCATTGTTGGCTTCGGCCTCCAGCAGGTGTATCTCGGTGCAGTCCGCCAGCCAGTGCTCCAGACAGATGTGCAGGAACCGTGCCTGCGTCCGCGACACCCTCTTCAGCAGCGACAACAGCGCCACCGTCTGTTCACACTCGTTCCAGCCTTTAAACCAGTCCGTCAGAATCCCCACCTGGTCCCGGAACATCATGGCTAGCCCTCAACGCTAACGGACAGCTCTCAGGGGGCGGGGTTAAAGGGCCTTTAGTGTAGATGGGGGTTGGGACAGAGTCTTTGCTCAGGCAGGAGTTAAACAGGGAGCCCCCTATGGGTCAGGGGGCCTTACTGCAACAGTCTTACAGTCCTCTCAGAGCTGCATAAGAAGGGCTTCACATGGTTCTGGCCCAATGCAACGGGCCACCAGCGCAGGGAGGAGCAGCGAGGTCAACGTCAACGCGTCAAAGGTAAGGGAAAGACGTACCATCAGTTAGGTTGTTGATGGTTCTCAATCTAAAACTTGGGGCCAACACAGCATCGAATACACATCCAGAGGAAGGAGTGGCCAGGAGCTGAATAGAAGAACACAATAACATTACTAACTCTGTTCACTCACAACACACAGCCTATAAGAGTAAACTGGTCACTACAGACACACCTACTAAACCTGGTTATAGTTTTAGGACTGTTGTGATGTCACAAAAACCAACAAATATATATATCAACCAAGTCAGCCTGTAGAACTTCAGAACTCATTCACGCTGAAGGTGTAAGTAGTGGTTTAGCCTGGAATGCTGAATTACAGACTGGATTCTGCAGGTTAAAGGTCAGAACCAAACTTATGAAATCACCAGAAAAACATCATCCTCATCATCATCATCATCATCCTTCTTCTTCTTCTCATCCGGGTCAGATTACGGTAACACCTACTGATAATCAGCTCCACTGTGCAAATGAAACTGAGCACCTTACTGCAGACTACAGCAACTCCTAATTACAGATTAGCCTCGTCCCCCCACCAGACACGCTCCGTCAGCACCTACCCCCACAACCAGTCACCCCCACAGCTTCACAGAACCAGATCTCTAACAACAACAAACAGCAGGAGATAAAGATTTACCTAAACCTCCCCATTTTCACCCAGACCACCTCCAAAACATTTTTCCTTAATCTGAGAGACTCCACGCATAAAAAAAATAAAGCCTAAATAAATAGACAACATCCAAACTCTCTTCACCGTGCCATAATCAACTAGGTATTATTACAGTTACAGTGACAAATAAGACTAATATATGTATGTAAGCTCTGTTCTGATTGGCTGTGCCATCACTAGGAAAGCAGTCAGTGCTGAAACACTCTTTATAACAACATTAATGGGCGGGGTATTACGTACGTACACACAGCGCAGGAAACACATCAGTTTCAGCAGATTATTATTTTAAAGATTTCATAGAGAATTCAAACAGACAGTTAGCATCACTACCATCAAACCAAGCCGCTCACAATTAAGTCACAATTACCTGATCACCAAACCTGATCACCAATGCTAATAGAGTGTAAACAGGGTGCAGTATTTACACGCGTGTTCTCAGTTACATGTTTACACTGTTTGCACTGAAATCTGATACATATCTGATAATGTAGACAGAGCGACCGTATGTCTAAACCAGCTGCTAAACCATTCCTGTACCAAACCCTAACCCCAAACCTAACCTAACCTAACCATTGCCTAAACCTTAAATGCCAAACCCTTTATCCTGAACCCTAACCCAACCCTAACCCGAAATCCTACAACCAAACCCTTATCCAAACCCTAACCCTTAAACCAAAGACCCTAACCCCAACCCCAACCCCCACCCTAACACCTAAACCTAACCCTAACCCCAACCCACCCTAACCCTTAACACCTAACCCATATGTAACACCCAAGCCCCAACCCCAACCCCACCCTAAACCCCAACCCAACCCTAACCCCTTATCCTAACCCCAACCCAAACCCTTAAACCTAACCTAACCCTAACCCTTACTAACCCAAACCCTTAACCAAACCCAAACCCAAGCTTAACCCATAATCCTAACCCATAACCAAACCCTAACTCCCAAACCCAACACCTAACCCCAAACCCACCGCTAACCCTTACCAAACCCTACCCCATATCCTAACCCTTATCCTAACCCTTATCCTAACCCTTATCCTAACCCTAACCCTTATCCTAACCGTAACCCTTATCCTAACCCTAACCCTTATCCTAACCCTAACCCTTATCCTAACCCTAACCCTTATCCTAACCCTTATCCTAACCCTAATCCTTATCCTAACCCTAATCCTTATCCTAACCCTAATCCTAACCCTAACCCTTATCCTAACCCTAACCCTTATCCTAACCCTAACCCTTATCCTAACCCTAACCCTTATCCTAACCCTAACCCTTATCCTAACCCTTATCCTAACCCTTAGCCCTAAACCTTAAAGCCTTATCCTAACCCTAACCCTTATCCTAACCCTAACCCCAACCCCAACCCTAACCCTTATCCTAACCCTAACCCTTATCCTAGCCCTAACCCTTATCCTAACCCTAACCCTTATCCTAACCCTAACCCCAACCCCAACCCTTATCCTAACCCTAACCCTTATCCTAGCCCTAACCCTTATCCTAGCCCTAACCCTTATCCTAACCCTAACCCCAACCCCAACCCTAACCCTTATCCTAACCCTAACCCCAACCCTAACCCTTATCCTAACCCTAACCCTTATCCTAACCCTTATCCTAACCCTAACCCCTACCCCAACCCTAACCCTTATCCTAACCCTAACCCTTATCCTAACCCTAACCCTTATCCTAACCCTAACCCCAACCCCAACCCTTATCCTAACCCTTATCCTAACCCTTATGCTAACCCTTATGCTAACCCTTATGCCAAAAACCCATATGCTACCCATTCTACCTAACCCTTATCCTAACCCTTATCCTAACCCTAACCCTAACCCTAACCCTTATCCTAACCCTTATCCTAACCCTAACCCTTATCCTAACCCTTATCCTAACCCTAACCCTAACCCTTATCCTAACCCTAACCCTTATCCTAACCCTTATCCTAACCCTAACCCAGAAAACCTTATCCCAAAACCCTATATCCTAACCCTAACCCTTATCCTAACCCTTATCCTAACCCTAACCCTTATCCTAACCCTAACCCTTATCCTAACCCTTATCCTAACCCTAACCTTTCCTCACCCTTATTCCAAACTCAATATCCTAACCCTAACCCTTATCCTAACCCTTATCCTAACCCTAACCCTTATCCTAACCCTTATCCTAACCCTTATCCTAACCCTTATCCTAAAAAGCACTCAGTTTTCACATCAACTGAACCAAAAAACAACACAAAGTAAACCAACAAACAGTCGTACAGACCAGAAACAACGCTGACAGCTTTAGCTTTGGCTCACCAAGCTTCTCTGACTCTGAAACGTGTGTGGGTGGAGCCAAAGACACGGCAGCTCTGTGATTGGTTCGGAAATGCTTACGGAAGCTGTACCCAGGATTAGGACCGCCCAGTTTACAGGGAAAGGAGAGAAATATGATGAAACGTATCAGCCACTCATTGGTCAGTGGAACATTTTTCTATTATATACTGAGGACTAGTTTACTGTTTACCTGCTTTAAGCTTGTACATCCATAACTGCACACACACAGCATTACACGTTTATACGAGAATTAAATCACAGGACCAGAAAAATGTCTTCACTGTAACAGACAAACACTGACCAGATTCACTGACAATGTGAGTGAAATTCTGCTCCGTGATCACTTGAACATCAAACCAACAGTCATTTCTCTCTGAGTTAAACTGATATTACAGGAGAGCATAATCACCAGATCTCTTACGCAGACACAAACATTTTCATACGTTCTCAGGTTTTAAATACCTGCGTTCAGGGTTCGACTCGTGGTTACAGTCTAAAACACAGCTTTACAAATACGGCAAGAAGAAACACAAGCGTTCTAGCACCAACAGAACACTGCAGAAAACCACCCGTATACACAGAAACCCCCGTACCAACGAACCTAAAACCATCCAACATAAACATTTCTTCTCTTTACCAACTGAACTACCTACAGAGAGACAACTGCATGTATTACCGGGGCTGTTTCACCGCACTGGACCATTAACAGGCCTGCAATACGTGTTAATCTACACATGCACTGTGCTAACAGCCAAGTTTGTGTATTTAACCAAAATCTGCTGCTTCCAATCTGATACCAACAGTAAACCCAATATTTTTAGTGGAGCCCCAACGAAACACTCGCCCAACTTCTCGCCATTATCGAGATGAGCCTACTGACCCCGAACGGTCTCGTTTAAAACTAGAGATGTAGCGAACAGAGTTACCAGCGTACTGGTCCAACAGTAGATACCACCGAAGGTCGTGGCTATATTCACGTAGGGTTACATGTAGTCGAATTATCGCAATGCAGGTCCATGACCATGGACTAAACATGTTTATTACATATTAATGATCATATGAAACACATCAAATTTTGAACAATTAGATGTGTCTGAATCAACCTCGTGTAACACACTGCCAACTGGTCAATATTTTCTATCAGCGCATGCCGAGAACGCACAAACGGTTCACTGAGAGTCGCTGCCTTTAGTCAGTCTAGTCGGAAATGGTGTTTATTTCCACCTAGTGGTTCAGACAGAACAGGCAGGGAGCTTGCAGGAGGTGGTTTCACTAGGCTCCTCTTGGCTCCACTATCTTCTTCGTCACCATGATGAGAACCCTACGCTGGAAAATACAGAAATTAGGCTCATTTGTTTTAAACGAAAAAAAACAGCGTAGCATCATATTATAGAATTAAAAATGGGCCAATACCGATACATAGCAGATCGATCCCTCCATCTCTAGTTAAAACCCAGATGAACCCTGTATTATACAACAATAACAAAGTACAAAGCGTTCACCTGCTTCTCTCCACCTTAAACAGCACTCATTGATAAAACTCTCCTCCGAAAACACACATATTTATATTTTATTTTAAGTAATCCAGATCCACCAAGAGAACACTCAGCATCGGCATCACGGCACCATCGACAGCTACGAGGTGGACGCTTTCTGACAGCAGCACATCTACTTAGGATCCTGTTCAGGACCTTTCATGACTGACACTGCCATCCATGACGCTGGCGGAGGAAGAAACGGGTCTGAAACCCACAAATCTTGCGTGCAAAACAAATTATTTTGCAGCTCTGGACACTGTCTCACTTTCGGGGCACACTTTGGTTGTGGGGGGGAATCAACCTTCTACTAAAGTTCTACTAAGTACAAACAAACCAAGAATAAACCAGAAATCAAGAAATGCACTATACATTTTTCACATGCGGTGTTGCAATCCTGGATTTTTCTGGATGTTTCCTTTTTTTGGGAGAGGGCTGGGCACCATTCATCGCTACATCTTTTTTTTCCTGCAAATTTTTTTCCCCTCTCCCTCTCTCTCTCTCTCTCTCCCTCCCTCTCTCTCTCTCTCCACTCTTCTCTCATCTCTCCCTC
>CM038716.1:19021653-19041653 GCA_021613375.1 Megaleporinus macrocephalus
TTTGGGGATCCTTGCAAAGCCCGGAGGCGGAGTTAAAGGGCCCATATCGTGGAAAAGTGAATTTTCCCTCATTTTGTGTCTTTAAAGTTTGATGTATCTGTCAAAATGTACTGTTCACACATATGGAAGCAGTTAGTTTATTTATAAATGTTTAGCCCCGCACATTCATGCTGAAGTTAAGAGAGCTAGAATTAGAATTAACCACCGCGGTGAACCCATCCGTACAGTAAACACCCACATATACACACATCAGTGAACACATGCACTAGGGGGCAGTATGCACACTTACCCGGAGCGGTGGGCAGCCCTATCCACAGCACCCAGGGAACAGTCGGGGGTGCTCACTGGCACTTGGGGCATCAAACCAGTGACCTAACATTTAGCCCACGACTGCCCCCAATGAAAGGAGTGCTTTTAAAGTGTTTCCAGCCAATCAGAACAGAGCAGGGGCAAAATCTGTCAATCTAATCCAACACCTCTTGCAGTAGACGTATTATGAAGCTGTGCTGTTCGTTAGTGAGGCTCAAACACAAGTTCATTAGCAGCTCACTGTTCAGCTGGTGAGCGTATGACCTTCATATTCTAGACAGAGCCACAGCGTCGCTGCCTCAGGGTGGCGCTGCAGCAAATTGGTCCATCATAGTCAGGCAACTGTAACTACACCCAGAACCTTACATCATACTGAAATGTGAAAGCGTGGCTGATGGGCGGAGACTGAAGACTGGAGAGATGAGGAGGAAGATCAGTGTATCAGTGTTGATTAGGAGACGTCGTGAAGTGTAAAATTAAAAATGGCTGCATTTGTTATATGTGTATTTTGTATTTTAAATTAATATATAATTATCTGATTAGTTATCAGTGAAACAGTTAATAGTAGAGTTTATTATAATGTTATAAATACAGATTTTATCTGATTTTCTTGTTAATGTTTGGTGAAACGGTGTCACTACAGATAAAAACTAAAACTGAGTGTTTATAAAGCAGATTAAGTGAATTAGAAACGGTTGCCAGGTATTTTACATGGTTGCTAAGGTTTTGCCACATCGGTGCTTGCAATCGTGTTGCTAGGACGTTACTAAGATGTTGGTATGCGGTCACTAAACAGTTGTTGCTATGACATCCCATGTGGTTGCTAGGGTGTTGCTAGGTGATTGCTATGGTATCTAGGTCTCAATATTATCCAAATTGAGTGCTTGGGTGTTGCTAAATGGTTGCTATGATATGAGTTGCTATTGTAATAAGGTGGGTTTTGATGTTGCTATGGAGTATGGAGTCATTATAATTTTGGATTAGACACATGGAGGAGTGAGGGTCAGTATGACTGTAGATTAGACACATGGAGGGGTAAGGGTCAGTATGACTGTAGATTAGACACATAGAGGAGTGAGGGTCAGTATGACTGTAGATTAGACACATGGAGGAGTGAGGGTCAGTATGACTGTAGATTAGACACATAGAGGAGTGAGGGTCAGTATGACTGTAGATTAGACACATAGAAGAGTGAGGGTCAGTATGACTGTAGATTAGACACATGGAGGAGTGAGGGTCAGTATGACTGTAGATTAGACACATGGAGGAGTGAGGGTCAGTATGACTGTAGATTAGACACATAGAAGAGTGAGGGTCAGTATGACTGTAGATTAGACACATGGAGGAGTGAGGGTCAGAGGGTCAGATTTCTGATCAGACAGAACTGGAGTTGTAACAGTGTTGATCACTAATAAATAATAATAATTAAATAATAATAATTAAATTATTAAAAAGACAGGAAGGACGCGGCTCAGTGAAGTTTGTCTGCAGCCTGTAGGTCTTTATGATCAGATGTGAGAAAGAAAGCCAGACTGAAGTGATTGAGTCAGGTCTGCCCCCTGGTGGTCACCCTCTTTCACTACAGTGCTGAATAGCAGGGGTTTTCAAATCTAAACCAAATCTGATAGCAGTGAAACGAGAGGCAGCTCTGAGAGTGATCCTCCACCCAGACACCACCAGGACACCAGACCTGTGATCAGACACTGAGAGTGATCCTCCACCCAGACACCACCAGGACACCAGACCTGTGATCAGACACTGAGAGTGATCCTCCACCCAGACACCACCAGGACACCAGACCTGTGATCAGACACTGAGAGTGATCAACTGTACCTGTACACCTTCATATAGAACACAGACAGTGTTTCTAATAAAGTGGCCAGTGAGTGGAAATACAAGGTTGGTGTTTCTAATAAAGTGACCAATGGGAGTGATGGTTTGTGTAGTGTGTAGTAAACCTGCTGGTGTGGGAGTGATGGTTTGTGTAGTGGTGTGTCGTGTGTAATAAACCTGCTGGTGTGGGAGTGATGGTTTGTGTAGTGGTGTGTAGTGTGTAATAAACCTGCTGGTGTAGGAGTGATGGTTTGTGTAGTGGTGTGTAGTGTGTAGTAAACCTGCTGGTGTGGGAGTGATGGTTTGTGTAGTGGTGTGTAGTGTGTAGTAAACCTGCTGGTGTGGGAGTGATGGTTTGTGTAGTGGTGTGTAGTGTGTAGTAAACCTGCTGTAGTGAGAGTGATGATTTGTGTAGTGGTGTGTCGTGTGTAATAAACCTGCTGGTGTGGGAGTGATGGTTTGTGTAGTGGTGTGTAGTAAACCTGCTGGTGTGGGAGTGATGGTTTGTGTAGTGGTGTGTAGTAAACCTGCTGGTGTGGGAGTGATGGTTTGTGTAGTGGTGTGTCGTGTGTAATAAACCTGCTGGTGTGGGAGTGATGGTTTGTGTAGTGGTGTGTCGTGTGTAATAAACCTGCTGGTGTGGGAGTGATGGTTTGTGTAGTGGTGTGTAGTGTGTAGTAAACCTGCTGTAGTGGGAGTGATGGTTTGTGTAGTGGTGTTTAGTGTAGTGTGTAGTAAACCTGCTGTAGTGGGAGTGATGGTTTGTGTAGTGGTGTGTAGTGTGTAGTAAACCTGCTGTAGTGGGAGTGATGGTTTGTGTAGTGGTGTTTAGTGTAGTGTGTAGTAAACCTGCTGTAGTGGGAGTGATGGTTTGTGTAGTGGTGTTTAGTGTAGTGTGTAATAAACCTGCTGGTGTGGGAGTGATGGTTTGTGTAGTGGTGTGTAGTGTGTAGTAAACCTGCTGTAGTGGGAGTGATGGTTTGTGTAGTGGTGTTTAGTGTAGTGTGTAGTAAACCTGCTGTAGTGGGAGTGATGGTTTGTGTAGTGGTGTGTCGTGTGTAATAAACCTGCTGGTGTGGGAGTGATGGTTTGTGTAGTGGTGTGTCGTGTGTAATAAACCTGCTGGTGTGGGAGTGATGGTTTGTGTAGTGGTGTGTCGTGTGTAATAAACCTGCTGGTGTGGGAGTGATGGTTTGTGTAGTGGTGTGTAGTGTGTAGTAAACCTGCTGGTGTGGGAGTGATGATTTGTGTAGTGGTGTGTAGTGTGTAGTAAACCTGCTGGTGTGGGAGTGATGGTTTGTGTAGTGGTGTGTAGTGTGTAGTAAACCTGCTGTAGTGAGAGTGATGATTTGTGTAGTGGTGTGTCGTGTGTAATAAACCTGCTGGTGTGGGAGTGATGGTTTGTGTAGTGGTGTGTAGTAAACCTGCTGGTGTGGGAGTGATGGTTTGTGTAGTGGTGTGTAGTAAACCTGCTGGTGTGGGAGTGATGGTTTGTGTAGTGGTGTGTCGTGTGTAATAAACCTGCTGGTGTGGGAGTGATGGTTTGTGTAGTGGTGTGTCGTGTGTAATAAACCTGCTGGTGTGGGAGTGATGGTTTGTGTAGTGGTGTGTCGTGTGTAATAAACCTGCTGGTGTGGGAGTGATGGTTTGTGTAGTGGTGTGTAGTGTGTAGTAAACCTGCTGTAGTGGGAGTGATGGTTTGTGTAGTGGTGTTTAGTGTAGTGTGTAGTAAACCTGCTGTAGTGGGAGTGATGGTTTGTGTAGTGGTGTGTAGTGTGTAGTAAACCTGCTGTAGTGGGAGTGATGGTTTGTGTAGTGGTGTTTAGTGTAGTGTGTAGTAAACCTGCTGTAGTGGGAGTGATGGTTTGTGTAGTGGTGTTTAGTGTAGTGTGTAATAAACCTGCTGGTGTGGGAGTGATGGTTTGTGTAGTGGTGTGTAGTGTGTAGTAAACCTGCTGTAGTGGGAGTGATGGTTTGTGTAGTGGTGTTTAGTGTAGTGTGTAGTAAACCTGCTGTAGTGGGAGTGATGGTTTGTGTAGTGGTGTGTCGTGTGTAATAAACCTGCTGGTGTGGGAGTGATGGTTTGTGTAGTGGTGTGTCGTGTGTAATAAACCTGCTGGTGTGGGAGTGATGGTTTGTGTAGTGGTGTGTCGTGTGTAATAAACCTGCTGGTGTGGGAGTGATGGTTTGTGTAGTGGTGTGTAGTGTGTAGTAAACCTGCTGGTGTGGGAGTGATGATTTGTGTAGTGGTGTGTAGTGTGTAGTAAACCTGCTGGTGTGGGAGTGATGGTTTGTGTAGTGGTGTGTAGTGTGTAGTAAACCTGCTGTAGTGGGAGTGATGGTTTGTGTAGTGGTGTGTAGTGTGTAGTAAACCTGCTGGTGTGGGAGTGATGGTTTGTGTAGTGGTGTGTAGTGTGTAGTAAACCTGCTGTAGTGAGAGTGATGATTTGTGTAGTGGTGTGTCGTGTGTAATAAACCTGCTGGTGTGGGAGTGATGGTTTGTGTAGTGGTGTGTAGTAAACCTGCTGGTGTGGGAGTGATGGTTTGTGTAGTGGTGTGTAGTAAACCTGCTGGTGTGGGAGTGATGGTTTGTGTAGTGGTGTGTAGTAAACCTGCTGGTGTGGGAGTGATGGTTTGTGTAGTGGTGTGTCGTGTGTAATAAACCTGCTGGTGTGGGAGTGATGGTTTGTGTAGTGGTGTGTCGTGTGTAATAAACCTGCTGGTGTGGGAGTGATGGTTTGTGTAGTGGTGTGTAGTGTGTAGTAAACCTGCTGTAGTGGGAGTGATGGTTTGTGTAGTGGTGTTTAGTGTAGTGTGTAGTAAACCTGCTGTAGTGGGAGTGATGGTTTGTGTAGTGGTGTGTCGTGTGTAATAAACCTGCTGGTGTGGGAGTGATGGTTTGTGTAGTGGTGTGTCGTGTGTAATAAACCTGCTGGTGTGGGAGTGATGGTTTGTGTAGTGGTGTGTAGTGTGTAGTAAACCTGCTGGTGTGGGAGTGATGATTTGTGTAGTGGTGTGTAGTGTGTAGTAAACCTGCTGGTGTGGGAGTGATGGTTTGTGTAGTGGTGTGTAGTGTGTAGTAAACCTGCTGTAGTGAGAGTGATGATTTGTGTAGTGGTGTGTCGTGTGTAATAAACCTGCTGGTGTGGGAGTGATGGTTTGTGTAGTGGTGTGTAGTAAACCTGCTGGTGTGGGAGTGATGGTTTGTGTAGTGGTGTGTAGTAAACCTGCTGGTGTGGGAGTGATGGTTTGTGTAGTGGTGTGTAGTAAACCTGCTGGTGTGGGAGTGATGGTTTGTGTAGTGGTGTGTCGTGTGTAATAAACCTGCTGGTGTGGGAGTGATGGTTTGTGTAGTGGTGTGTCGTGTGTAATAAACCTGCTGGTGTGGGAGTGATGGTTTGTGTGGTGTGTGTAGTGTGTAGTAAACCTGCTGTAGTGGGAGTGATGGTTTGTGTAGTGGTGTGTAGTGTGTAGTAAACCTGCTGTAGTGGGAGTGATGGTTTGTGTAGTGGTGTTTAGTGTAGTGTGTAGTAAACCTGCTGTAGTGGGAGTGATGGTTTGTGTAGTGGTGTGCCGTGTGTAATAAACCTGCTGGTGTGGGAGTGATGGTTTGTGTAGTGTGTAGTAAACCTGCTGTAGTGGGAGTGATGGTTTGTGTAGTGGTGTGTAGTGTGTAGTAAACCTGCTGTAGTGAGAGTGATGGTTTGTGTAGTGGTGTGTAGTGTGTAGTAAACCTGCTGTAGTGGGAGTGATGGTTTGTGTAGTGGTGTGTCGTGTGTAATAAACCTGCTGGTGTGGGAGTCATGGTTTGTGTAGTGGTGTGTAGTGTGTAGTAAACCTGCTGTAGTGGGAGTGATGATTTGTGTAGTGGTGTGTCGTGTGTAATAAACCTGCTGGTGTGGGAGTGATGGTTTGTGTAGTGGTGTGTAGTAAACCTGCTGGTGTGGGAGTGATGGTTTGTGTAGTGGTGTGTAGTAAACCTGCTGGTGTGGGAGTGATGGTTTGTGTAGTGGTGTGTAGTAAACCTGCTGGTGTGGGAGTGATGGTTTGTGTAGTGGTGTGTCGTGTGTAATAAACCTGCTGGTGTGGGAGTGATGGTTTGTGTAGTGGTGTGCCGTGTGTAATAAACCTGCTGGTGTGGGAGTGATGGTTTGTGTAGTGTGTAGTAAATCTGCTGTAGTGGGAGTGATGGTTTGTGTAGTGGTGTGTAGTGTGTAGTAAACCTGCTGTAGTGAGAGTGATGGTTTGTGTAGTGGTGTGTAGTGTGTAGTAAACCTGCTGTAGTGGGAGTGATGATTTGTGTAGTGGTGTGTCGTGTGTAATAAACCTGCTGGTGTGGGAGTGATGGTTTGTGTAGTGGTGTGTAGTGTGTAGTAAACCTGCTGTAGTGGGAGTGATGATTTGTGTAGTGGTGTGTCGTGTGTAATAAACCTGCTGGTGTGGGAGTGATGGTTTGTGTAGTGGTGTGTAGTAAACCTGCTGGTGTGGGAGTGATGGTTTGTGTAGTGGTGTGTAGTAAACCTGCTGGTGTGGGAGTGATGGTTTGTGTAGTGGTGTGTAGTAAACCTGCTGGTGTGGGAGTGATGGTTTGTGTAGTGGTGTGTAGTAAACCTGCTGGTGTGGGAGTGATGGTTTGTGTAGTGGTGTGTCGTGTGTAATAAACCTGCTGGTGTGGGAGTGATGGTTTGTGTAGTGGTGTGTCGTGTGTAGTACACCTGCTGGTGTGGGAGTGATGGTTTGTGTAGTGGTGTGTAGTGTGTAGTAAACCTGCTGTAGTGGGAGTGATGGTTTGTGTAGTGGTGTGTAGTGTGTAGTAAACCTGCTGTAGTGGGAGTGATGGTTTGTGTAGTGGTGTTTAGTGTAGTGTGTAGTAAACCTGCTGTAGTGGGAGTGATGGTTTGTGTAGTGGTGTGTAGTGTGTAGTAAACCTGCTGGTGTGGGAGTGATGGTTTGTGTAGTGGTGTGCCGTGTGTAATAAACCTGCTGGTGTGGGAGTGATGGTTTGTGTAGTGGTGTGTAGTAAACCTGCTGGTGTGGGAGTGATGGTTTGTGTAGTGGTGTGTAGTGTGTAGTAAACCTGCTGGTGTGGGAGTGATGGTTTGTGTAGTGGTGTGTAGTGTGTAGTAAACCTGCTGTAGTGGGAGTGATGGTTTGTGTAGTGGTGTGTAGTGTGTAGTAAACCTGCTGTAGTGAGAGTGATGGTTTGTGTAGTGGTGTTTAGTGTTGTATGTAGTAAACCTGCTGTAGTGGGAGTGATGGTTTGTGTAGTGGTGTTTAGTGTTGTGTGTAGTAAACCTGCTGTAGTGGGAGTGATGGTTTGTGTAGTGGTGTGTAGTAAACCTGCTGTAGTGGGAGTGATGGTTTGTGTAGTGGTGTGTAGTGTGTAGTAAACCTGCTGGTGTGGGAGTGATGGTTTGTGTAGTGGTGTGTAGTGTGTAGTAAACCTGCTGTAGTGAGAGTGATGGTTTGTGTAGTGGTGTGTAGTGTGTAGTAAACCTGCTGTAGTGGGAGTGATGGTTTGTGTAGTGGTGTGTAGTGTGAAGTAAACCTGCTGTAGTGAGAGTGATGGTTTGTGTAGTGGTGTGTAGTGTGTAGTAAACCTGCTGTAGTGGGAATGATGGTTTGTGTAGTGGTGTGTAGTGTGTAGTAAACCTGCTGGTGTGGGAGTGATGGTTTGTGTAGTGGTGTGTAGTGTGTAGTAAACCTGCCGTAGTGAGAGTGATGGTTTGTGTAGTGGTGTGTAGTGTGTAGTAAACCTGCTGTAGTTTGAGTGATGGTTTGTGTAGTGGTGTGTAGTGTGTAGTAAACCTGCTGTAGTGGGAGTGATGGTTTGTGTAATGGTGTGTAGTGTAGTGTGTAGTAAACCTGCTGTAGTGGGAGTGATGCTTTGTGTAGTGGTGTTTAGTGTAGTGTGTAGTAAACCTGCTGTAGTGAGAGTGATGGTTTGTGTAATGGTGTGTACTGTAGTGTGTAGTAAACCTGCTGTAGTGGGAGTGATGGTTTGTGTAGTGATGTGTAGTGCGTAGTAAACCTGCTGAAGTGAGAGTGATGGTTTGTGTAGTGATGTTTAGTGTTGTGTGTAGTAAACCTGCTGTAGTGGGAGTGATGGTTTGTGTAGTGATGTTTAGTGTTGTGTGTAGTGAACCTGCTGTAGTGGGAGTGATGGTTTGTGTAGTGATGTATAGTGTGTAGTAAACCTGCTGTAGTGGGAGTGATGGTTTGTGTAGTGGTGTTTAGTGTGTAGTGAACCTGCTGTAGTGATAGTGATGGTTTGTGTAGTGGTGTTTAGTGTGTAATAAACCTGCTGTAGTGGGAGTGATGGTTTGTGTAGTGGTGTGTAGTGTGTAGTAAACCTGCTGGTGTGGAAGTGATGGTTTGTGTAGTGGTGTTTAGTGTAGTGTGTAGTAAACCTGCTGTAGTGGGAGTGATGGTTTGTGTAGTGGTGTTTAGTGTAGTGTGTAGTAAACCTGCTGTAGTGGGAGTGATGGTTTGTGTAGTGGTGTTTAGTGTATTGTGTAGTAAACCTGCTGTAGTGGGAGTGATGGTTTGTGTAGTGGTGTTTAGTGTATAATAAACCTGCTGTAGTGAGAGTGATGGTTTGTGTAGTGGTGTGTAGTGTTAACCCTAACCCTAACCCTAACCTGCTGTAGTGGGAGTGATGGTTTGTGTAGTGGTGTGTAGTGTGTAGTAAACCTGCTGGTGTGGAAGTGATGGTTTGTGTAGTGGTGTGTAGTGTGTAGTAAACCTGCTGTAGTGGGAGTGATGGTTTGTGTAATGGTGTGTAGTGTAGTGTGTAGTAAACCTGCTGTAGTGGAAGTGATGGTTTTTGTAGTGGTGTTTAGTGTAGTGTGTAGTGAACCTGCTGTAGTGGGAGTGATGGTTTGTGTAGTGGTGTGTAGTGTAGTGTGTAGTAAAGCTGCTGTAGTGGGAGTGATGGTTTGTGTAGTGGTGTTTAGTGTAGTGTGTAGTAAACCTGCTGTAGTGGGAGTGATGGTTTGTGTAGTGGTGTTTAGTGTAGTGTGTAGTAAACCTGCTGTAGTGGGAGTGATGGTTTGTGTAGTGGTGTTTAGTGTATTGTATAGTAAACCTGCTGTAGTGGGAGTGATGGTTTGTGTAGTGGTGTTTAGTGTATTGTGTAGTAAACCTGCTGTAGTGGGAGTGATGGTTTGTGTAGTGGTGTTTAGTGTATAATAAACCTGCTGTAGTGAGAGTGATGGTTTGTGTAGTGGTGTGTAGTGTTAACCCTAACCCTAACCCTAACCTGCTGTAGTGGGAGTGATGGTTTGTGTAGTGGTGTGTAGTGTGTAGTAAACCTGCTGGTGTGGAAGTGATGGTTTGTGTAGTGGTGTGTAGTGTGTAGTAAACCTGCTGTAGTGGGAGTGATGGTTTGTGTAATGGTGTGTAGTGTAGTGTGTAGTAAACCTGCTGTAGTGGAAGTGATGGTTTTTGTAGTGGTGTTTAGTGTAGTGTGTAGTGAACCTGCTGTAGTGGGAGTGATGGTTTGTGTAGTGGTGTGTAGTGTAGTGTGTAGTGAACCTGCTGGTGTGTCTCTGCTGGTGAGTTAGTTCCCTCCCCGTTGACTTCCTGTCACGAGCTGAGTGCTGAAGGAGGAACTGCGCTGGTGAGGTCCCAGAGCAGAGTGCAGGATGGTAAGAGGTCTTCATTTATTAATTATTCGAGATTATTAGAGACCACCCGGAACAAGTGTGAAAGCTGATGGTAGTGAGCTGTAGTGCTAGTGAGTTGTAGTACTAGTGAGTGGTGTAGTGCTCACTCTCTGCTCGGTGGGGTTTGATTTCGGTGCATGGCTCCGTCGCCCCTGTGTTTTTAACAGAACAGGAAGTTGTGACAGCCACAGTGTTTCCTGCCGCTCGGTTTACAGACAGGCTGCACTGCTCGCTACTTCATTTAGAGATTATTAAAGAGAATAATCAATAATTAATAATCAGTTAATTTGTATTTTAACAAAAAAATATTTTAACTGCGTTACTGTCCTGTGTTACTGTCCTGCGTTACTCGCCTGCATTACTGTCCTGCGTTACTGTCCTGCGTTACTTACCTGCATTACTCACCTGCGTTACTCACCTGCGTTACTGTCCTGCGTTACTAACCTGCGTTACTGTCCTGCGTTACTAACCTGTGTTACTCACCTGCGTTACTGTCCTGCGTTACTAACCTGCGTTACTGTCCTGCGTTACTGTCCTGCGTTACTAATTTGCGTTATTTACCTGCGTTAATGTCCTGCGTTACTGTCCTGCGTTACTAACCTGCGTTACTGTCCTGCATTACTAACCTGCGTTACTCACCTGCGTTACTGTCCTGCGTTACTAATTTGCGTTATTTACCTGCGTTAATGTCCTGCGTTACTGTCCTGCGTTACTCACCTGCGTTACTGTCCTGCGTTACTAACCTGCGTTACTTACCTGCGTTAATGTCCTGCGTTACTAACCTGCGTTACTGTCCTGCGTTACTAACCTGCGTTACTGTCCTGCGTTACTAACCTGCGTTACTGTCCTGCGTTACTAACCTGCGTTACTGGCCTGCGTTACTGGCCTGCATTACTTACCTGAGTTACTGTCCTTTGTTACTTACCTGCGTTACCGGCCTACGTTACTGGCCTGCGTTACTGTCCTGCGTTACTAGCCTGCGTTACTTACCTGCGTTACTGTCCTGCGTTACTAACCTGCGTTACTCACCTGCGTTACTCACCTGCGTTACTGTCCTGCGTTACTTTCACTGTGTTACTCACCTGCGTTACTAACCTGCGTTACTCACCTGCGTTACTCACCTGCGTTACTAATCTGCGTTACTTTCACTGTGTTACTGTCCTGCGTTACTAGCCTGCGTTACTTACCTGCGTTACTGTCCTGCGTTACTAACCTGCGTTACTCACCTGCGTTACTCACCTGCGTTACTAACCTGCGTTACTCACCTGCGTTACTCACCTGCGTTACTAACCTGCATTACTGGCCTGCGTTACTAACCTGCGTTACTTTCACTGTGTTACTGTCCTGCGTTACTAACCTGCATTACTGACCTGCATTACTTACCTGCGTTACTGGCCTGCGTTACTAACCTGCGTTACTTTCACTGTGTTACTTACCTGCGTTACTCACCTGTGTTACTGATCATCGTTACTGACCTGCGTTACTGACCTACGTGACTCACCTGCGTTACTTACCTGCGTTAATTATCTGCATTACTGATCATCGTTACTGATCTGCGTTACTCACCTGCGTTACTGATCTGCGTTACTCACCTGCGTTACTCACCTGCATTACTCACCTCCAGCCTGTAGAACAATTCTACACCTCTAAACTGTTTTTGTATAGTACAGGACAGCAAATCAGGAAAGAGCTCATTTACATATATCACTATTATAGGAACGGTTCAGCCCAAAAATTTCTAAATTAAAATTTTAATTTTTTTTCACAAATTTTTCTTCTTTACTTTAGTTAGAAATTAGTGAGCTATAGTGAGCTAGTGTGAGCTATAGTGAGTTAGTGTGAGCTATAGTAAGTTAGTGTGAGCTATAGTGAGCTAGTGAGAGCTATAGTGAGCTATTTTGAGCTACAGTGAGTTAGTGTGAGCTATAGTGAGCTAGTGTGAGCTACAGTGAGTTAGTGTAAGCTATAGTTAGTTAGTATGAGCTACAGTGAGCTATAATGAGTTAGTGTGAACTACAGTGAGTTAGTGTGAGCTACAGTGAGCTAGTGTGAGCTACAGTGAGTTAGTGTGAGCTATAGTGAGCTAGTGAGAGCTATAGGGAGCTATTTTGAGCTACAGTGAGTTAGTGTGAGCTATAGTTAGTTAGTATGAGCTAAAGTGAGCTATAATGAGTTAGTGTAAGCTATATTGAGTTAATGTGAGCTATAGTTAGTTAGTGTGAGCTACAGTGAGCTATAGTGAGTTAGTGTGAGCTATAGTGAGCTAGTGGGAGCTATAGTGAGCTATTTTGAGCTACAGTGAGTTAGTGTGAGCAATAGTGAGTTAGTGTGAGCTACAGTGAGTTAGTGTGAGCTATATTAAGTATATGTGAGCTACAGTGGGCTCTATAGTGAGCTAGTGAGAGCTATAGTGAGCTAGTGAGAGCTATAGTGAGCTAGTGTAAGCTACAGTGAGTTAGTGTAAGCTATAGGGAGTTAGTGTGAGCTATAATGAGATAGTGAGAGCTATAGTGAGTTAGTGTGAGCTACAGTGAGCTAGTGAGAGCTATAGTGAGCTAGTGTGAGCTACAGTGAGTTAGTGTGAGCTATAGTGAGTTAGTGTGAGCTATATTAGGCTAGTGAGAGCTATAGTGAGCTAGTGAGAGCTATAGTGAGCTAGTGAGAGCTAGAGAGAGTTAGTGTAAGCTACAGTGAGTTAGTGTGAGCTATAGTGAGTTAGTGTGAGCTATAGTGAGTTAGTGTGAGCTACAGTGAGTTAGTGTGAGCCACAGTGAGCTAGTGAGAGCTACAGTGAGTTAGTGTGAGCTATAGTGAATTAGTGTGAGCTACAGTGAGTTAGTGTGAGCTATAGTGAGTTAGTGTGAGCTATAGTGAGTTAGTGTGAGCTACAATGAGTTAGTGTGAGCTATAGTGAGCTAGTGAGAGCTACAGTGAGTTAGTGTGAGCTACAGTGAGTTAGTCTGAGCTACAGTGAGTTATGTGAGCAACAGTGAGTTATTGTGAGCTATAGTGAGCTAGTGTGAGCTACAGTGAGTTAGTGTGAGCTATAGTAAGGTAGTGTGAGCTACAGTGAGTTAGCGTGAGCTATAGTGAGCTAGTGAGAGCTATAGTGAGCTAGTGTGAGCTACAGTGAGTTAGTGTGAGCTATAGTGAGTTAGTGTGAGCTATAGTAGGCTAGTGTGAGCTACAGTGAGTTAGTGTGAGCTATAGTGATTTAGTGTGAGCTATAGTAGGCTAGTGTGAGCTATAGTGATTTAGTGTGAGCTATAGTAGGCTAGTGTGAGCTATAGTGAGCTGGTAAGACCTATAGTGAGCTAGTGTGAGCTATAGTGAGTTAGTGTGAGCTATAGTGAGCTAGTGAGAGCTACAGTGGGCTATAATGAGTTAGTGTGAACTACAGTGAGTTAGTGTGAGCTACAGTGAGTTAGTGTGAGCTACAGTGAGGTAGTGAGAGCTATAGTGAGCTAGTGTGAGCTACAGTGAGTTAGTGTGAGCTATAGTGAGTTAGTGTGAGCTATAGTAGGCTAGTGTGAGCTATAGTGAGCTAGTAAGAGCTATAGTGAGCTAGTGTGGGCTACAGTGAGTTAGTGTGAGCTATAGTGATTTAGTGTGAGCTACAGTGAGTTATTGTGAGCTATAGTGATTTAGTGTGAGCTATAGTAGGCTAGTGTGAGCTATAGTGAGATAGTAAGAGCTACAGTGAGTTAGTGTGAGCTATAGTGAGCTAGTGTGAGCTACAGTGAGTTAGTGTGAGCTACAGTGAGGTAGTGAGAGCTATAGTGAGCGAGTGTGAGCTACAGTGAGTTAGTGTGAGCTATAGTGAGTTAGTGTGAGCTATAGTAGGCTAGTGTGAGCTATAGTGAGCTAGTAAGAGCTATAGTGAGCTAGTGTGAGCTACAGTGAGTTAGTGTGAGCTATAGTGATTTACTGTGAGCTATAGTAAGCTAGTGTGAGCTATAGTGAGCTGGTAAGAGCTATAGTGAGCTAGTGTGAGCTATAGTGAGTTAGTGTGAGCTATAGTGAGCTAGTGAGAGCTACAGTGGGCTATAATGAGTTAGTGTGAACTACAGTGAGTTAGTGTGAGCTACAGTGAGTTAGTGTGAGCTACAGTGAGCTAGTGTGAGCTACAGTGAGTTAGTGTGAGCTATAGTAAGGTAGTGTGAGCTACAGTGAGTTAGCGTGAGCTATAGTGAGCTAGTGAGAGCTACAGTGAGTTAGTGTGAGCTACAGTGAGGTAGTGAGAGCTATAGTGAGCGAGTGTGAGCTAAAGTGAGTTAGTGTGAGCTATAGTGAGTTAGTGTGAGCTATAGTAGGCTAGTGTGAGCTATAGTGAGCTAGTATGAGCTATAGTGAGCTAGTGTGAGCTACAGTGAGTTAGTGTGAGCTATAGTGATTTAGTGTAAGCTATAGTGAGCTGGTAAGAGCTATAGTGAGCTATAGTGAGTTAGTGTGAGCTATAGTGAGCTAGTGAGAGCTACAGTGGGCTATAATGAGTTAGTGTGAACTACAGTGAGTTAGTGTGAGCTACAGTGAGTTAGTGTGAGCTACAGTGAGGTAGTGAGAGCTATAGTGAGCTAGTGTGAGCTACAGTGAGTTAGTGTGAGCTATAGTGAGTTAGTGTGAGCTATAGTAGGCTAGTGTGAGCTATAGTGAGATAGTAAGAGCTACAGTGAGTTAGTGTGAGCAATAGTGAGCTAGTGTGAGCTACAGTGAGTTAGTGTGAGCTATAGTAAGGTAGTGTGAGCTACAGTGAGTTAGCGTGAGCTATAGTGAGCTAGTGAGAGCTATAGTGAGCTAGTGTGAGCTACAGTGAGTTAGTGTGAGCTACAGTGAGGTAGTGAGAGCTATAGTGAGCGAGTGTGAGCTATAGTGAGTTAGTGTGAGCTATAGTAGGCTAGTGTGAGCTATAGTGAGCTAGTAAGAGCTATAGTGAGCTAGTGTGAGCTACAGTGAGTTAGTGTGAGCTATAGTGATTTAGTGTAAGCTATAGTGAGCTGGTAAGAGCTATAGTGAGCTATAGTGAGTTAGTGTGAGCTATAGTGAGCTAGTGAGAGCTACAGTGGGCTATAATGAGTTAGTGTGAACTACAGTGAGTTAGTGTGAGCTACAGTGAGTTAGTGTGAGCTACAGTGAGGTAGTGAGAGCTATAGTGAGCTAGTGTGAGCTACAGTGAGTTAGTGTGAGCTATAGTGAGTTAGTGTGAGCTATAGTAGGCTAGTGTGAGCTATAGTGAGCTAGTAAGAGCTATAGTGAGCTAGTGTGAGCTACAGTGAGTTAGTGTGAGCTATAGTGATTTAGTGTGAGCTATAGTGAGCTAGTGAGAGCTATAGTGAGCTAGTGTGAGCTATAGTGAGCTAGTGAGAGCTAGCTGACTGACTACAGCTGGGAGGACGCTGTGTTTGTCACAGCTGGAATCTGTAACAGTAGAATATTTGAATTAAGTGTTAATGAGCAGCGTTAGTGAGTAAGTGTGTAAACGGGACTGACCCGGCTGTTGTTGCTATGGAGAGTAACGCTGAGTCTCTGTGCTGCTTCAGTCGAGCTCTCTGGTCGTGTGTGAAGTCGATCCAGACCTGAAGGACAAACTGAAGAAGTTTCGTTTTCGGAAGGAGACCAACAACGCCGCCATACTCAGTAGGTGTCATCACCAACGCCGTCAGTATCTCATCACCCGGTGTCAGTACCGCCACCGTCAGGTCTGCCAGAGATGACTACGTGTACAATCTTTTACTGAAACTAAATTCTTTCTTCTCAGTGAAAATCGACATGGAACGACAGCTCGTCATCCTCGAGGAAGAATATGAGGTACGTCCGTAACCCATTAAGTCTATTACAATATCTCCTCTCTAATATCAGTCTGTTACAACATCTCCTCCATAATATCAGTCTGTTACAATATCTCCTCTCTAATATCAGTCTGTTACAATATCTCCTCTCTAATATCAGTCTGTTACAATATCACCTCCCTAATATCAGTCTGTTACAATATCTCCTCTCTAATATCAGTCTGTTACAATATCTCCTCTCTAATATCAGTCTGTTACAATATCTCCTCTCTAATATAAGTCTGTTACAACATCTCCTCCCTAATATCAGTTTGTTACAATATCTCCTCTCTAATATCAGTCTGTTACAATATCTCCTCTCTAATATCAGTCTGTTACAATATCTCCTCTCTAATATAAGTCTGTTACAACATCTCCTCCCTAATATCAGTTTGTTACAATATCTCCTCTCTAATATCAGTCTGTTACAATATCACCTCCCTAATATCAGTCTGTTACAATATCTCCTCTCTAATATCAGTCTGTTACAATATCTCCTCTCTAATATCAGTCTGTTACAATATCTCCTCTCTAATATCAGTCTATTACAACATCTCCTCTCTAATATAAGTCTGTTACAACATCTCCTCCCTAATATCAGTTTGTTACAATATCTCCTCTCTAATATCAGTCTGTTACAATATCACCTCCCTAATATCAGTCTGTTACAATATCTCCTCTCTAATATCAGTCTGTTACAATATCTCCTCTCTAATATCAGTCTGTTACAATATCTCCTCTCTAATATCAGTCTGTTACAATATCTCCTCTCTAATATCAGTCTGTTACAACATCTCCTCCCTAATATCAGTCTGTTACAATATCTCCTCTCTAATATCAGTCTGTTACAATATCTCCTCTCTAATATCAGTCTGTTACAATATCTCCTCTCTAATATCAGTCTGTTACAATATCTCCTCTCTAATATCAGTCTATTATATCTCTTCTGTAATATCAGTCTGTTACAATATCTCCTCTCTAATATCAGTCTGTTACAATATCTCCTCTCTAATATCAGTCTATTATATCTCTTCTGTAATATCAGTCTGTTACAATATCTCCTCCCTAATATCAGTCTGTTACAATATCTCCTCTCTAATATCAGTCTGTTACAATATCTCCTCTCTAATATCAGTCTATTATATCTCTTCTGTAATATCAGTCTGTTATATCTCTTCTGTAATATCAGTCTGTTACAATATCTCTTCTGTAATATCAGTCTGTTAGTAACCTGTAATCGTAGTAACTCCTATTGTATTACTTTAGTGATATATTTTTATTATAGTGTGTGAGACTGAATCTGTATGATGTTGCAGGATATCTCACTGGACGATCTGAGGGAGGAGCTTCCAGAGCGACAGCCCAGATATCCTTTTACACACATACACAGAAAAGATCTATTAACAATAAAACCAACTAGAACTAAACTGATAGACAGTTAGTAGAAGTACAAGGTAGCTGTTTCCAATAAAATGGCCAGTTAGTAGAAGTACAAGGATGGTGTTTTTAAAAAAATGTCCAGTTAGTGGAAGAACGAGGTTGGTGTTTCTAATAAAGTGGCCAGTTAATGGAGGAACAAGGTAGGTGTTTCTAATAAAATGGCCATTTAGTGGAAGTACAAGCTCGGTGTTTCTGATAAAGTGGCCAGTGAGTGACCTTAACTGATGTGCACGTACATAGTGTACAGTTATAAGCTGACACATGCAGATGGGCGAGTGTCCTATCCTCTGTGCTTCATCTTCTCCAGCCCTGTAGGTGAGTCAGACCTTCCTCGCCTCATTAGCTCCTCTCAGGTTTCTCTGAAGATCAGTGTGAAGATATCAGGAATGTTAGGAGATGATCAGTGCTGTTTGAGAAGATCATATCTCAGGAACTTGTGTAGATGAGCTGGTGGTGAAACGTGCTCTGTGTTTTCTGAACAGGCTGTAAACCTGAACAGCAGATGATGTACGCTGGCAGCAAAAACCGGCTGGTCCAATCAGCAGAGCTCACCAAGGTAAACATCTGGAGCATCCAGTGTAGGACCACAAGCGACGAGTCCAGATGTTCTCTGTGATCTATAAACTGTCCTAGTCACACTGAGAGTGTATATACATTATTATTATTATTATTATTATTATTATTATTATTATTATTATTATTATTATTATTATTATTATTATGCACCATCACGCTCAGACTGCTGGAGAACATATGGAGTTTCACAGAGTCTGTCCTCTGTTTGGATTTTCAAGCTTCTAGAAACATGATGTTGATGTTCATGATTCCTCTGATTGTCTACGTCCACCTGGTCGTCTTCTGTAATGATTCTTTTGGTCTGAGAAGGTTCTTCTGGTTCCTCTCGGTATAAGATCTTCAGTCTGGTTCTCTGGGTTTTGATTTGTTGGAGGATCTCCTCGTTTTCTTTACCATACAAACTTCTCTGTAAAGTCTTCACATTAAAGATCAAAGACACCAGTATTGGTCCTGATTGTCCAGCTTTCATGTCTATGCAGATGACCACAGCCTGGACTCTTCTGATCTTTCTTTGTATGCACTACATTAGAAGATCCTCTCAAGCTCCTAGTTCTGCTGAGTGCCGTCCTGTCATGTTTCTTGAGTGCTGGATCTGCTCTGTGGCTAATAATTGATCATTTCCACATCTTCTCCTTTACTGGTGGAGTGAGTGGTCTCCACCTTACTGTCTCCGTACTGAGCAGAACTTCTGGATATTTGGGTCTTCAGGTCCTCCAGATCTCTCACATCCACAGAGTGATGATTACTGACGTTCTGCCACTGATCCTCAACCCTTGATCATCTTCCTCAGCCAGGCTTCTCTCGGTCTATGATGTGTGTGAAGGTTAGAGGGTGATAGTGGACAGGAGTGACCTGCTGACCAGTGTAGAGCCGAGCTCCTCAGTCCTGGTCCTGTAGATTGAGGTGATGAAGACCTTCAGTGGTTTCTGACTATAAGAACCAGGTTGGATCTGAACTGTCTCCTCGTATATGGACAGCAGCTACATCCAAATCTCCTACTGAGTACTGGACTGGACCCAGTGGTCACCGGTAAAGCGGTCGAGCTCTTTCAGTACGTGAGTGTTTAGTATCTACACAACCTCGGACCCACTACGTCCCCCACCAACATCCTCTAACACAGGACCACCCCTGTACACGTCCTGCTGCTCAGTAAACTCCACCCAGACTTTAGTTTAGATCCTGTATGTGACTCTGAGCTGAGTTTAATCCTGAATCTGGACTCGACAGTGTGCTGCTGAACTTCAGGAGGTCATCCAGGAGTTTAATTACACACTGCTGGATAAAAACCCACCAGCTCGTCCCCCTACAGCGTCCAGGCTCTGTTCTGTTGGGGGGTGGGGGTTTGGGGGGTGGGACAAGGTGTGACATCATTATAGTACATAAATATAGTGCAGTTGCGTTCCCCGACTAAACGCCCTGCAGATCAGTTTAGTGCAGTTGGACTCCAGGACCAGGACTGGCGCCTCCTGCTGTAGAGGTTCCTCATTACAACTAATGTTACAGTATCTCCCCCAAGATATTTAACAACCATCCTGTCCCCGCACTGCACTGACCGTCCCAGCTGGACATCAGGACATCAGCCTGAACATCAATAACCTCCATAATTCCAACATATAATCAGTACTACTCAGTACTACTCAGTAATAATCACTACTACTCAGTAATAATCAGTAATAATCAGTACTACTCAGTAATAATCACTACTACTCAGTAATAATCAGTAATAATCAGTAATAATCAGTAATAATCACTACTACTCAGTAATAATCACTACTACTCAGTAATAATCAGTAATAATCAGTACTACTCAGTAATAATCACTACTACTCAGTAATAATCACTACTACTCAGTAATAATCAGTAATAATCAGTAATAATCAGTAATAATCACTACTACTCAGTAATAATCACTACTACTCAGTAATAATCAGTAATAATCAGTGCTACTCAGTAATAATCACTACTACTCAGTAATAATCAGTAATAATCAGTGCTACTCAGTAATAATCAGTACTACTCAGTACTACTCAGTAATAATCACTACTACTCAGTAATAATCACTACTACTCAGTAATAATCAGTAATAATCACTACTACTCAGTACTAATCAGTACTAATCAGTACTAAGTACAGACCCTAATCAGTACAGATCTTTCTAGAACTTCACTTCTCCGTCTCTTCTGCGTCTGCAGGTGTTCGAGATCCGGAACGCAGACGACCTGTCTGAGGAGTGGCTGAAAGAAAAGCTGTCGTTCTTCCGCTGATCTGATCTGATCTGATCTGATCACCGCCGAGCCGGGCGCGGTTCATTAACCTTCACCTCCTTCACTTTCACCTCCTGCTCCTGCTC
>CM038716.1:19046653-19049153 GCA_021613375.1 Megaleporinus macrocephalus
TATCAATCATAATCATATATCAATCATATATCATATATCAATCATATATCATATAATCAATCATATATCATATAATCAATCATATATCATATAATCAATCATATCTTCATCCCCAGGTTGTGGGAACTCCAGGTTTATTTTGTTCTGAATTTGATAAATTCATATTAAACAGACGAACAGACCACTTTACCAAAAACCACTGATCAAACTTTATTTACAGCAGTTTATACAGCACAGCCTGTTCAGACGTTCCAGCTACGAAAACAACAACAACTAAATAAACAATCAGAGGCGGTGGTCTCGAATTCACCCCCAGCAGGTTCCTCCAACACACAACAGGGCAAAGAAGCAGAACTGGACCAAATCTGATCTCCGACCAGCTCGTCCAGACCGACCAGCTGTCTGCTCAGCTCAGAAATCAGACGTCCTTGAGCGGTCCAGCTCAGCGTCCTCGTCCAGCTCCGCTACACCAGAACCTCGTCCAGCTCAGCGTCCTCGTCCAGCTCAGCGTCCTCGTCCAGCTCTGCTACACCAGAACCTCGTCCAGCTCCGCTACACCAGAACCTCGTCCAGCTCAGCGTCCTCGCCGAGCGCTTTTATACACCTACCTTAAAAACTCCTTCTCAGAATTCAAACACTCAGACTGATCCAATCAACACCTTCCAGAACCAGTTCATGTAGTAACCTTCTGTGAGGAGCTTCTGAAGGTGGCTGTCTGGTTCCTATCACCGCTGCTGTGATCGGCTCTGACTCTTCTCTGGAACGAAGCCTCTCATACCAGAACACTCAGAATTACCACCAACTACTGAATTTTGATAAATCGGTGGAGTTGCCCTGTAAGTAATAACATAGATTTTAAAAAATGTTAACTTTATCCGAGTCCAAAAGTGGACACATCAGGCGTGCAGGACACGAGAACTGTGGTCAAGGCTTCAGTTCAGCGAACCTCTTAAGTGCACGGTTCTCACTTTGCTGGTTCACCTGCAGGACTTCAAAACAAACAAACAAACAAACAAACAATAAAACAAGAACAAGAAATAACGCAAAAGATTAAAAAAAAAAGTTTTGTTCCTTCAACTCCCTCTACACAATACTACCACACCACACGAGGGCGACAGAGGAACTGAGAGAGGGGTTTGTGAAAGACGGGGGATGATGGGAGTTGAAGTAACAGTGCACAGGGGACTGGGATACCCAGGAGTGATGGGTAGTGTAGTCCTCCATGTGGCACCACAACAGAAGAGAGCCAAAAAAAAAAGAGAGAGAGAGAGAGGAAGCGAGGGATCATGGGAGTCGTAGTCCGTGTGTTCCTGTTTGGTCTTATTCACTGTCGCTGCCGTCGCTGGAGTCGGACGCCCTCTCGCTGCCGCTGTGCTGGCCGGCCTCGGAGTGGCCGCTGCTGCTGTGAGCCGGAGAGGCGCTGCCGCTTCTCCTTCCTCCTCCCTCGCCCTCCTCCTCCTCCTCGCTGCCGCTGCGCCTCCCCCCGTCCTCCTCCTCGCTGTCGTCGTCGCTGCCGAAGATCTCCTCCTCGTCCCGGGCCTGCCGGTCCTCTCCGCTCTCGCTGCCGCTCCCGCTGGCCTTCCTCTCCCGCCGCTTCCCTCCTTCCTCCTCTTCCTCATCCTCGTCGCCCTCGCCCCGCCGCTCCTCGTCCTCGCGGTCGGAGTCGCTCTCCGAATTCTCGCTCTCGCTGCCTTTCTCCTTCTCGTCCCCTGCACAGAGTTCATCACATCCAGACCAGCTGAGTTCACATCACAGGCCTTATCAGCTATCACCTCCTTACCACTCCGTTACAACCTCCAACCTCCTTACTACTCCGTTACAACCTCCTTACCACTCCGTTACAACCTCCAACCTCCTTACTACTCCGTTACAACCTCCTTACTACTCCGTTACAACCTCCAACCTCCTTACTACTCCGTTACAACCTCCTTACCACTCCGTTACAACCTCCAACCTCCTTACTACTCCGTTACAACCTCCTTACCACTCCGTTACAACCTCCAACCTCCTTACTACTCCGTTACAACCTCCTTACTACTCCGTTACAACCTCCAACCTCCTTACTACTCCGTTACAACCTCCTTACTACTCCGTTACAACCTCCTTACTACTCCGTTACAACCTCCAACCTCCTTACCACTCCGTTACAACCTCCAACCTCCTTACTACTCCGTTACAACCTCCTTACCACTCCGTTACAACCTCCAACCTCCTTACTACTCCGTTACAACCTCCTTACTACTCCGTTACAACCTCCTTACTACTCCGTTACAACCTCCTTACTACTCCGTTACAACCTCCAACCTCCTTACTACTCCGTTACAACCTCCTTACCACTCCGTTACAACCTCCAACCTCCTTACTACTCCGTTACAACCTCCTTACCACTCCGTTACAACCTCCAACCTCCTTACTACTCCGTTACAACCTCCTTACCACTCCGTTACAACCTCCAACCTCCTTACTACTCCGTTACAACCTCCAACCTCCTTACTACTCC